>JARQOC010000004.1:171976095-172517847 GCA_033576535.1 Allobates femoralis
GTCTTGTTTACGACGGATGATGCGCCATAGAAAACGATAAACATTTGCGCTGCACAAAAGATAATTTTACCCTATGAACAAATGTGTTTAGTCTGTTTATACTCACTTGTTCACAGTTATTCACGATAATGTTTTGGTGTAAATGCATCTTTATATATTGGGAAATCCATCCTTATTCTGCTGCTATGCAAACCTAATTAAATTGCTGTGCATTTAGCCAAGCAGATATATGTATTCATTTCTGCTGTATATATTCTAAATATCTTTGAGCAGTCAAAAATGAAAATATAGAAGGAATCACAAACAGAGTGAATGATGTAATGGCCAATTTATATCCCAAATGGCTCATATTTCAGTCAGAAGAAGGGACATCATTTAGGGTTAAGCATAAAGAGGTTTGTTATCCATTAATGAGATAGGAGCACTAGACTGTGGAAAAGGTTCCTCACAGGGAAAGTTACCTTTTATTGTACAAGAATGAAGTACAGAGCTAATCTTCCTTGTCTGGCAAATGGCGTATAGAAATGGTTTCTACAGTGCATAGTCAACTGATACCGACTTTAATTACCCATCTGACACTTACGGATCGCTAATACTTCTCCTTTAATTAGGCCTTGCTATAATAACAGGATGACTGTATTTAATAGGAAATGACGGTAATCATGCATATGATTCTGTTAGAAAGGTTATCACTTCTCGTTCTTTCTTAATGTCTTCCATCAAATATCACTTTTCATGTATTGTGTTCACAAAGTCGTTCTGTCACATAACAGCTCTCATCACCTGTTGTGTAGGTAACTCAGAGAGTTTTTTCAGAATACCATTTAGTCCACAAACGTAGAATAACTGTTGTTTTAATTTTTACCTCATAAAAAAATTGTACTCGTGAAATTAAGCCACTTTGTAATATATCTTATCAGACAAATCTGCTTCTTTCTCCTCCTGGACTGATAGGCCATTATCAAAATTCTCAATTCTGAGGTAAAATCTGTCTTCACTGAAGACTTTCCCATTACTGAGATAGGAGATGGCAGATGTTACTAATGAGACTCTATGTAGATAGAGGAGGGATGAGGGGTGGACCTGTGTCTAGCTCCTCCCTCTGCCTCATAGAATCAGTAACATCTGCCATCTGACTTTCACTGGAGGATTAACATAGCAGCAAGCCCGCAGCTGCCATGGTAAACTATCAGTTATCCATATTAGTAATGTGGGGGTCATCGTGTGCACCAACAATGGTGTCATATAACTACTGCTGACAGAGATTGATAGTGGTATTGAAATGGTTAGACTGCAGCATTTGGAGCTAATGCCGATAAGTGCAGTTACAGGCAGATACTGACTATGTAACACAAACAGCAATCATGCTATTCTCAGTAATCTATGATAAAATGTATGTCATAGGTCATTAAGGAGTTAAAAATGCATCCTAGAAAGCTTCCCAGAGGACTTTACACCATGCCACTCTGATTCAAGTGTATTCATTTTTTAATGCCTATACAGTTGCATTCTTAAGAACCTTACATTGAAGATTACCTCAGGGAATTCTTTCAACATATACGGTCATGGCCGAAAGTGTTTGCACCCTTTATATTGTTCCAGAAAATGAAGCATTTTTCCCAGAAAATTATTGCAATTACACATTTTGTGGTACACATGTTTATTTCATTTGTGTGTATTAGAACAACACAAAAAATAGAGTAAAAAGGTAAATTGGACATAATTCCACACAAACCCCCCAAAATGGGCCGAACAAAATCTTTGGCGCCATCACATTAATTTTTGGTCGCACACCCTTTGGAATAAATATCTGTAATCAATTGATTCCTAGAACCATCTACAATCTTCTTACTACTCTCAGCTGGAATTTTGGATCACTCTTTTTTTACAATCTGCTCCAGGTCTCTCATATTTGAAGGCGCCTTCTCCCAACAGTATTTTTAAGATCTCTCCACAGGTGATCAGTGGGATTTAGGTCCGGACTCACTGCTGACCATTTCACAATTCTCCAGTGCTCTGTTCCCATCCACTTCTGGGGCTTTTTGAAGTATGTTTGGGGTCATTGTCCTTCTGGAAGACTCATGACCAAGGACGCAAACTAAGCTTTCTGACACAGGGAACTACATTGTGAACTAAAATCCTTTGGTAATCTTCAGATTTCATAAAGCCTTGTACACAGTCAAGGCATCCAGTACCAGAAGCAGGAAAATAACCCCAAAACATCTTTAAACCTCCACCATATTTGTCTGTGAGTAAAGTGTTATTTTCTTTGTAGCCCTCAATCCATTTTTGGTAAAAAGTAGAATGATGTCTGTCCATAAGACACTTTCTAGAAGGATTTTGGCTTACTTACGTACATTTTGGCAAATTGCATTCTAGCTTTTTAATATCTTTGCGTCAACAGTGAGGTTCTCCTGGGTCTCCTGCCATAGCGTTTCATTTCATTCAAATGTTGGATAGTTTGCGCTGACACTGATGCATCCTGAGACTGCAGACCAGCTTGAATTTCGTTGGAAATTGATTGAAATACCAATCCACCATCTGGACTATTCTGTATTGCAACCTTTCATCAATTTTTCTCTGTTGTCCACGTTCAGGGAGATTAGATAAAGTGCCATGAGTTGTAAACTTCTTGATTATGTTGTGCACCGTGGACAAAGGAACACCAAGCTTTCTGGAGATGGACTTGTAAATTTGAAAATAAAACAGTTCTCTTCTCTTCTTTCTGTTATCCATACTTAGTGTGGCCCACACAGACACACAATGCAAAGATTGCGGCAACTTTTCCCCTTTTTATCTGGTTTCAGGTGTGATTTTCATATTGCCCACACCAGTTACTTGCAGTAGAGGAGTTTCCATGAGCATCACATGCTTGAAACAAAGTTGCTTACCTACAATTTTGGAAAGGTGCCAACAATTTTGTTCGGCTTATTTTTGAGGTTTTGTGTAAAATTATGTGCAATTTGCCTTTTTTCCTGTTTTTTTGTATTGTTTAAATACACTGGAACAAAATAAACAGGTGTATAACAAAACACATGTAATTACAATAATTTTCTGAGAGAAAAACTCAATTTTCTTAAACAATTTCAAGGGTGCCAACACTTTCTGCCATGACTGCACCTCTGACAGAAGATTAAAAGCTTAATGGGTAATTTTTAAGATGTTCCATGAGAAACTTAGCACTATGCAGTCTCCTTACTTCCTAGTTTCTGGAACGGCATCTCTCCACCTTGAATGACACTTTTGCTGAGTAGCAAAGCTGTACTTATAGTAGAGGTATAAAGCTCAGCACACGTTCTAATGTAACACATTCAGCTCTCAATGGTTTGTTCTGGAGTCAACCCAGTTGTCACTGTATACCTCTGTTTATACAGAATTAATGCCATTTGAACAAGCACAAGGCTCAGGAAAGTGAGAGCCATGATTAGTAGATCTGTTCTGAGAGAAGCTGATGCTGGTGATTTTGTAAGATTTATAACAGCAGGTTGTACGTAGCTGAGATGGAGAGGGTGAGCAGCTAACCTCTGTATAGAAATCAATGGGATGCGAAGATGTGGCTCTTATTGTCACGGTGTAGTGAGAATGCTGATGAGGGAATAGCAGTTATGGGCAGGGTGACCAGGGAAGATTAGTCTGACCCTAGTCTAGGAACCCTGAATGGCCCTGATCCCGAAGGTATCTCTAAAGGTGAGAAGGTTCAGGCCTCCAGCCTCTCACTAACCTCCTCCACCAGCCCTGCGTTATTCCCCCCTCACCTCCCTTCACAGAACTGGCATACAGCAACTCCAAAGGAAAGGACTTCAGCAACACAAACACACAGGTCAGCACAGCACGGCTTCCAAGCATAGAGTGAAACTCTATCAGCAGCACCACCTGGTGGAAGGAGAGGCTACTTAAAGGCTAGGGGAAGGGGAGTTAAGGTGAGTCACACATTAACCCCTCAACCAGCAGTTGAACCTAATAGTAAATGCAGTTCTGGAGCACAACACAGAAGGCCAGGACCTTTACAACTATCAACCATGCAGCTTTTAAAGAACACATACACAGCAGCATCAAGCAATGTCAGCGACAATTAAGTGTGTGACACTTATGTTAAGAATTAACATAAATTGTACCTAATGCACACACTCATCCAGGATTTGGGAAGGCACTAGTGAATCAGCTCATGAAACCAGCTGTACACTATGAAAGATATAAAACTCATATTGCGTGAAATACTTACATGAGCTCCATGGTCAACAATGCTGTGGTCATCACTAACTCTCTTATATCAGCAAATCTTCATTTGTGACTGCTTTAATATTTTTATTATTAACCAAAAGCAGGAGTGGTTGAAAAATACAGAAGTGGTTATATCTTTCTATTAGGCACGTTCACACGCTTGATATTTGGTTGGTATTGTAGCCAAAACCAGTAGTGGACAATCAGAGGAAATGTATATAGAAGATGTCACCACTTCTGTATGTTTCCTGGTTTTGTCTTACAAAACCTGATGTGAAAACCTGACCAAAAACTGAACAATGAATGTAGCCTTAGTGTCATGGTATGTCTGCACAATTCATACAAGATAATGGATTGCTCTATACCTCTTCATGTACACAGTGCATCTAAAACTGAACATGTGAACGTAGCCTTAGTAGACCGGGTATGTCTACAAAATTCATACAAGATAATGGATAGCTACTATACCCAGGGCCGCACGTCCATTGGACAGTGTGAGCCCTGAGTTTCAGGCGGCAGTAGCCAGGGGGAGGGGCAGTGGAGAAGGGGGCGGCGCCTGCATCACACAACAGCTTCCTGTGTGATGGGCGCCGCCGCAATCATCACCGGTAAGATGCTCTCACACCTCTCTGCGCGCACCAGTGCTCCATGCTAACAGCACCCTTCCTGCTCCTCACTTGCGGCTGCAGAGGGCGGCGGTGCTCCATGCCAACAACACCCCCCCTCCACTCCTCACTTGCGGCTGCAGAGGGCGACGGTGCTCCATGCCAACAGCACCCCCCTCCACTCCTCACTTGCGGCTGCAGAGGGCGGCGCTGCTCCACGCCAACAGCACCCCTTCCCCCCCACTCCACTCTGCGAGGCTCAGGCGGCAGGGGCCATGATGCACCCCTGACTATGCCCCCTTCGTGTACCACACTGGCATCTAAAATTCTTGTCCATTTGTATGTGCATTTGTAAAATCTATATACGGTAATTATTTCTATGTACAAACAAAATCATAAACGAATGTATAGGAACCAGGATAGGAAGTGAAATTAAATCTGCGCCGCTGTGAAAAGATGAAGGTCCAGATGCACTGAAGTAAAGCTTGGTGGTTTATTTCAACTCATTTCAAAGCAAACCTTGCTTCTTCCTCAGGGATGCCAATAAAAATTGTGATGGCGCCTCCTGAGAAAGAAGCAAGGTTCGCTTCAAAATGCGTTGAAATAAACCACCACGCTTTACTTCAGTGCATCTGGACCTTCATCTTTTCACAGTGGTGCAGATTTAAATCCACTTTTTATCTTGGTTCCCATACATTCTTTATTGCCTTTTGCCGCGTGGATTCTGCAACAGTTGTGTTACGCCTTTTCCACTGGTTGTGTGTCCCACACCCCACAAGGTGAGCGTACTAGCCCCATATGCCTGTTTAAGTTTTATCTGGAGAAGACCCAAATGCATTATTTTATCCACAGCTACTGCAAAACATCATTAAAGTATTATAACAAATAATACCGCCATTAGCCTACCAAACCAAATATCATTTTTCACTGTAATAATATTTTTCTGTCAAAAAAAGACAAAAGCAACAGTAAATATATCCATGTGTACAAAAGCATGTTATGCGCTACATGGTCCAGCAGATGGCAGCAGATTCATTCTTGATAAACGTGTGATTAAAAACCATCAAAGGTTTTACAACCTGACTATCCCACTAGCTGTGCAATACGGCTCACGGAAACACTAGGGTCTGTAACATTGCCATAAAAAAGTAACATAAAATATGATATTGTCCCAAATTCAATAACTGTAAAAAACATTTTTCAAGCTAAAATTACTATATGTGGAAGTTACAGAAATTAACAACTCCTCACAATGTACTTATTATCTAAGTTTTTCATACGCTGCAGATTTTTTGCAAAAATGCCTGCAACTGAGCAAGAAGTTTGAGCAGAGACTGCAGAGTTCTCTGTTTATTCAGGTGAACAGAACTCTGTTTCAGTAATATCTGTGCCTTTCCTAATAGTGTAGAGCAGTCAATGGGAGCTAGGATTCCTTTCTACTGGTGTCATCAACAGAATACATGAGCCTTAAAGACAATCTGTCAGAAAATTGTGCACCTGTACATACATTAATCTATTACTAAAGGTATATTGGCCCTATTTTTCCTTTACACTTTAGTTTTTTTTATTATTTTTTAATTTTTTTAATCTGCCAGAAGGATCAGCCCTCCACTATCCATTTATATGGGCATGTGGGTTATAGAAAGTTGAATAAAATGATACCTTGATATGTGCTATCTGGTGTCTTATTCCATAAAATCAATGCTTTGTTCTTAATATGTATATGAGCTGTTAAGATCTCTGGTTAGGATATAGATCTCAAAAATGGGCAACAGAAAAAGGACATAAATAAAAAAAAAAACATTGCAGAAAAAGAAACAGCCATTACCAACACTGGGTGAGATTACCAATACACCAGCAGGATACAATAGACCCCTGTGATAAAGGTGAGGGCAGCACATGTGCAAAATACTGATGAAACAACCACTAACAGCCTACCAATTCATGGAGAGGGTTATTGCTTAGTATTAGAAATGCAGACAGATGAGACTTGAACCTGTCACAGAGATACATAGGATGCACAGTGTCTGGGACATAGATCTCCCCAAAAGTCTGCCTCTTGGGGCTTCAACTTCTTCCCCTGTATAATGTTGCCTAATTAGAAGCAGGTAGCAACATGCAGGGGAAATTAACACACCCTAACAATACTTTAGAGCAGGTTTCTCAGTGTGAGAAATGTAATGAAAGACAGCAAGCACAGCTCACACTGGGTTCACTGCAGAGATGTGTGATTACCTGGTGTGTGGAGTAGAGCAGACATGAGTATGATTACTAAGGCTGACTTGACACCACGTTTTTTGGATCCGGGGCTGTCCGGTGTGAACCGGACAGCCCGGATCAAATATTGGCCCTATTGTAAACCTATGGGGCTGGATGGCAGCTATATACCGCATCCTGGGCAAATAGACTCCCATGTTATGGCACCGGATCGTGCAAGATCCGGCAGAAAAACCATCTGGTTCCTGGATGCTGGGTGCAGAAAGAGCAGCGGCTGTTAAAAGCAGCAGTCGCTGAATTTCATCACCTGGAGAGCTCCCCGGCTGAAATATCAGCACCACAGCCAGCTCCCCTGCAAGATGAGAGCTGATCTTCTGTCATAGTGGAGAAGCTAAGATTAAAGAGGGACGAAGTGTATGGTTATCTGCGCTGCTGGAATGAAAGGTCCAGACCAAAGGATGGTGCAATGGTGCACTTTATTCCTTCTCCAACGCGTTTCGGAGCCTGCTGTGCGCTAATCCATGAAGAAGGAACACAGCAGGCTCTGAAACGCATTGCAGAAGGAATAAAGAGCATCACTGCACCATCCATTGGTCTGGATCTTTCATTCCAGCAGCGTGGATCAACATACACTTCGTCCCTCTTTGATCTTAGTTTAATACCGGTTACACATGGAGTGTGGATCCTGCAGCAGCTGGACACGCCCGAATACCAGGTTGTGGGGCACACAACCTTACCAGGTGAGCACCCCAAGCAGTAGCATTAGCCCAGCTATCATTGGGATAAGACCCTATGCACTTTGTTGTCTCCTAATATATAGATGGTGGAGAGGCTGGCTTTGGAAGAACAGGGCTGAGCAGTAATGAGGAGGGGCATAGGGGGCTGCGGGCCAAAGCTTTCTCTGATGTTATCAATCTTCTGGCAACGGGTTGAAAGAACACGGCAGGGAGATCAGGGCACAACCGCAGGTGAGTGCAGCGGGCACCTCTTCCCCATTCCCTATGAGCAGGACCTTTCTCTATATTTCTCCTCCCAGTGTTTCTCTGTAGTTTTGTGTAGTGCGCCGACATCATTGCTCCGTGTGTCCACTGTCACACACTGTTTCCGGACAGTCCTTGCGCCCATCGTGATGAAACTAGAGAAAATTACTAATGGATTTTGGGTCGTAATGTAGTGCCCAATGTGAGAAAGCTGGGTTTGCATCTCAGTTCATGGATTTTCCAGCACGACAGTGACCCCGAACATACTTCAAGAATTAGCCAGGAAAAGATGGAAACAAAGCATTGGATAGTTCTGAAGTGGCAGCAAAGAGTCCAGATCTAAATCCCATTAAACACCTGTGGGGAGATCTAAATATTGCTTTTGGGAGAAGGAGACTTCAAATATGAGAGACCTGGAGCAGTTTGCAAAAGAAGAGTTAAAAAACACAGATGAGAGGTATAAGAGGCTTGTTGATGGTTATAGGAAGCTATTTGTACTATTTGTATTCCAAAGGGTGTGCAACTAAATGTTAAGTTGAAGGAGCCAACAATTTTGGCCAGCACATTTTGGGGTATTCTGTGAAACGATGTCCAATTTGCCTTTTTTTTCATGTCATTTGCCTTTGTTCCAAAACACACCCAAAAAAAATAAACGTGTATAACAAAATGTATAATCGCAGTCATTTTCTGTGAGAAATTCTTCATTTTCTGTAACAATTTCAGGGGTGCCAACACTGGCCATGACTGTAATTGTATATATCTTAAAGGGGTTGTCCACTTCAAACCTATGTCAATAAATATGTTGGGAACATGATTTTCTGCCAATTGCTTACATATAAGTATTACAGGTCCTCCTGTACTCATCAGTGAATCTTTTTTTACAGACTGCCCGGATGTTCTCTCCACAATATGGCTGCTGATGGAGGAGCATCGCAGAAGTGTTCATGATTATTATTACTAGTAAAAAGGCCCGATGCTATCACATCGGGAGTGCAGTGACCTCAAGATGGGGGTGGGCTGTTTGGCACTGGGGGCAGCAGCTGTCACTTGATCCTGTGCTGTCCCCTGCATGGTGATTTTTGTCCGAGTGAGGGCATATGGGGGGTAAGAGGGGTGAGCAGGGGCAGTGTGGGTGAGTGGTGGGTAAGCAGGGGCAGTGTGGGTGATTGGGGGGGCTATGCAGGGGCAGTGTGGGTGAGTGGGGGCAGTGTGGGTGTGGGTGAGTAAGGGGTAAGCAGGGGCAGTGTGGGGAGTGAGTGAGGGCATATGGGGGTAAGAGGGGTGAGCAGGGGCAGTGTGTGTGAGTGGGGAGTAAGCAGGGGCAGTGTGGGTGATTGGTGGGGTAAGCAGGGGCAGTGTGGGTGAGTGGGGGGGTGAGCAGGGGCAGTGTGGGTGATTGGGGCCATGTGGGGGGGTGAGAGGGGTAAGGAGGGGCAGTGGGGGGGTAAGCAGGAGCAGTGTGGGTGAGTGGGGGCATGTGGGGGTGGTGAAAGGGGTAAGCAGGGACAGAGTGGGGGCATGAGCAGGGGCAGTGTGGGGAGTGAGGGCATGTGGGGGGTAAGAGGGGTGAGCTGGGGCAGTGCGGGTGAGTGGGGGGGTAAGCAGGGGAAGTGTGGGTGAGTGGGGGCAGTGTGGGTGAGTAGGGGGGTAAGCAGGGGCAGTGTGGGTGAGTGGGGTGGGCTATTCAGGGGCAGTGTGGGTGAGTGGGGGCAGTGTGGGTGAGTAGGGGGTAAGCAGGGGCAGTGTGGGGAGTGAGGGCATGTGGGGGGTAAGAGGGGTGAGCAGGGGCAGTGTGCGTGAGTGGGGGGTAAGCAGGGGCAGTGTGGGTGATTGGGGGGCTATGCAGGGGCAGTGTGGGTGAGTGGGGGCAGTGTGGGAGAGTAGGGGGTAAGCAGGGGCAGTGTGGGGAGTGAGGGCATACGGGGGGGTAAGAGGGGTGAGCAGGGGCAGTGTGGGTGAGTGGGGGTAAGCAGGGGCAGTGTGGGTGATTGGGGGGCTATGCAGGGGCAGTGTGGGTGAGGGAAGGCAGTGTGGGAGAGTAGGAGGTAAGCAGGGGCAGTGTGGGGAGTGAGTGAGGGCATACGGGGGTAAGAGGGGTGAGCAGGGGCAGTGTGTGTGAGTGGGGGGTAAGCAGGGGTAGTGTGGGTGATTGGGGGGGTAAGCAGGGCAGTGTGGTGAGTGGGGGGGAAATCAGGGGCAGTGTGGGTGAGTGGGGGCAGTGTGGGAGAGTAGGGGGTAAGTAGGGGCAATGTGGGGAGTAAGGGCATACGGGGGGTAAGAGGGGTGAGGAGGGGCAGTGTGGGGGTAAGCAGGGGCAGTGTGGGTGAGTGAGGGGGCTAAGCAGGGGCAGTGTAGGTGAGTGGAGGCTGTGTGGGTGAGTAGCGGGTAAGCAGGGGCAGTGTGGGGAGTGAGGGCATACGGGGGGTAAGAGGGGTGAGCAGGGGCAGTGTGCATGAGTGGGGGGTAAGCAGGGGCAGTGTGGGGAGTGAGGGCATACAGGGGGTAAGAGGGGTGAGCAGGGGCAGTGTGGGTGAGTGGTGGGTAAGCAGGGGCAGTGTGGTAGAGTGGGGGGTAATCAGGGACATGAGAAGGGCAGTAGGAGGTGAGTAGCAGCATGGTGCAGCTGAGGGCCGCATTTGTCTGCTGTTGCTAGGACGCTACAAGTGAGAGGCTTGCAGCGCCTCGCGATGGCGCATGCGCGCCATCGCTGGCGCTGTGCGGTGGTGACGGCGCATGCACTGTGGTTCCAACGACGCCGCATGAGCTGCGGTTGCTACGACGCCGCAAGTGAGAGGCTTGCAGCGGCTCGTGATGGCGCATGCGCGCTATCGCTCGTGCTACGATGGCAACGGCGCATGGCTGCGGTTGCTACGATGCCGCAAGTGAGAGGCAAGCAACGGCTCGCGATGGCGAATGCGTGCCATCGCTCGCAGCGCGTGATAGCGGCACAGTGGCCGGAAGCGCAAAACTGGTGATTATGTATATAGATTATTATTATAGCGCCATTTATTCCATGGCACTTTACATGTGAAAAGGGGCATACATAGACAAGTACAATAAACATGAGCAATACAAGGCACAGATAAGTACAGAAGGAAAGAGGACATTGCCCGCGAAGGCTCACAGTCTACAAGGGATTGGTGAGGATACACTACTGGTTGTGCGGTGGTTCAGTACACTGAGGATCACTGCACGTTGTAGGCTTGTTGGAAGAGGTGGGTCTTTAGGTTCCTTTTGAAGGTTTCCACAGTGGGCGAGAGTCTGATGTGTTGGGGCAGAGAGTTCCAGAGTATAGGAGAAGCATGGAAGAAATCATGTATGCGGTTGTGGGAAGAAGAGATACGAGGGGAGTAGAGAAGGAGATCTTGAGAGGATCGGAGGTTGTGTGTAGGTAAGTACTGGGAGACCATGTCTCAGATGTATGGAGGAGACAGGTTGTGAATAGCATTGTATGCCATTGTTAGGGATTTGAACTGAAGCCTCTGGACAATAGGAAACCAGTGAAGTGATTGGCAGAGAGGAGAGGCTGGGGAATAGCGGGGAGACAGATGGATTAATCAGGCAGCAGAGTTTAGGATAGATTGAAGTGGTGCAAGAGTGCTAGAGACGAAGCCAGAGAGTATGAAGTTGCAATAGTCAAGGCTGGAGATGATGAGGGCATGCACGAGTGTTTTTGCAGTTTCTTGGCAAGGGATGTACGGATGCGGGAAATATTTTTGAGTTGGAGTTGGCAGGAGGTGGCAAGGGCTTGAATATGTGGCTTGGAAGATAGGGCAGAGTTGGGGATCACCCCGAGGCACCGAGCAGCCATTCACTTTGATGGATAGGTCTGGTGGAGGGTAGAGTGAGATGGGGGAAAGATGATGAATTCAGTTTTGTCCATGTTCAGTTTTAGAAAGCGAGCAGAAAAGAATGATGAAACAGCAGACAGACATTGTGGAATTTTGGTCAGTAAGGAGGTGATGTCAGGTCCAGAGAGGTAGATCTGCGTATCATCAGCATAGAGGTGATACTGCAAACAGTGGGATTCTATGAGCTGTCCAAGGCCGTAGGTGTAGATGGAGAAGAGTAGGGGTCCTAGAACTGAGCCTTGGGGAACACCGACAGACAGGGGGTGAGGTGAGGAGGTGGTGTGGGAGAGGGAGACGCTGAAAGTCTGATGTGTTAGATATGATGAGTCGACGACATCCAGGACAGGGCCAACTCTGTGATGCCACGAGATGATAAAATCTGTAACAGGAGGGAATGGTCTGCTGTGTCAAAGGCACAAGACAGGTTGAGAAGAAGAAGGACAGAGTAGTGTCGCTTTCTCTTGGCGGTTAGTAGGTCATTGGTGACTTTAGTTGGGGCAGTTTCAGTAGAGTGATGCAGTCAGAAGCCAGATTGTAACCTGTCAAAGAGGGAGCAAAAGGAGAGGTAGGAGGACAGTTCAAGATGGACATGCTGTTCCAGCAGTTTTGAGGCATAAGTGAGCAGTGATATCGGGCGATTGTTAGACACAGAGGATGGGTCCAGGGTGGGCCCTTTGAGGATGGGTGTGATTGAGGCATGTTTGAAGGATGAGGGGAAGACACCATTTGTAAGTGAAAGGTTGAAAAGATGTGTTAGGGCTGGGATGAAAACTGTGACGAGGTTGGGGATGAGGTGGGATGGGAGCGGGTTGAGTGTGCAAGTGATGAGATATGATCTTGACAGAAGGGACGACAGCTGGTCTTCTGTCATGGTGGAGAAGCTGGCTTTGGAAGAACAGGGCTCAGCAGTTATGAGGAGGGGCACAGGGGGCTGTGGGCCAAAGCTTTCTCTGATATTAGCAATCCTGCTTAAAGAAAGATGCAAAGTCTTCAGCAGATATGAGAAAAGAGGGAGGAGGTGCTGGAGGATGGAGGGGAGAATGGAAAGTGTTGAAAAGTTGTTTAGCGTTGTGAGATAGGGAGGATATGAGGGATGAGAAGTAAATTTATTTTGCGGCATCGAGCGTGGATTTGAAGTTGGCGAGGGACTGCTTGTATCATCGGCCTCTTACAGTTCAAACACAGCTTTGCCATCTGCAGTAACTTCAATTAGACTGATGGACATGTCCCAACATTATCTGAATTTTTGAAAACAGGAGAGATGTGTAATCTGACATAAGCTGTACTATCGAGAGCTGGAGAACCTGTAATCCTGATATATCAGTGAAGGCAACTAAATCAAGATCCCAGCAGTTGCTAAACTGAAGATAAATTGGACAATCCCTTAGATAAATGTAAAGAGCGACTTCTTCAACTTTCATGTATAACACTTACCACGTTCCCTGGAAGAATGCAAAAATATAGATCGAGCTTTACAAGGTATCCTGCTATTTTATAATTTGATGTGCTTTAATCTTGTGCGAATGTTGAATATATAACATTAAAGCTTTGAATATTTGACAATATGTGTAGTTTTGCTTTCAACAGCTGATAACCATGGGAAAACACCTCTACAGGATACTTGGAGGAGAAAAGTATCAGTACAATATCCTTCTCCAGCCACGGTGCGGAGAGACTGAGGATATTAAAACACCATATGGTGCGGATTATATGAACGCTTTCTCCAGGTGAAATACAATAATTGTTTGGTCCCATACAAGATTGGAAACAATATACAGCTATAAAGTATCTATTATTTTTAATTAAAGGAAATCTGTTAACAGTTTTTTCTTTGGCTTCTGATGGTAGCATAATGTACAGGCACAGAGCCTAATGCCATGGGATGTATCACTTACTGGATTGCTAAGTGTTCTTTTAACAGAAACCCTGTTTTGTCTAATATAGATGTAGAGCTTAGTCCTTAGGGCTGTGTTTAACCGGCCACATGCCTAACTGGCAGCTTACTGTGTACACTGTGAACTGTCAGCAATCTGCCAATCAGTTGGTAGTTGGCTAAGTTTCATGCCGATCAGTGAAGGGGTGGAGGGGCGGTTGGGTAACCAGAAAAGTTAGGCGACTGGACGTGAGTGGGTTCACTTGCAGCCGACTGGACGCAAGTGTAAGTCCCTACCGGGGGATCGGAATGGATCTGCGTTTGACTGATGTAAAGCACTTGATTGACTGTCTATGGTTAGTAAAACTCTGGTCAGAGCTCACACAGCTAATAAGTGACATGTCCTTGAAATCAGACTTTCTGTCCACTCATCAAGCTCAGTTTGAAAACAAAAATCTGATGACTAATTACTTTTACCAATCTGAATGATACTTAAAGGTAAAGTGGTAAGTGATAACTTCCATATGTTGGCTTTCTATGGCAAACCTATAGAGAATTAAATGGAATTGCTGTGAAGCATGAACAATAATTCATTCAGACGAAGGACAAAGTGCCTTTTTCTGGTACTCTGATAAATTCTATGGGGGGGGGGTGTCAGCAGTCAGACTTCACCAATGTACAAGTTATCTGATAACTTCTTGTCACTGAAATAGCCTTTACCAGGGAATGTGTCGGCATTTTTTTGCTATGTCAAGCTGATGACAGCATGTTGCAGGAGTTACAAAATAAAAATCAGCTGTGCCTCTATTGTCAGGCTGTGTCTATTATTTTCATAAACTAAAGACTTTATTACCTGGTGATTATCATTTCTGTGTCACAGTAGAAATGAGTGAGCCTTCCCCGAACAGCTGAATTGAGTCAGAATGACTGGTAAACAGATCAGCTGCTTTTGTCACCTGATCTGTTCTGCTGGTGATGTCTGCACTCAATTGACTCAATCAGCTGACTGTTCTGTGTCACACATCGCTGGAGATCATGGGGACTCCGTGGATTACGTTGGAGAGGAACTTGGTGGGAGCTTATAAAGTGGATAATGATGTGTCTGTGTATTTTGTATGCAATAAAGGATTTCTCTGTGTGTGTGTGTGTGCTGTGTTTTTTTTAACTCTTTACTGAAAGTATTGCGAATAGCTGGCTGTCATACTGATGGCTGACATTAGCAATAGGGCTTGATGTCAGTGGAAAAGAAGCTAGACATCACCTTTTATTACCCATTCTGCCACCACTATACAGAGAGTTGAAGAACGGGGTAACGCCATTGCGTTTCATGGTGTCTTCTCATGGAATTTTAAGCTATGGGGCTGCTCACCATGCTGAGAATTACAGCCCCAGCTGCCTGGGTTATCTTTGCTGGCAATAGAAAATATGGCGAAGCCCACATCAATTTTTTCAATTATTTATTTATTTTTACAGTAATATGACTCAGTTTGGTAGCCATACTGGCAACCAATCACAGATGCCAGCAGACAGTGTGGGTTGGCTAAATCTGACTTCAACTAATCAGGAGGGGGAATCAGTGACGTTCATGAACGGGCCAGGAAGCATGGTGACAGCAGCGCGGAAGCTTGGTATGTAATACTCTACGAAGCTAATGACTGCGGAAAACAGCAGGGCTCCACTGTATAACATTTGAGCTGTGTTTGGCAACTTTTGGGACTCTTTGAAGGTGTTTTCTATGCCTTTGTGTTGCCTCCCATTGGTTTGAATGGGGTTCGGATGTTCACCCTCCTGCTAAACTTCAGCACCTGGCGTCCAGCTCCCGGATGCCCCCATGTTAGGGAGCGCCGGATCCGGGGGATCTGGGAGCATCTGTTTTGAGCGGTTTTGGCCCCGGACACAAAAAATGCTGCTTATTCCGATTTTGTGTCGGCCAAAAAACCAAAGCTCCTCTCCGGACAGCACAAAACCAGATGACAAAGCAGTGCCATCCAGTGCAATACGGACCCATAGGAATACTATGGGGCGGAAAACGGATCCGGGATTGTCCGGATCACACCGCACAGTCCTTGGATACTGAAGATCGTGGTGTGAAGGGGCCTTATCCTTTGTATTAATTAAACCAATGTCAGTTTCTGATTTGTATCACTTAATTTGTTATAATCCTGGGCACATTTCCTTTTTGTAATCCAAGATATGTTTTTTACACATTGGTTCTATTTTGTCACTAGGAGAAGATGGAATGTGGAATTAAAAGTGACAAAGTATAAATCATGCATGTTATCATCATAAGTGAATGTGTCACTGTGTGCTACAAACCATTACTATACTGGTTCAGTCCACCAGTTCCAGGACATTTATTACTATCATAATTGATGTCACTTTCATTGAATGTAACATTTTCCTTTACACCCTGTTCTCCACTATCATGAAATGAGTTATGGCAACGCAAGGTGAACAAGAGAATGCGTATTTCATTGCTTTCCAATAAACAGATTAAAGGAAATTCACAGCTCAAATCTGAATTAATTATAGCTTTACATAAAACCGGTAATTTGTAAGCATCAATCCCTGAAAAGGAATAAAACAAAACTATAATTCAATATTTTATCCCCTATAATTTGATATAGTGGTGCCAGAAAGCTGGGATTTGTGCGCCTAATGCTGTTATTAGCTTCTGGTCTGCAGATATTTTATTTATAAAGGCCGGTGACATTTTTGTTCTCGGTTAATTAATAATTGTAGCTTTTTACAAAACCGATGTTTGTTGCATTGAGAATATCTCAATTAATTGGTGCCAAGGAAAATAAAAATAATAACAATTAAGAAGATGCTATAAAACGATAGTGTCAAGTCACGCACTTGGCTCTATCGAAAATACTGCTCGATACTAGTGTGGAGAGAAGTACTGGTATAATATCACCATAATGTATGTCGCACACTGGTGAGTAATACTCCAGTCCTACATAAAGATGCAATAGAGTGCCCATAAAATACTGCAGGAAACACGTATACAACACCACCATACAGTGAACACATTATTTGTATTGTTTACAAAAAAATAAAAATTATTGTATTTATTGTTGGTTTTTATTCCAAATACTTCAAAAAGGCTCACTTGGATAATTTATTTGGCACAACATAAAAAAATGCTCTTCTCTTTTGACTTTATCTCTTTTTGCAACCCGTTAGTGAACAAGTCACACTTTCCATTAACATGTTGCATATTTGAGCAAAACAATTTAAAGCATAAATGTAATTTCATTGAAAAAAAAAAAAACAATGCCGCACTGGTTGTTAATGATGGCTAAGATAATGCTTTTTTTGTGCCATAAGACTTATTTTCTCACATTTTTTGTGCTCTGCATTTTACGGCTGTGTGGGCATGGCCAGCATGTGTCAGGACTGTGTGTTTATTTTCACAGCTTCTGAGAGCAGACTGAGAGTAAGATGTGTGAGGAGCCAGCAGACAAGGGGTTAACAGAGATTGTGACTGAGCTTTGTGGAGTCAGATGACAGATCTTTCCTTGGCACAAACTTCTGAGAAGTTTGTAGTGATCCTGACATTCTGAAATTGCTTAGCAGCTGTATTATACGCTGAGATAATCTGATACATTGTTTCCTCACTAGCTGCAGTCAGGAGCTTGCACACATAATATGCACCGCCGCCTCCCTTATATAGTCACATTCCCGTATTCACTGTGAAGACGGATGTGAGTGATAATGAACATATGTCTGCTTCACACGCAGTGTGGTGGGGACATCTTGTGGAAGGTTTATGAATAGTTTTCAATCAGAATTGTCTATTGAAGTATATTAGAGAGTTTATTAAAATCACTTGCAGTACATTATTAATTAATAAAAATGTGTACACCAGTTACGCTTTAAAGTATGCATAAAATTATTCCAGGGGGAACTGAAATACAATTGTCCAAAAATGTAATGTAGCGACTTTTAAAAATTGATGAATTGGCCAAAAACATCTGGAAACCCCAAACCTTGCCCGCAATGATGAACATATAAAAACTAATTATAAAATAGCCTTTAAAAATGTCATGACTTGAAAAGAAGAATAAGACCTTGTGCATACGCTGCATTTTTTGTTGCAGATTTGCTGCAGTTTTGTCACAAATCTCCATGTCTATCCGGAAGCCTGTAAAGTCAATGAGAATTCTGAAGTATTGTACACATATTGCTTGTTTTTGCCTTGCAAATTTGGTGCAGATTTGCCTGTAGAAAAAATCTGTAGCATGTTAATTGTTGGTGCAGATTTCCTGCATTTTTCAGCCCTTCCAGCCATTGACTTCATTATGAAAAACGCAGGGCACAAATCTGCACTGTTTTCCAGCCTGAGGATACAGATTTGCTGCTAAAAATGTCTGCACCAAATACTCAGTATGCACACCTAGCCTTAAGTGCCAATGGAATACAACAAAAAAAACAAACAACAAAAATAGAAAAAAGGCGGCATTGTAATAATAAATAAGGGTCATAGAGTCAGAATTAAATCACTGCCTGTAAGATATACTAAGTTCACAATGGGTCACTAATAAGTAAAGCTGGTTTCACACTATCATATTTTGGAATCCAGGGGCATTCAGGAAAAGCCTGCATGCTCTCGTATTCCTGCACAGTGATGAAACTGGATGCACCCGCACTATTTGCAGAGGCATCCGTTTGCGTATTTGACAGGGATCTGGTGGGGGTTCTGCGCATGCACAGTTCATAGCATACGGACCAGAAATCCGGATCCACTGGAATCCAGAAGAATCCGTGTCTCATAGACCCCCATTCATATTTTACCCGTGGTGCCCTGGATCCAGGTCAATCTGGGGGTTCACATTTTTTTTCAAGGAGACCAAATTGCAACAAGGTGCAGATTTTGTCTCCAAAAAAAAATATGTGGACACCTGCATCCACCCAGATTCAGGGTGAACCGTACACAACTGTATGCACCCGTAATTGTCTCCGGCCCCATTGAAAGTCATTGGGGCCAAAAACTTATGTGGGTGCATCCAGTTTAGGCCGGATTCAGACGGATGCCGAAAAATGGCAGTGTTGAAACAGCCTAAGATTAGACTATAAACAGTATGGTGGAGGCCTCTTAATGGTGAATTGGCTCTTAAGATCCTGTCACACTTGGCGACATTCCAGACAACGATACGACCTGGTAGGGATCGCTGGAACGTCGATACGTGGTCGCCTGTGACGCAACAGCGATCTCGCTATGTTTGACGGTGACTTAAGGCCCATGATACAACCCTGCTCTGATGAAATACTGGCCATTTAACACCAGGTATATTGTGCCTTTTTATGGGAGTATCTATAAAAATGATTGATATCACTACATGCTGTATGTGTCAAGAGGCGCTTCAGCAACCTTTCTTGGAACATATAAAATCCTGGCAATGTAGTTTGCTCATGACACCTTAGTTAAATGGGAATGGGAAAAGCCTCAGAAATATTCTGGCCCTGTGCAAATAGACACCTCCCTCCTTCACCCATCTACACCCAACTCGTTAGTTTGTATGCCCCAAATGATGCTGAAATATATATATATATATATATATATATATATATATATAAATACATATATTTAGATTGACTTTTTCTTTATGTTATATAATGAGGGCTAAAAACTTAGCAACTGGGCTTCATAAAAAAAATTGCTACACTTGACTCTTATTGGTTCTTTGTTTTCCCACATTCAACTTTGATGTGGACTGTGATTATAAATCAGCTACAAGGCAACACAACTAAAGGCCCCGTCTCACACAACAATATCGCTAACGATATCGTTGCAACATCACTGTTTTTGTGATGTTGCAGTGATGTCAAAACGACATTGTTGTATGTGACACATATTAACGATCAATGATACGTCGTTGATCATTGATTGCAGATTTATGAACTGGTTCATAAATCTGTCGTTGACAGCGTGAGAGCAACGATCAGCGAGTTCCCAGCGCTGCACAGCAAGCGCTGGGAGCTGGTATCCAAGGTAAACAGCGGGTAACTACAGAAAGCGGTGCTTAGTTACCCACTGTTTACCTTGGATACCAGCACCTCACTGGTCCTGATCTCACTGGTAAGTCTGTCTGTGTGACAGCTCACCAGCGATCAGTCCTTCGATGTGGCAGCGATCCCCATAGTTGGTCGATCGCAGCCACATTGAAGCGTGGAACAGGGCCGTTAACATGAATAAAAGATCTACAAACTCTATTGGACTATCGGAACAAGCTCCCTGATGGATTCTCAGGTACATCATTCAGACAGTACAACACAGAAGCTATAGAAGGTAAATGGTGAAATATTATGTTTGAAAGCCAATTGCAGAAATTATTTTTAATGCCAAATGTGGGAATTTAAGTAAAACAAAAATAAAAATTGTCTCCAAAAGTGGACAACTGTTTTAAAATAGGACAATGGAAAAAAAATTGCTAACTTCTGATTCCAGTGCCGGCATGGAAGCAGAGGGGCGAGACAGTCCGTCCACCAATTCACCGCAGCCCGACTGTCACAGCCCACCGGCGGTCACCAGATCTATCATTGGGAGCCTCTCTCCCTACAGCATCGCGGGGATGCATGTACCGCTTGCTCCAAAATGCAGGAGACGAGGAGGAGTAAGCCGTGGCAGAACAAAATCCCGTCGCGCAACTAAGTACAGATGGCGGCGGCAGCAAGGGGCGGGAGTAGAAGAGATAAGGGGCTGCTGGACTCAACCAAGCAGCCCGGGCCAGACCGCTGGGAGATAGAGAGGCCGGTGAGGAACAGGGAGGAGACATGGGACCTGGCACATCACCAAAGGAAGGCACTAATGCAGTAGTAGTGGCAGCACAAGATTATAAAATCATGGCCAAAGAAGTGGCTAAATATCTGGTGGGGATATAAAGGAGGCGGTGAGGGGGAGTCAGAGAAGCACTGGTTGAACTGCATGAGATCTCTACCCAGCATACAAGCAGCATAGAATACATAGAGCAGCGAGTGTCTGATATGGAGGACAGATTGGCCAATACGGAGCAAGAACTAATACTGTCCCGTAAACAATCTGGATAGTTAAAATATAAAATGGAGGACCTGGAGAACAGGTCAAGAAAGAACAATCTCAGGATTGTGGGCCTCCCTGAGTCTATCTCTTATCAGCAGCTGAATGACATTTGTGAACTAGACCTCTCGAAGGCCCTGGGGGTTCAGGGTAAATGCAAAGTTAAACAAGCACATAGGATAGGCCTGCCAGAAGGGGGGACACCTCCGGCATCGCAGAATCCAAGGAGAGATGATCAGACCCTTCAGAGACCTAGACAAGTCATAGCTAGGCACTTAGACTTTAAAGACAAAGAGAGACTGCTGTGCCTCTTTAGAGGGAGATGTCAGCCATTGCTCCTAGGGAGCCACACAGTGGTCCTCTTTGGTGACTTCTCGGCAGAAGTTACGAAGAAGCGCAATGCCTTTGGAGAGGTTTGCAGTCTCCTTTTTAAGAACCACATCTAGTTTCAACTTCTTGACCCGGCGCCATCAAAGTTAGACATCCGATTGCACATTTAAATTCTGGAAGGACGCCAGGGAAGCACTACGAGCTTTACGACACCCTCTCAAGGCTCCTCCCCCAGGGACAAAGACAAACATCTGGAGAAAGAATATTGCCTGAGTGGCCATACAAGTCCAACAAAAAGCCCACTCAGTCACCCGGGACGATGCCCTGACTTCACACAATGTTCAACAGGAGACCTCACGTCTCAAGTCCGGGCATACCTTCATTGGACAATTGAGACTGATTCCTATGAATTTTCTGGGAGGTAATACACTTCCCGCCAGGGCCTAGCTGACGGGGACTCCTGACCCAGGGGGCGTCGACGTGCCCTGTCCAGTTTTTTTTTTCTCTTTTTCTAGCTTTCTCCTTATATTTGTTTTTTTTCTATGTCCCCTCTTGACATATTGATACTGTCTTCCTTCCCCCCTCTCTTTCTCTACCCATTCGTCTTTTTTTTTTTCCACTTGTGCCTATGGAATAATGGGTCAAGCAAAAGTCAAAGTCAAAAGTTAGTCTAATTTACTATGGCCATACTACCCTGTAGGACAATGCAAAGGCACAGAAGGTGTTTTTTTCATAGGCTAATTGGTGGGAGCGAAGGAGGCTCATCATGCTGGAAAAAATGTAAGCACTTGACTTTTTGTTGTTGTGAGGGAGGGGGGACGGGTCTCCTATATTGTGTTTATTCTTTTGCTCATGTCAGCGCCACACCGCAAAACTGATTCAGTTCAACCACGACTGGTTTCACATTACAAAGACCACTATCCTCAGGTGACATTCCACCCACTGCCAGATGACCAACATGACCGTATCATAACTAGAACATCATGCACAGACCATGGTTAAATTAATATTGTGGAAAGTGAAGGGCCTTGGAACCCCAGAAAAATGTGCCATGGTACTCAGACATCTTAGATGGCTAAGGGGTGACATAGTACTACTTCAAGAAACTCACCTATCCCAACAAGACATGTTTTGCATGCATAGACTGTGGGTGGGGGGAGTATATGGATCAGGAACAGTGGGGATACATGCAGGAGTCATTACTCTCATCCATAAATCATTCGCACACAAAATCCTGTCATACCAACATGACGAACAAGGCTGACATGTACATTTGGTGTTGGAAACACAAGGTGGCACTCTTAGCATTCATAACGTATATGCACCCAATACCAAGCAAGAAACCATCTTCTAATCCCCACGGTCCACAATCATGACATGAGACATATGAGACATATGAATGAGGTCATGTCGGTGGAGGAAGATAGGATGGGAAATACAAGAGGGAGTCAGAGACAGAACACTTAAGGAAGGGTGACTACGTTGATGGAGCTATCCTCTGATCTTGTGTTAAATAATGTATGGAGATTACATCACCCGATGGAGAGACAGTTCACCCACTTCTCACATCCTCATGAAACCTGGTCCTGGATTGACTTATTTTTAGTAGGGGAGAGGATGACCGAGAGGGTAGAGGAGACAGATATAAATGACTTAGTGATCGCTGACCACAGTCCGATTTTGTTGATGCTGCGAGACACCTTTCCAAAGGGGACGGATATTATATGGCGGTTCCCTCATTTCCTACAGAGAGACCAAGACTTTGCCAAATTAATGAGGGAGTGGTGGACGGAATATTCTGATGGAAATAAGGGGCTAGAAAATGATCACGCCATCTTCTGGGAAACTGCTAAGGCAGTGCTTAGAGGCAAAATAATAGCCCATACAGTCGCACTGAAAAAGAAAACTAATGCCCAATACTTGAGAATGAGCCAAGTGGTCAGACAGTCATACACGACTTTTCAGACGCATCCTTCACTATTTAACAAGCGACTATGGCAGGAGGCAACACTAGAATATGAGGCATGGGCAAAAAAGTGGGAACTTCTCAGGAAGTCATTACGGGACGCTGAACTATACAAACATGGGGATAGGCAGGGCGACTACTGGCCAACTTAGCTAGAAAGAAACTAAACACGACATTAATCACAACTCTGAAAAAGCCAGGCAAAACATTGAAGACCAATCCTAGAGAGATCAATGCTGTGTTGCGGAAGTTTTATGATGCTCTATACCAATCTAGACCCACTGATACTCAGATGGGCGACAGATAGCTACAAGAGGTGCATTTTCCAGAAATCTCGGAGGAGGGTTTGGCTGGTCTGAATGGGGAAATAAGGGAAGGCAAAATTCATAAGTCATGCAAGACCTCAATATACACAAGGCACCAGACCCGGGTGGGTTTGGAGCAGGTTTTTACAAAATTCAGAGGGACCAGGTCTCACCCCATCTAAAAGGGCTTTATAATGACTTCTTGGCGGGTAGGTCAATCCCTTAATATATGAATATTGCCTACATAGAAATTTTGCCCAAAGGGGACACACTATCTGAAAACCTGGCTAATTATCACCCCATCTCACTCATAAACCAAGATCTTAAAATAATATAAAAAATCATGACTGACCGACTAGCTCTCATACTCCCAGGTTTATTGCGTCATGGGAAGGTTTTGTCAAGGGAAGGTCAGCGGTGGGAAACATTCGAAGATCAATAATGATCCTGGAAACAGTTAGATTGAGGGGGGAGATGATGGGGGGGACTCCAGCCGTGGTCATGTTAGATGCAGAAAAAGCTTTTGAGAGTGTTCAATGACCAAGGCTGGAGTTGGTTCTAGATAAGATATGGCTGCAGGGCGCATTCAGAACTTTTTTTACCTCACTGTATAGAAATCCGAAACCAAGAGTCCATACACAGGGTTTCCTGTCAGATGTAATCCATTTGGGGAGGGGTACACGGCCTGGCTGCCCCCTTTCACCATTACTATTTGACTTGGCGATAGAGCCACTATCGAGGGTCATTAATGAAAATAATACCTTCCAAGGAATATGAGCGGATAGCAGAGAGATCAGGTCCAGCTTCTTTGCGAACGACATCATATTATATATGGCGGAGCTGCATAGGGAACTTCCTAGTTCCCTATTACAATTGGAGACCTTCGGAGAACTCTTAGGGTTCAAATTGAACAAGAATAAATGTGAGGTGATGTTTCTCAAAAATGGGGCAGGAACAAATTAGGGGTAGGATCAACCCAGGGAACTCTCAATGGAATACCAATAACCAATACGGCAATTAAATATCTGGGCATATATTTGGGGAAAGTCACGAGTGACATTTATAGATCGAACTACATCCCATTAGTTGCCAAAATCGAACAAGAACTGGTCAGATGGAAAGATCTACCTCTGTCGTTAATGGGGAGATGCCATTTAATCAAAATGACTAGCTTTTCGTGGTTGTTGTACACACTTCCGACTGTCCCCCTCCTTCTGACATACTGACATTAACCAACTTAATAGAGCCTTTATGGTGTTCCTCTGGAGAGGCAAAAGACCCAGAATTAGGGGCCGCACCCTGATGTACCCGAAAGACAAGGGCGGGCTGGGACTCCCAAAACATTCAAGGTTATAAACTAACTTCCATATCAAGCCACATATTGGACTGGTTAAAACACACAAGTAGGTATTCAGATTATCCCCTTGAATCAGAGTGGTGCAGTCCATGGGATCCAGTGGCTATACTACACTCTACCAGCAAAAATGTAGACCCTTAGGTAAAAAAAATTCAAGGATTTTTAGAGACAGTAGGGGCTTTGAAAGCCTTAAGATGTAAACTGAGTTTGTCATGAAAAATATCCAGATACCTAAGCCCCTGGCGACATCTGACTTACGTCAAGGTAGAGAAAATGCTACTGTTCACAACTTGGAGATTCAGGGGAATAGACACCTTAGTAGATTTAATGCAGGTGTAGGAATCAGCCACGGAAACGTTTAACAGGTGGAGACTTGACCCGACGCATACTTTGTAATTCGAGTAATTTAGACAACACCTATTTACCCATTTATGAGACTTAAGCAAAGAATGTCTAAACTGGACTGGATGAGCTTATAGCTAGGGACATGTCTGATATAAATATATCCACCATCTATTCTACGTTAAGACGTGACCTAATCCCATCAGGACTGAAGGAACTCTTCAAAGGATGGACGTCTAGACTACAGGATGAGGAAATAGGAGATACGATACTAACTGGCTGGCGAGAGATGCGTAAACACATACAGAATGAAAAATGGTGCGACACATACTTCAGAATAATTCATAAGACAATTCTGGACTTTAACCTTCCAACTTCTGGGACACAACTGAACAGAAGTCAACCATGCCTGAAATGCGGGACAAACATAGTGGATATGTTCCACGGGATCTGGGAATGTGAGACAATTTTACAGGCTTGGAAGAGGGTTAAACACAGGACACAGGAATTACTGACTCGACACATCCTGTTGACCTTACAAAATATGGGTATTTGTTGGAATATGTTTAGTGCCATTCCTGTGTATGTAAGTGTTCTATTGCAAGGTTTGTGCATTGTCTATAAAGATGAAAAAAAAAACACTCCCAGAGGCTCACACACAGGAAAGACCATGTGACTGTATCCAGTTTCCTGTGTCTGTGCATAAGAGGAGATGCAACCTGCTGATGCTGCACAGAGATACTTAAGATATGTATATTCCTGATTCCACAAAGCCTATCATATCTGTACCTGTTTGTTGCTAATTAAAGCTCTGTTCTGTTGTCAACACGCTTGAAAGTTTCCTGAATGATCCGCTGCCAACAGTATTTCACAACATGGGTAATCTAGGTCTTACCAACGCTCAGATGACACTTATTCATACCATTGCGGTCATTTATAAACGCCTCATATTGAGACATTGGCTGGAGTCGAGAACTCCTACCCTGGTGGAACTGGTGAAAGACCTGAAGGGGGCCATGCTACTCGAGAAGGTTGAGGCAGAGGGAGACAAAGACAACAAGACATCATAATTTTTTACAAAATGGAGAGAATTCATAATTCACAATTATCTAGGGACGACATATGCTGTCTGGTATACCCCTTCCGCAACATGACATGGTATAATCTGGAGGAATTACTGGGCACTCTTGGAGGGCTGGGGATCATGAGGGCAGCTTCACGAGTGAGGATTGGGGCTGCTACGCAGGGATCCTCGTAAATCTTCAGGGTTCTTGCAAGCTAGAAGTGTCGATAAGTTGAGCTGGTTAGGTTGCAATTCCATAAACACAGGTGATCAGGAGCGATGGGGAGGGGAGGGGAAGGGGGGTTTTCTGATCAGTACATTATTGTTATTAAAATTCTTGCTCATTTTGAAAATATTGAGACCACTGTAAATAGACATGATAAGGAAGTTTGTTGTTCTGTTTGATTTGCATTGTAATATTTTGGAAAATCAATAAAAAGATTTGTTTAAAAAAAATACAAAATAGGACAGTGACAGTATTTAAAGCTATTGTACACTACAGCTTCTGCTTGCACTGGTGCAAATAAAGGCATTCATGCCATTCACTCCCTTTACAGGCAACATTACTTCATCCACCTCAGATGATGTGCCATGGTAAAATGTATGCCACTTTAACATAGACTGATCCCAAAGGAACTGTAGGAACAGGTCTATCACCAGTCTCTCTTCAGCTGATTTTTATGCTATGCCAGGGGTTAGAAAAAAGCGTTGGACATTTGTGAAGACATGCAAAGTATTTTAAGAGTTCATCTTCCTACCTTGAGCCTGAAGAACTGTAGAGATATCAAATCCTTGATTATTCCTTACAATTACAACTCCATATTCAAAGTCAAAGGCATCACTGTAAAGAAACACAGAGTATAGCTAACATGAAGAAGAAACCAGAGCAGAGAATAGAAGAAAAATAAAGTGAGTCAAGGGCAATGAATCCATAAGACGATCCTTGTAAGTAGAGATGAGTGGACCTGAACATTAAAGTTTAGTGCTAGGGCTGAACACAGACTTTACAAAAAA
Organism: Allobates femoralis; assembly: GCA_033576535.1. NCBI lineage: Eukaryota > Metazoa > Chordata > Amphibia > Anura > Aromobatidae > Allobates > Allobates femoralis. The sequence goes on from JARQOC010000004.1 coordinate 172,003,262, forward strand.
TATCATTGTTCAAGTTCAGAGTTCAGGGGTTTTATCCAAACCAGTGGAGCAAGCAGTGGAGCTGTGCTCGGGTACACTTGGTGCTCGGATACACTCAGTGCTCAGGCCAGTGTGTAACGCCTGCAGTGTTTGAATGGCTCACATTGGGGGTAAAATCAGTGTTATCGGATGTAATGCATACAATATCAAAAAGTATGAGAAAATCCCTATCGCCCTCCTCCGGAAGTGCTTTGCTTGTGGCTGGCTGCAGATAGCCGAACTGACCAATCAGTGACTTCCAATGAGGTTTGGGTCAAGTTTGGTCCAGAACAGAACTTTATCTAAAGTCCAGCTGATCTCTCTGGAACGAAACCTCCACGGATCCGCTCATCTCTACTTGTAAGGCCTTCAAATGGAATCACCTTGTGACAAAATGGTCTCCATATAGTTTTGACTTTAAAAAAAAATAACTAAACTAAACTAAATTTGACAAAGTAATGACTTTCTACATTTTATTATTATGTTTTTCTTTTCACGACCAAGGGTGTATATATTTGCCCCTGGCAGTCTCCCTCCCTTTGATACGAGCTCATGTGCTGAGCTCGCATCATCCCCCATTCATCTCAGCTGATCCGATTGGTGCTGTTAACCCTTTGAATCATGCTGTCAGTCACTGACAGCATGATTCAAAGCCCCGTTGCACAGATCATATTGATCCTCGCCATGATTGGAGGTTTCGTGATGCCGATCACTGGACCTCCTATGTTTACCTTGACAGCCCGGGATCCCGTGATGACCCCGAATGCTGTCTGCAACCACTTCCTGTGGATGGCTGGAAAGCGCCAGCTTCCCCAAAAAGTGATGATTTCTGCTATGCAGAGAAGCATATTTCTACATAGCAGATGTGCTCAGACTGTGCAATACTGAGGCCCCCTAGGGGGCAGTTTTAAATAAAGAAAATTTTTTTTTACGTATATGAAGAAAAACCATAAAAGCTCAAATCACTCCCCTTTTGCCCTATTAAAACTAAAACTATTAAAGACTATCCATATTTGGTATTGCCGCATTCATAAATGCCCAATCTATGAAAATATAAAATCAATTACGGTAATCAGATCGGGTAAACTGTGCAATGGAAAAATTGTCCAAACACCAACATTTATTTGTTTTGGTTGCCGTAAGATTGCAATAAAATGCAATAATGGTCGATCAAAACAACACATCTACCCCAAAATGGTTTCATTAGAAATGTCAGCTCAAGATGCAAAAAATAAGCTGTCACACAGCCCCAGATCCCGAAAAAGGAAAACGCTAAGGGTCATCGAAAATGGTGCAAAAGTGCAATTTTTTTCTTTATAAAACTTCTGAATTTTTTCACTACTTTGATAAAAGTAAAAGTATACATGTTTTGTATCTACAAACTCGTACCGACCAGAGGCATCACACTGACACGTCAGTTTTACCATATAGTGAACATGGTAAATAAAAAACCCACAAAACAAATTTGTAATTGTATTTTTTTTCTATTTTCACCACACTTGGCATTTGCTCCTATTTTCCTGTACACTATATGGTAACATAAATTATTTTATTCAAAAGTTCAACACGTCTCACAAAAACAAACCCTCATATGTCTATATTGACAGAAAATAAAAAAAGTTATAACTCTTGAAAGAAGGGGAGGGAAAAACGGAAAACGGAAAAATTGTCTGGGGGTGAAGGGGTTAATTAATATTTGAAGTTACAAGTCATTTGTTATTTTTTTCCTCTCCTCCACTGTCTAGACCCATTTATACTCCCATTTAACATTTTTTTCCCCATTGCGTTTTGTATTGAAATATACCAACTTTACGCTTAGAAGCCACTGATTACCACCTTTAATAATCATTTTATCATAAATATTATAATATATCCATATTTGAGCTGCAACAAGGGGGACTTTTCTGTGAGTTGACCTCCGGTTACGCAGCATGTGGCTTTTTCCGCCTAGACATGTCATTATCACAGTAACAGTTGGGACGCTCTTAACACAAATTCTCCGAATGAAGCTCGTCCAATCCAGAGATGATTGAGAGCCTCGACCAAAGGAAATGCATTATGCATTGTAAATATAATTACGGCGTGACTGTTTGGTCTGTCATTTTTATGCTGGCGCTTTTGTATTTTTGGCAAGACTTTATTCCTTTGAGAGCAGGTGTTGGCATCACCTCGGTTCAGTGAGCAAGTGGAACATTTGGCAGCCAGATGCATCCTCGTTGTAAATATTGATTTCTTTTAAATAGGGGTCTTGCTATATCAGTTATAGTTAATGTAGACCAACAAGTAATCTGTATTGAATATGAAATCTATGAATGTAACACATATGTCCACACTTGTTTCACAAATGGAAACAAACAACATTATTAAAGCCAAGCTGGCTCACGAAAGCCAAGATAAGAATACTCACTGCAGTATGCCCACATAGTTTGCCAAGTCCACTGTGCTGGCCTGTCTCCATTCTTTCTTGAAGCCCATCACCAAGGTATTTGGCTTCATCCTTCCCAAACCGGCAGCCTGCAAAATAATGTGCCGTTACTGAACAATATTCTTATGTAATTACAATTATAACAATAATTAAAGAGGTATTCCATATAATTACCTGTCCATACCCTGAGGTCTATTGGGCTGATGGAGATAATGCCTGAGTGCTCATCTCATGAGCCTACTGACTATAAATGGAGAAGAACGGACTTACACAGGATTTTTTATTTCATGGATTCAGAATAAATTGTTCCATTTTACTTTCTGATATAGCACCATTAATTCCACAGCACTTTACAAACATGTTCATCATTGTCCTCATTGGGACTCATAATCTAAATTCCCTATCAGGATGTCTTTGGGAGGAAACTGGACAACCTGGAGGAAACCCAAGCAAACACTGGTGAAAATACAAACTCCTTGCAGATGTCATTACACACCCACTCCAGGGTCGGGGGTACTCGGAAACCGGGCAGCCTGTTGTTCTTCACTCTCGGTTCTTTTCACGGGGACAGACGGGGGGCTGAGACCCGGTCCCGTGAACCTGGCGGTGTCATTTTGATAAACAGGGGGGAGATGACAGGGATGACAAGGAAAAGGGGTATTCGTGACGCCACTTGCGGTACGTGGCCTGGACAGCCACCGCTGCTTCAGAACCTCTGGGGACGATGACTGGCAGCTTGGATGGTTTCGCTCCCCGCAGGCGGAGCGCGGTCCCCAGTGCAGCTGGAAGGAGGGTTCAGTTCATACCTTGGCAGATGTTCATTAGGTCATTAGCACCCCAATGTCTCTTGCAACCTCTGCAGCCGGTGGTCGCCACTAAAGAAAGTCTCACACACCATAGTTGGAGTTCTGTTACTTTCACTCAATAGTTTCAGCATGGCTGCCAGGTACTTCCCTTGCCAACCCCTGGTTCAGCGTTGTCTCCAGAACCGGGACAGTGCAGTTGAGCCACGGTTGATGTTCCTGTCTCTCTCTCTCTTACTGGGTGTTTCGGTCCCTGGTGGTCTCTTTCTCAGCGCTATAAGGTAGTTTCTCTTCTGGGGTCAGCACAACACCGCTCTGCCCCCCAGGCTCTCAGTGCTTCCGCACACAGAACTCATGTACTGACAGCCACTGGTGCTCAGTTGTACCCCTCCCGGGCACTGCTCCCTACATCGGCTGCCTTCTCCAAGTTGTGTCGGGTGTTCAGTCACAGCTCCCGTTAAGAACTTGGGGCCTCCGATTCAACGGTTCAGGCATACAGCATCCATGCCGTGTTCAGGGCCGGGTCCATGTGTTGTCCACCAGCCCCTCTGTACCCTCTTCAGATACAGGCATACGGGATCTACTTCTCACTCCGTACCCTAAGGGCTCTGTTCTTCCTCCACACCCATTGGTCATTCCCTCCTGGGACCGTGCTCCAGCCCGCGGGAAACAACACCTCCTCCTCTTCACTTATGTACTTCTCTCCTCATTCTCCTTTCTTTTCCCTCCCGGCTACGCTTGGGTCCTCCCACCGTCCTTAGGTCCTAAGTGTTGTGTGTGTGTGAAGCTCAACTGCGCCATCCCAGCATCTGGGGAGCAGAAGCACTACTCTCCCTCTAATGGAGGAGTGCAGTACCTCTGGTGGCAGCCTACCTGGTGGATAGCCACAGTTGTCCTTGGTGGGATTTGAACCCAGGGTCCCAGAAGTGCAGTACTAACCTGTGAGCCACTATGCTGCCTTAGATGCTAGAGCTATTCTAAGTAGTAATGGGCGAACTACTCTGTTTTACAACATGGGTTGCTCTGTTAAAGCAAGTAAACGATTAATAAACATACTGATTATACTCACCGGGTCCACGTTACCCTCTCAACTGTGCCGCGGCGCTGTGTCACTTCCGGGCTTACGGGGGGAATATTCACGTGACTGGCTACAATAGTCAATCACATACACCAAGAAGATAAGGGGCGGCCCGGAAGTGACGCAGCAACTTATCACACCAGGAAGAGAGAACAGCTATACGGTAAGTTTATTAAATGTATTAACTATTGGCTTACTTTAACGGAGCTTCCCCAGTGACAAACCCTAAAGGTACCGTCACACGAGGTGACGGCGCTGGAGATGTCGACGGCGACTGGCGGCAGCGTGCATGTTTTTGGCACCCCACCAGCATCGCCGTACCCATTTACATGGAGCGACACCTCCAGCGCCGCACCGATGATCTGACAGGCGGCATCGCCGCTGGGGTGTCTCAAAACCCCAGCGGCAATGCAGTACAATGGGAGCCTGTGGCTCCCATCGCCTGTCAGGTCGTCGTCGGCCGGTTACATGGGGCGATATGTGCACATCGCCCCAGATCGGCCGCCTGGTTTCAGAGCACTCTGCATCGCCCATTCATATTAGGCGATGCAGGGGCGATATCAGCGCTGATAGGCCACGCCCCTGCATCGCCTAATAAATCGGCGGTGCTGTCGCCTCATGTGACGGTACCTTAACAGTTCACCCATCACTAATTCTGACCTAAAATCAAGGCTTCTTAGGAACCCTGATCAGTAGTACAATGCTACATGCGTGCGATAGATGAAAAGTCTGCAACTTTAACAAAGTGATTAGGACTTTGTTTGCTGATGAAAGGTTCTTTGCTCATGGCTCTGCTTCCATATATTAGTCATCTGCTGTAATGGGATATAATGGGATACACCAGGACACAGCTTCCTGTATACATTGTATATTACACTGAGCTGCTAATCAGAGCCGTAGGCATCGTTGGACCACATAGCACAAGGCAGCTAGTCACAGCAATGATAATGTCCTAGTGATAAAACCTTCACTGTGAGTAAACAACAACACACAGCTTAATAAATGACACATCACTAAACTCTGTTTAAGCCGCTCTCTTCTACTGGCTTTAGATTACAAAGCAAAAACCTGCTGAAAGATTCCCTTTAATCAAAAATGGTATAGATTATGATGGTAAGGGTAACTTGCAGGATCTAAATGATATATTGACAAGGGGTTATGATAGGTATAAGATCTCCATCAAAGGCGTTCTTTCGGTTATAAAATGGAACAGTTTGCCCCATATGATTACTATATATTTCAGTTAGGCTGGGTTCACACGCTGCATATATCTGCTTTTGCGCAGCACTATTTTGAGGACCTGTCTTACGGATGCGCTTTGTGCAAAAAAAGCTACATCATTCACACGGTGTGCTTTTTCAGATGCACTTTTTTTTGAGCCCACTCTACAATGAGGGCAATGGAAAAGCGCAAAAAGAATTGACTTTGTCATTCTTTTTGAGGATCCGCTTTCCAGTGAAAATGCATCCTCAAAAATACGGAGCGTCTGAACGCTCACTGAACAGCACTGAATTTCACTGGATTTGGGATCTGCAAAAAAAATACTGCAAAAATGCAGCGTGTGAACGTAGCCTTATTTCATATACAGGAACTTTAACTTTACATGCCTTTTTATCATTTGTAAAACTTGAAACTCCTTTATTGCGGTTGGGGTGTGGGCTCCAAGTCAGTCTGGGATATATATTAAAATAATATCCTGTTGATAGCACAGTGGCTCCACGGTTTGCATTGACCCCATGTATACCCACTGACCTCATGTAGCACTGCAGTTCTGGGTATAATACATGCTAGAACAATATGGAAATAGAGTTTGGACATTCCTCCTATGTCTACATGGTTTCCTCCAGCACTTTATGAACTGACTGGTTAATAGGTTGCCTATATATTAGATTGTAAGTCCCATAGGGAACAGACATTGATGTGTTTGATGACAATTCTTGTACTGTGCTGCAGAATATATTGGTGCTTTATAAACCGCAACCGCATACAAGATTTCTGCCGTGCATCTCCCATACTCTGGAACTATCTGCCCAAAACATCAGACTCTCGCCCACTGTGGAAACCTTTAAAAGCAACCTGATGACTCACCTCTTACCACAAGCCTACAACCTGCAGTGAGCCTCAGTCCACTATACCGCTGCATGAACGCCTCCACTCACACCTACTGTATCTTCACCCATCCCCCTCAGTCCACTATACTGCTGCATGATCAGCTCTACCCTCACCTACTATATCCTCAGTCCTCACCCATCCCCCTCAGTCCACTATACTGCTACATGACCAGCTCTACCCTCACCTACTATATCCACGCCTATCCCCCTCAGTCCATTATTTCACTGCAGAACCAGCAGTACCCTCATTTACTGTATCCTCATCCTCACCCAGCCCCTCAGTCCACTATACTGCTGCATGACCAGCTTCACCCTCGCCTACTATATCCTCACCCATCCCCTCAGTCCACTATTGTAAGGAATAAGCAATATTTGTAAAGAATAAGCAATATTCCAATAGCAGCCATATTGTTAAGATGCTACCATATCTCACTCCAATGATACAGCTTGTGGCATGAGGCTAATCATCTCTGGGAAAGGGAATATGTTAATCAACCTGAGGAAACACCAACTGGTCCCACACTAGAGCTCCTATGAAATAGAGATTAGGGGACAATGAAATCTCCCTGCCATTATCCAAAAGGATGACCACCTGGGGACTTCCCCAGCTAGGTGTGAGAATTAATTTCCTCTATCTGCAGACTCAATGGAAGAGTCAATTACTGCCCAGTCTGAAAGACTTCAAGAGTATAATCTTAATATCTTAAGAGCCGTCGCTCATATAAAAATGTCAAGCATAAATATTGCATCCAGAAATTCAGATGATCCTAGCACATATTTTATATAAGCGCGGGACCTGTGTAGGTCCTGTAAACTTGAGATTGGCTAATAGGGTACCAGCAGAGTAGTCATGTGTCATATCATTGTATAGCTAAAATCATAACTGAAAATATGAGAGCATTGTTTTCCACCTATGACATTCGCAGGCAACATTATGGCCAATAATAACTTTTGTACATCTCATATCTCAACTCAGGGGGGTGGGAGTTATGAGACAGCCCAGAGGCAGGAGATGGGTGTAAGATGGGAAGGCCTCTTACAGTATAAAAATGTCCCATCTCTTCTCCATCTTGGTATTCTTCTGAAGGGCATAATTTCATCAAAAGCCAGACTATACTTATGAACCAGGTTGGCACATGCTGCCCTTGTGGCACCATCAGCACCAAGGTGACTGATCACATGTGTCTGTAACTCTGTGTGTATTCCATTTATATTTTATTTGCATAACAGACTGTACCATTTGTAATATCTTATAATACCTGTAAATATTAATAATATTCTAGTGTACCAATTAAATGATTAAATGTATAAATTTAATCTTGAGTTTTTCCTTTTATCTTGATTGCGAGCCCCATGTCCGTGTGCTCGATTAACGCTACCTGGGTTGGTTTCTGACTTATATTAAACGAGGAATTGGTGGCAGCAATTAGTGTTTGGGGTTATTCGGGGCCTCTATCAGTGACAGGGTGGCAGTTATTATATGTGCTTCTGGTCGCAGACCAGAAGGCATATATCACACTCACTGAGAGGTGCCTTAGTAAACCAGCACTAGCATTGCAGCTGCGGTCCTTCTTTTATCCTCAGGTAGTTCCGTGACTAGTCTGAGTTTAACAAGAGAAGCTGTAGAGCTGCCAGGTTTGGTGGCCGATTCTCCACACTCACCCATCCCCCTCAGTCCACTATACTTCTGCACAACCAGCTCTACCCTCACCTACTATATCCTCACCCATACCCCTCAGTCCACTATACTGGTGCATGACCAGCTCTACCCTCACCTATTATATCCTTGCCCACCCCCCTTAGTCTAGTATATCACTGCAGAACCAGCTCTACCCTCACTTACTGCATCCTCACCCTCACCCATATCCTTCAGTCCACTATACTGCTGCTTGTCCAGGTCTACTCTCACCTACTGCATCCTCACCCATCCCCCACAGTCCACTATACTGCTGCACATCCAGCTCTACCCTCACCTACTGTATCCTCACCCATCCCAGTCAGTCCACTATACCGCTGCACGACCAGCTCTTCCCTCTCCTACTGTATCCTCACCCATCCCCTCAGTCCACTATATTGCTGCAGAAGCAGCTCTACCCTCACTTACTGTATCCTCACCCATCCCCCTCAGTACACTATACTGCTGCACGACCAGCTCTATCCTCACCTACTGTATCCTCACTCATCACCCTCAGTCCACTATACTGCTGCTTGTCCAGCTCTACTCTCACCTACTGTATCCTCACCTATCTTTCTCAGTCCACTATACTGCTACACAACTAGCTCTACCTTCACCTACTGTATCTTCACCCATCCCCCCTCAGTCCACTAAATGGCTGCAGAACCAGCTCTACCCTCACTTACTGTATCCTCACCCATCCCCCTCAGTCCACTATTCTGCTGCACGACTAGCTCTATCCTCACCTACTGTATCCTCACCCATCCCCCTCAGTCCACTATACTGCTGCATGATCAGCTATTCCCTCCTCCACTGTATCCTCACTCATCCCCCTAAGTCCAGTATATCGCTGCAGAACTAGCTCTACCCTCACTTACTGTATCCTCACCCTCACCCATCCCTCTTAGTCCACAATACTGCTGAACATCCAGCTCTACCCTCACCTACTGTATCCTCATCCATCCCCCTCAGCCCACTATACCACTGCACAACCAGATCTACCCACTCCTAGTGTATCCTCAGTCCACTATACTGCTGCATGTCCAACTCTACACTTACCTACTATATATCCTCAACCATCACCCTCAGTCCATTATATCACTGCACGACCAGCTCTATCCTCTCCTACTGTAGCCTCACCCATCCCCCTCAGTCCACTATGCTGCTGTGCAGGGGGTGTCACTGCAGTGAACTGTTAAAAATATGCTGCCACTTTAGGAAACAGTACCCCTTGTGTACATATGATGGAATATTCTGCTCGTCCTGCTAATGGACTGGCCGAGGCTACAAGAGAGAGAGACCCGCCTGGAGAGAGGTAGAATTGTACTGCTCGGTATGGTGTTCATTTTAGGACATGGTCATTTCTCAAAGTCAAACATCGGAAATACTGTCCAAGTGAAGGGAAAAGGGAGAGGGAAGCAGCTCCTCAATTGATACTCACTGGACTCTTCGCTGAAGATTAAGAGGGTTCTCCTTCGAAACGCATCTAGCATTCACCTCTGTACATGTTTCCTGATGTTTTTATTCTAACTAAATAAAGGATTAAAAAGAAGAAGGATGCCGGTCCATAGTTACCTTTGACTATCAGAAATACTGTGTGATATAAGAAATAACAATGAGAATGGTCATATCTCAGTCTGAGAACTGACAACTGATACCTGATAACTGATACCTGCTACTTGATGTCTGATAACTGACAACTGATACCTGATACCTAACACCTGCTAACTGATACCTGCTAACTGATACCTGATAAATGATACCTGATACTTGATACCTGATGTCTGATAACTGACAACTGACACCTGATACCTAATACCTGATACATGATGTCTGATAACTGACAACTGAGAACTGACAACTAATTCTCATACTTGATCTTTGATCCCTGTCCCTGGACACTTGTCAGAGATCAGAGTCAATGTGATTATTTTAGTGAAAGAAAATCACCTTATTCAAAGATAATTACTTATTCCTGTCAGCTAACTGAATAGGACGGAATAGGGTTTTAATATTAAAAGTGAAATATGACTGAAACTTGTGTATTAACCAGCATAATTTATTAACAAAAAAAAGTTAAGTACTAGTTTGGAACCTGACACCTTACGGTTCTCATTCCGTAACTTATACCACTGCCCTATTCAATTAGCTGTCAGGAAGAAGTGATTTTCTTTGAATGAGGTGATTTTCTTTTACTAAAATCAGTTGTCAGGTATCAGGTATTAGGTATCAGGTATCAGTTGTCAGTTATAAGACATCAGACATCAGGTATCATTTATCAGGTATCATTTATTAGTTATCAGGTATCAATTATCATTTATCAGTTATCAGGTATCAGTTGTCAGTTCTCAGACTGAGATATGGCCATTCTCATTATCATTTCTCAGGTAACACACAGCATTTCTAATGTTTGACTTTGAGAAATGACCATGTCCTAAAATGAACACCGTAGCTGGGAGAAGCAGTGTGTGGAACTGTGTGAAAGGTCACGCTGCCTGTGTCCTTGGCTGGATTAGAGTTTCTCTGTGCAGGCAGTGTGATGACAACAAGGTGACTGCCTTGTATCATACTAGGAGTCACGAAGAGTTGGTAGTCCCACATACGAGCGAGAATGGGGCTTGCAGACCCCAGAAGAACTTTGAGGACCTGATCTTCTCCCGGCTCTGCTCAGTGCATGATTTTACAAATTCCTCTCTTCCGCTCTTTGACCACAACCTTCTTTCATTCTCAGTCAAGTACTGTCAACCCTTCAAGGACACCCCCAACTCGTTCACCTATAGGAATATACATGCCATTAACACTCAGAAACTTATAAAGAATTTACAGTCTTCACTCTCTCCAATCTCTCCAATCTCCTCCCTCTCTTGTTCTTACTCTGCTCTAAAACTCTATAATGAAACACTGCACAGTGCCCTGGATGAAGCTGTACCTCCTACACAACTCGGCACTGACAGCGGCAACCCTGGCACACCCTGCAAACACGGTTTCCCCAGCGGTGCTCCAGGTGGGCAGAATGTCTCTGGAGATAATCCAATCTGGTCGAAGATTTCATCCATTACAAGTTTATGCTGAAAACATACAACACCACCCTTCACCTCTCCAAAAAAGCTTACTTCGACACCATCCTCACATCACTAGTCAACAATCCTAAACGACTCTTTGACACTTTCCATTCCCTCCTCAGTCCAAGAGTATAGGCCCTAACCACCAGCCTCAGCGCTGATGATCTGGCCAACTATTTTAAGGACAAAATTGACCAGATACGACAGGAAATTTCCTTACAGCCTCAGAAGATCATGCATTTTCTTCCCTCCTGCACTTCATCCAACTCATTTTCGGTCTTTGATTCAGTCACAGAGGAAGAAGTCACCCGGCTTCTTGCATCTTCTCGCCCTACTACCTGCACCAGCGACCCTATTCCCTCACATCTGCTTCAATCCCTTTCCCCAGCTGTCACATCTCACCTAACTAAAATATTTAAAGCGAACCTGTCACCCCCCCAGGCATCATAAGCTAAGCTCCCCACCTTCTGCAGCACTAAGGCTTCATTCAGACAAGGTGTATATGGCATTTTGTATAACTATATTCACTGAAATATGCACTTATATAACACTAGCTGTGAGCCCGATGCAAATGCATCGGGATTCTAGAACGTGCATTAATTTGATTATAGTAGATAGCTATTTTTTATTTTATTATTTATTTTGTTTTGTTTTTTTACTATTTTTATTATTATTAAATTTATTTATTATTTGTTATTTTAAGTGAATTTATTTGTATTTAAATTATTTTATTTTATTTAAAAACCGCATCTGCGGCGCGGTTGCGGTAATCCCCATAGAAAGTATAGGGGGACTTGCGGCAGGTGCGGCAAAACCGCACTTGCCGCACCTGCCGCAAGTCCCCCTATACTTTCTATGGGGATTACCGCAACCGTGCCGCAACTTGCACTTGCGGCGCGGTTGCGGTAATCCTTATGGGGATTACCGCTACCGCGCCGCAAGTGCTCGCACTCAGCCAGCGACTCGCAATGCGGCGCGGTTGCGGTAATCCTTATGGGGATTACCGCAACCGCGCCGCAAGTGCTCGCACTCAGCCAGCGACTCGCAATGCGGCGCGGTTGCGGTAATCCTTATGGGGATTACCGCAACCGCGCCGCAAGTGCTCGCACTCAGCCAGCGACTCGCTGCCGCACCTGCCGCAAGTCCCCCTATACTTTCTATGGAGATTACCGCAACCGCGCCGCAAGTGTAACCGCATCTGCCTCGTTCGACGCATAAGCATTACACTTGCGGCGCGATTGCGGTAATCCCCATAGAAAGTATAGGGGGACTTGCGGCAGGTGCGGCGACTGAGGTAGCGACTCGCAATGGCCTCGCGGCCATTGCTCGCGCTACACAGCGACTCTCAATGGATCCCCATTGAAAGTATAGAGAGACTTGCGGCAGGTGCGGTGGCTGAGGTAGCGACTCGCAATGGCCTCGCGGCCATTGCTCGCGCTACCTCAGCGGTACATCGCTAATTTTGTGGCCGAGCCTCTGGTTCTATTTTCGCCCAGCGACTCGCAATGGCCGCTTCGCGGCCATTGCTCGCGCGTGGTGACGTCACAGTGTGACATAGCCACGGCGTTTTCGGGGGCCGACACGAAAATGCCTACGGCAATTATATAGTAGATGATGCAGTTACCAGGACCGAAGACCGGGAGGCGGGGTTTCCGGTGTCTGTGTGCCGCCCCTGTCATGTCCATCATCCCTCTGTGTTGGGGATTCCTCCACCCCCTCCTTGCTCTAACCGGCGCCTGCGCTTTGCCTTAGCTTGCCGGGCATGGGCAGTGCGCGCTGCCCGACATCTTCCTGGTCCCCTCGCACCTGCGCAGTCCGCCGGCCCCGCAGTGGAATATTCATTATCCTCACTTTGGGGCGGCAAAACGGCGCCTGCGCATTTGCTGCGCTGCTAATCCCCAGCTCTGCCTCTCTCCTCCTCCTCATAAAGCCGGGTCTCAAAATAGAAAATGAAACTGAGGACCCAGCACCGAGGAGAGAGGCAGTCAGAGCTGGGGATTAGCAGCGCAGCAAATGCGCAGGCGCCGTTTTGCCGCCCCGCAGTGAGGATAATGAATAATACACTGCGGGGCCGGCGGACTGCGCAGGTGCGAGGGGACCAGGAAGTTGTCGGGCAGCGCGCACTGCGCATGCCCGGCAAGCTAAGGCAAAACGCAGGCGCCGGTTAGAGCGAGGAGGGGGTGGAGGAATCGCACCATCCCCAACACAGAGGGATGATGGACATGACAGGGGCGCAACACAGACACTGGAAACCCCGCCTCACGGTCTTCGATCCTGGTAACTGCCTCATGTTATATAAGTGCATATTTCAGTGAATATAGTTATACAAAATGCAATATACACCTTGTCTGAATGCAACCTTAGAGCTGCAGAAGGTGGGGAGCTTAGCTTATGATGTCTGGGGGGGGTGACAGGTTCGCTTTAATCTTTCCGTCTCATCTGGTGTTTTCCCCTCCTCCTTCAAACATGCCAGCATACATCCATTATTAAAAAAAACATCCCTTGACCAGAACTCTGCTGCTAACTACAGACCTGTCTCTAATCTCCTCTTCATCTCTAAACTCCTAGAACGCTTGGTCCACTCCCGTATCATCCGCTATCTCTCTGACAATTCTCTTCTTGACCCTCTACAATCCGGCTTTGGCTCTTTACATTCTACTGAAACTGCCCTCTCTAAAGTCTCTAATGATCTACTAACAGCTAAATCTAATGGTCACTACTCCCTGTTGATCCTCCTGGATCTCTCCGCTGCATTCGATACTGTGGATCACCAGCTCCTTCTCTCTATGCTCCGCTCTATTGGGCTCAAGGACACTGCTGTCTCCTGGTTCTCCTCCTACCTCTCCAACCGTTCCTTCACTGTACCTTTTGCCAGCTTCTCTTCCTCTCCTCTTCTCCTCATCATTGGAGTTCCTCAGGGTTCAGTCCTAGGTCCCCTTCTCTTCTCTCTATACACTGCCCCTAATGGACAAACCATCAGTAGATTTGGCTTTCAGTACCATCTCTATGCTGAGGACACCCAGTTATACACCTCTTCTCCTGACATCACCTCCACATTACTACAAAATACCAGTGATTGTCTGTCTGCTGTCTCTAACATCATGTCTTCTCTCTACCTTAAATTGAATCTGTCAAAAACTGAACTACTTGTTTTTCCTCCCTCTCATAATCTTCCAAAACCTAATACTCCCATTTCTGTATGTGTTCCTACCATTACTCCTCAGCAGCACGCTCGCTGTCTTGGGGTTATATTTGACTCAGATTTATACTTCTCTCCCCACATCTGGTCGCTCGCTCATGTCACCCACACCTCAAAAACATCTCTAGAATTTTACTGTTTCTTACTGTTGATTCTGCAAAAACTCTGTTGACCTTATTCATTCTCGCCTGGATTACTGCAATTCTGTACTAATCGGTCTCCCTCTTACTAAACTCTGTCCTCTCCAATCCATCCTCAATGCAGCAGCCAGGATCATATTCCCTCCAACCGCTTCACCGATGGCTCTATCCTGTGCCAGTCATTGCACTAGTTGCCAATCTGCTATAGAGTACAATATAAAATTGTCACTCTCACCCACAAAGCCCTCCACAATTTTGCACCCTCCTATGTCTCCTCCCTCATCTCTGTCTATCGCCCTACATGTGCCCTCCATTCCGCAAGTGACTTAAGACTGATATTAGCTACAATCCGAACCTCCCACTCCCGTCTCTAAGACTTCTCACGAGCTGCACCAATTCTGTGGAATGGGTTACCAAAAATAATTAAATTAATTCCAAATACCATAGTAACATAGTAACATAGTTTTTAAGATCGAAGGAAGACTTTAAGTCCATCTAGTTCAACCCATAGCCTAACATGTTGATCCAGAGGAAGGCAAAAAAAACCATGTGGCAACATTAAGCTCCACATTGGGGGAAAAATTCCTTCCTGACTCCAGATATGGCAATCAGACTAGTTCCCTGGATCAATGCCGTATCAAAAATGTAGTATATATAACTGGTAATATTATACTTTTCAAGAAAAGCATCTAAGGCTGCCTTCAGACTTGCAGATGCATCAGCAGCGTTTTGCAGATGCATCTGCAAGCATCTGCATGCAGACTGCGGCCCCTATGTTTATAATGGTGCACACGGCGGTCTGCAGATGCTTGCGGACCGCCGTGCGCTCTCATTGCCCGCCATTAGTGATCTGTGCGCACGCGGATGCCTGCGCACAAATCACACACTCCCGCCCGCACCATGGACGCGAGATGTCACCCCTCAGTCCTCTAATAACCTTGGTTGCTTTTCTCTGCACCTGCTGTAGTTCAGCTATGTCTTTCTTACACACTGGATACCAGAAATGTACACAGTATTCTAAGTGTGGTTGCACTAGTGACTTGTATAGAGGTAAAATGATGTTCTCCTCATGAGCATCTATGACTCTTTTAATGCATCCTATTATTTTATTTGCCTTTGCAGCTGCTGCCTGACACTGAGCACTAAATGTGAGTTTGTTGTCTACCCATATACACAGGTATTTTTCAGTGACCGTTTTGCCCAGTGCTTTACAATTAAACACATAATTATATATTTTATTTCCTCTGCCCAAGTGCATGACTTTACATTTATCCCCATTTAAGCTCATTTGCCATTTATCAGCCCAAGCTTCTAGTTTACATAAATCCTCCTTTAATATACAATTGTCCTCCTCTGTATTGATTACCCTGCAGAGTTTAGTGTCATCTGCAAATATTGAGATTCTACTCTGTATGCCCCCTACAAGGTCATTAATAAATATATTAAAAAGAAGCCGGCCCAACACTGACCCCTGTGGTACCCCACTGTTAACTGTGACCCATTCTGAGTGTGTTCCATTAATAACCACCTTTTGTTTCCTATCACTAAGCCAGTTCTTAACCCACTTACACATATTTTCCCCTATCCCCATTACTCTCATTTTATGTATCAACCTTTTGTGTGGCACCGTATCAAAAGCTTTTGAAAAGTTCATATACACCACATCTACTGCATTTCTTTGGTCCAGTCCACAACTTACTTCTTCATAGAAGCTTATCAGATTAGTTTGACAGGAACGGTCCCTCGTAAAACCATGTTGATATTGGGTCATGAGGTTAATTTTTTTCAGATACTCCAGTATAGCATCTCTTAGAAAACCCTTTAGCATTTTACCCACAGTATATATATATAATTTCCAAGTTCAGTTTTTGACCCCTTGTTGAGTATTGTCACCACATTTGCTATACGCCAGTCCTGTGGTACAGACCCTGTTATTATGGAATCTTTAAATTTTAAAAATAATGGTCTATCTATGACAGTACTTAATTCCTGCAGTACTCTAGGGTGTATCCCATCCGGGCCCGGGGATTTGTTAACTTTAGTGATTTCTAGATGGTGCCGTACTTCCTGCTGGGTTAAGCAAGTGACATTTAATGGAGAATTTTTGTTATCACTGATCATATTGTCTGTCATGGGATTTTCTTGTGTAAATATTGTTGAAAAAAGTCATTTAGCATATTGGCTTTTTCCTCATCCTCATCCACCATTTCACCCAGACTATTTTAAAGGTGCCAACACAATCATTTTTTAGTTTCTTACTATTTATGTAGTTACAGCATATTTTGAGATTTTCTTTTACTTTCTCTGGCAATGAGTCTGTCTCAATCTTTGCTGCATTGATTTGCTTTTTATAGATGTTATTTAATTTTCTGTATTTTTTTAATGCTTCATCACCACCTACTTGCTTTAATTCGCTAAATGCTTTCTTTTTGTCACTTATTGTGCTCTTTACAGCTCTGTTTAGCCATAGTGGTTTCCTCCTATTTCTAGCATGTTTATTCCCATAAGGTATATATTGTGCACAGGTCCTATTCAGGATGCTAATAAATGTCTCCCATTTGCACTGTGTACCTTTATGTCTCAGGACATCGTCCCAGTTTATTGAACTAAGATCATCTCTCAACCGTTGTAAATTTGTCTTCCTGAAGTTTAGTGTCCTTGTAGCCCCTCTACTACACATCTTATTAAAGGATGCATGAAAACTTATTATTTGGTGATCACTATTACCCAAGTTACCTTCAACCCGTATATTTGATATGCGGTCCGGCTTGTTGTTTAATAGGTCCAGCAGTGCCCCCCTTCTTGTTTGGTCTTGAACCAGTTGTGAAAAGTAATTGTCTGTCATAGTTGTCAAAAACCTATAACCTTTGCTGGAACTGCAGGTTTCTGTTCCCCAATGAAGTTCAGGGTAGCTGAAGTCCCCCATAATAATGACTTCTCCTTCAGTCGCTGCTTCATCTATTTGCTTTATGAGGATATTCTCCTCGACTTCCATTATTGTTGGGGATTTATAACAAACCCCTATCAGTAATTTATTATTTTTTCCCTTCCCCTTATCTCCACCCACAGGGACTCTACATTTTCATTAGCTTCACATACATTATCACCAGGGCCGGACTGGGACCAGAAAGCAGCCCTGGAAAACAAATCCCACCAGCCCACACACTATATCACCCATTAGCCCCGATCAGTGAAGTTTGCTTTTAAAGAGAACCTGTCACCTCCATAAAGCCCCCCCAGGCTCTCACTAACTGTCCCTGCATCTTCCTATTACTTCTCTAACTATCCTTTCTGTGTTAAACGTTCCCTGTGACTGTGTAATAAAAGCTTTTTATCACTCAAACGCATCATTTCCGGCACTCCGCAGGCTGGACTTCAGGCTGCACAGTAAGCATGCTCTATGGAGCACATTACGTCAGCTCATCTGTGATGATATCTGTGATGAGCTAACGTAATGTGCTCCACAGAGCATGCGCAATGCGCAGCTCTGTGGATGAGTACCGGAAGTGACAACACTCGGCTTCATACCCGCCATTTTGCAGAGTGGAGCGAGCCAGGCTGGGGGGTGCACATTTGGATGTCAACATCACGCCCATCAGAGCATGATAGACTATACAGGAGGCGGCCGTGGGGCACAGAGAGGACGCCCAGGGGGTCTAGCAATGGTAGCCCCCTGGATCATTATCATACTAATGAGTGAGTGATAAAAAGCTTTTATTACACAGTCACAGGGCACATTTAGCACAGAAAGGGATAGTTAGAGTAGTAATAGGAAGGTGCAGGGACAGGTAGTGATAGTCTGGGGGCTTTATGGATCTGACAGGTTCCCTTTAAGTTGCCGTGGCCTCATCACTTTCTTAAAGGAGTTATTTGAAGAGCCATATGTAAATGGTGCAGCAGAGTATACATTCTACCACAGCGCCATTCACATGGTGCTCTACAAAGCCACATTTCTCAGGATTGTGGGGTCCCAGCAGTCAGATACACAGCGAAAGGCAAATCATCACCTATACAGAAGAGAAGTGATGACTCCATATTAGGGATAATCAAATTAAGCAACATTTAAATGCTGAAAATCAAAGTTCAAAATCACCTCTCTGACAACAGGACAGGAGAAGTCGTACTGTGCAGTGTATATATACAGAATAATACAGATACTGAGGATTACACCCAGTATACAGGACAGGAGAAGTGGTACTGTGCAGTGTATATATACAGAATAATACAGATACTGAGGATTACACCCAGTATACAGGACAGGGGAAGTGGTACTGTGCAGTGTATATATACAGAATAATACAGATACTGAGGATTACACCCAGTATACAGGACAGGGAAAGTGGTACTGTACAGCAGGGATCTCAAATTCCAGGGCTCGAGAGCCGCACACGGCGCAGGTTTTCAGGATTTCCTTTATATTGCACAGGTGACAATATAATCACCAGAACTGGTGACTATTCCAACCCCTGTGCAATATAAAGAAAGTCCTGAAAACCTGCGCCGTGTGCCTGGAATTTGAGATCCCTGCTGTACAGTGTATATATACAGAATAATACGATACTGAGGATTACACCAAGTATACAGGACAGGAAAAGTGGTACTGTGCAGTGTATATATACAGAATAATACAGATACTGAGGATTACACCCAGTATACAGGACAGGAGAAGTGGTACTGTGCAGTGTGTATATACAGAATAATACAGATCCGGAGGATTACACCCAGTATACAGGACAGAAGAAGCAGTAATGTGCAATATATATACATAAGAATACAGATACTGAGGATTACACACATACGCACATGCAGCCTGCCCTCTCACATACACACACACACACACACACACACCACATACACACGTAGCAGCCTTCCCCAGTCCCCACACACATGCACCAGCCTACCCAGTCACCCACACACATGTAGCAGCCTGATCCAGCCCCCACACACATGCAGCAGTCTGTCTCGGCCCTCCCACACACATATGTAGCAGCCTGCCCCAGCCCCCACACACACGTAGCAGCCTTCCCTGGCCCCTACACACACACAGCTGCCTGACCCGGCCACCACACGCACGTAGCTGCCTGCCTCAGCCCCAACTCGCACATAGCGCCTGCCAGGACCCACACACACATAACAGCCTGCCCCGGCCCCACACACATGCAACAGCCTGCCCTGACCACCACACACAGCAGCCAGTCCTCACACACACATGCAGCAGCCTGCCCTGGCCCCCACACACGTAGCAGTAGACTGTCCACACACACACACAGCAACCTGCCCCGGTCCCCATACACATGTATCAGCCTGTATTCAAACATACACATGCAGCCTGTCCTCACACACACTCACACATACACACAGCAGCCTGTCCTCACACACACACACATATACACAGCAGCCTGTCCTCACACACACACACATACACACAGCAGCCTGTCTAACACACACACACATACACACAGCAGCCTGTCTCACACACAAACACACACACACACATACACACACACAGCAGCCTGTCCTCACACACACACTCACACATACACAATGGCCTGTCCTCACACACAGACACACACTCACACATACACAGATACACTCACACATACACAGCAGCCTGTCCTCACACACAGACACACAAATACACACACAGCAGCCTGTCTCACACACAGACTCACAAATATACATACCCTCGGCCTGTCTCACACAGAATCACAAATACACACACAGCGGCCTGTCTCACACACACACACACACAACCACACACACACAAATACACACACAGCAGCCTGTCTCTCACACACACACACAAATACACACAGAAGCCTGTCTCACACACACAAATACACACGCAGCAGCCTGTCTCACACACAGACTCACAAATACACACGCAGCAGCCAGTCTCACACACAGACTCACAAATACGCGCGCAGCAGCCTGTCTCACACACACACAAATACACATACAGCAGCCTGTCTCACACACACACAAATACATATACAGCAGCCTGTCTCACACACACACAAATACACATACAGCAGCCTGTCTCACACACACACAAATACACAACAGCAGCCTGTCACACACACACACACAAATACACATACAGCAGCCTGTCTCACACACCACACAAATACACATACAGCAGCCTGTCTCACACACACACACACACAACAAATACACACACAGCAGCCTGCCTCACACACACACACAAATACACACACAGCAGCCTGCCTCTCTCTCACACACACCACACACACACAAATACACACACAGAAGCCTGTCTCACACACACACACACACAAATACACACGCAGCAGCCTGTCTCACACACAGACTCACAAATACACACGCAGCAGCCAGTCTCACACACAGACTCACAAATACACACGCAGCAGCCTGTCTCACACACAGACTCACAAATACACACGCAGCAGCCTGTCTCACACACAGACTCACAAATACACACGCAGCAGCCTGTCTCACACACACACAAACACCCAGCATCATCACACACAACTCACAACTACACAGCAGCCTGTCTCACACACAACTCACAAATACACAACAGCAGCCTGTCTCACACACACACAAATACACATACAGCAGCCTGTCTCACACACACACAAATACACATACAGCAGCCCTGTCTACACACACACACAAATACACATACAGCAGCCTGTCTCACACACCACCACAAATACACAACAGCAGCCTGTCACTCACACAACACACAAATACACACACAGCAGCCTGTCTCACACACACAAATATACACATCAGCAGCCTGTCTCACACACAACACAAATACACACCAGCAGCCTGTCTCACACACAGACTCACAAAATACACACCAGCAGCCGACTGTCTCAAAACACAGACTACACAAATACACACACAGCAGCCTGTCTCCACACACAACACACAAATACACACACAGCAGCCTGTCTCACACACCACAATACACACAGCAGCTCCACACACAACTACAAATACACAGCAGCCACCATGTCTCACACACACACTCACACAAATACACATCACAGCAGCGCCTGTCTCACACACAGACTCACAAATACACACAGCAGCAGCCTGTCTCACACACAACAGACTCACAAATACACACCAAGCCTGTCTCACACACAGACTCACAAATACACACGCAGCAGCCTGTCTCACACACAGCACACACACAAATACACACTACAGCAGCCTGTCTCACACACACACACCACAAATACACATACAGCAGCCTGTCACACACACAGCACTCACAAATACACATACAGCAGCCTGTCTCACCCCACACACACAAATACCACATACAGCAGCCTGTCTCACACACACACACAAATAACACATACAGCAGCCTGTTCACACACACCACAAATACACATACAGCAGCCTGTCACACACACACACAAATACACATACAGCAGCCTGTCTCACACACACACAAAATACACATACAGCAGCCTGTCTCACACACAACACAAATACACACACAGCAGCCTGTCTCACACACAACCACAAATACACACACAGCAGCCTGTCCACACACAACACAAAATACACACTACAGCAGCCTGTCTCACACCACACACACACAAATACACATACAGCAGCCTGTCTCACACCACACAACACAAATACACATACAGCAGCCTGTCTCACACACACACACACAAATACACATACAGCAGCCTGTCTCACACACACCACAAATACACATACAGCAGCCTGTCTCACACACACACATAAAGTCACAATACACATACAGCAGCCTGTCACACACACACACAAATTACACATACAGCAGCCTGTCTACACACCACACAACACAAAATACACATACAGCAGCCTGTCACACACACACACACAAATACACATACAGCAGCCTGTCTCACACACACACAAATACACATACAGCAGCCTGTCACACACACACACACAAATACACATACAGCAGCCTGTCACACACACACACAAATACACATACAGCAGCCTGTCACACACACACACAAATACACATACAGCAGCCTGTCACACACACACACAAATACACATACAGCAGCCTGTCACACACACACACAAATACACATACAGCAGCCTGTCACACACACACACAAATACACATACAGCAGCCTGTCTCACACACACACACAAATACACATACAGCAGCCTGTCACACACACACACACACACACCACACACACACAAAATACACATTCAGCAGCCTGTCACACACAACACAAATAACACATACAGCAGCCTGTCACACACACACACAAATACACATACAGCAGCCTGTCCACACACACACACACAACACAATACACATATACAGCAGCCTGTCACACACACACACACAAATACACATACAGCAGCCTGTCTCACAAACACACTCACACATGTCAGGTCAGACAAAAGAAAGTGAAAGTATCTTGCCTCAGCTTTGCTTGTGTCCCGCACTGGCAGCCCCCAGGTCCGCAGCTGAGAAGGGTCACAGGAGGAGTGAGGAGGAGACTCAGTCTATGACTGAGACAGTCACCGGCTGCTGCCTTCAGGCCAGCTCCACTGCCTGCACACGGGGCCGGGCCCACCTGGTAATGGCAGGGGTGGCCGCGATCCGTTTCGTGGGCGGGAGAGCAGAGTGTGTGCTCTCTCCACCCACAAAGAACATGCTGTACAGCCGCGCCTCTCCTTAAGAGCCGCTGCCAGGGCTGCCCGCCGATTGGTGTGTCTGTGAGTGTGAAGAGGTAGCGGCCGCCGCCGTTCCTCAGACCTGGTATGCTGGCGGGTGGCGGCCGACTCAAAATCATTTAAAAGCTGGCCTGCAGCTGGAGGGCGGGCGCTGTGGCCCCGCCCACTCCACAACCACCGGCCCATCGGGAAAAGTCCCGAATCTCCCGCCTGTCAGTCCGGGCCTGATTATCACGTAGGATAGGTTTTAAGGATGATTTGACATATAAACACCCCCTCCCCCCCCCCTGCTTATTTGTACGGTCATTTCTGAAGAGACTATAGCCCTGTAAATTAACAGCCCAGTCGTGGCTCTCGTACAGCCATGTCCCGATATTCGCGCCATGTCAAAATTATTTTCCAACATAATTGATTCTAATTCCTCTATTTTGTTGGTGAGGCTTCTGGCATTAGTATGCATGCACTTTATGCATCTCTCTTTACCTCTATTGCTTCCTAGTATATTGACTGTTCTAACACCCACCCCCAATTTCATTACTTGTGCCCAGGTTACTGTTTACACTATCTTCTCCTTCTGTATAATGAATACCCTCCCTCCCAATCCCTAGTTTAAACACTCCTCCAACCTTCTAGCTATTCTCTCCTCCAGCACAGCTGCACCCTCCCCATTGAGGTGCCAATAGTTTTAAGCAAGCCTTAAAAATGCATTTCTTTAGACTGGCCTATCATCTCACCTCACTTGTCTAACTACCTTCCCTTTTCCAAATCTGGCCTCTTGTGTCATCTGTCTGCACCTGCGGACCGTCTGTCTGTCTGTCCCCCATGCACAGGGACGTCGCTATGCATTAAGAATCGGGGCTGCAGCCCCGATTCTTATGCATAGAGCCCTGAATCTCCGGAGGTGCTGAAGGGCCGTCTATCAGACTGACTTCCTGCTGTCTCCTACAGTGCCTCTGTCTGCTCTGCTGCTCTATGTTGCGGCCGGGAACCTGCACTTTTATGTGTGCACGGTGCAGCAGCTTTTACCGTCCTCCGGGTCCAGCAACTCACATAGGGGGCGTGTCCTGCAGGAGAAGAGCACTGGGAAATTAACCGAGTGACAGCAGAGCTGATTGGCCAGTGCTCTTCTCTTCCTGTATGGCGCGGTCTATGAAGTGAAGAGGTGAGAGCTGGCACATAGGAGAAGTCACCTCTGCTGCAAGATCCAGACCAGAGGAGAAGCAGCTCTAATACACCAGATGACAGCTCTCCTGCTGGACAGTCCTGGCAGAGAGTGGGGGAGGTGATCAGCTGCTGGAAGCAGGTAAAGCACATGTACACCAGCCTCCACCCCTGCAGCACAGGGGAGTGTGTATCTCCATGTCTCTGTGTGTGTATGTTGTCTGTGTGTGTGTGTGTATGTTGTCTCTGTGTGTGTGCATATGTTGTCTCTGTGTGTGTGCATATGTTGTCTCTGTGTGTGTGTATGTTGTCTGTGTGTGTGTGTGTATGTTGTCTGTGTGTGTGTGTGTGTGTATGTTGTCTCTGTGTGTGTGTGTATGTTGTCTCTGTGTGTGTGTATGTTGTCTCTGTGTGCGGGTTGTGTCTCTGTGTGCGGGTTGTGTCTCTGTGTGCGGGTTGTGTCTCTGTGTGCGGGTTGTGTCTCTGTGTGCGGGTTGTGTCTGTGTATGTTGTGCCTCTGTGTGGGTTTTGTGTCTCTGTGTATTTAGGATATATTTTGAGTATAGTGAAGTGTGTATATACACTTGTCCTACATGCATGTTCTGTGTATATGATGTGTATCTGCTGTGCATCTGTTATATAGTATGTGTGTACTCTGGACATGTATGATGTATGTAATGAGCATGTGTTATCCAGTACATGTGTGCTGTATATAATGTAATTTAACCCTTTCACCACCTTTGACATTCATATACTTCAAAGTATGGGGAGGCTGCTGTAATACTTCTGGGGCCTGTATATACCACTGGGGAGGCTGCTGTATACCACTTGGGCTGCTGTAATACTGCTGGGGCCTGTATATACCACTGGGGAGGCTGCTGTATACCACTGGGGCCTGTATATACCACTGGGGAAGCTGCTGTATACCACTGGGGCTGCTGTAATACTGCTGGGGACTGTATATACCACTGGGGAGACTGCTGTATACCACTGGGGCTGCTTTAATACTGCTGGGTACTGTATATACCACTGGGGCTGCTGTAATACTGCTGGGGCCTGTATATACCACTGGGGAGGCTGCTGTATACCACTGGGGCTGCTGTAATACTGCTGGGGCCTGTATATACCACTGGGGAGGCTGCTGTAATACTGCTGGGGTCTGTATATACCACTGGGGAGGCTGCTGTAATACTGCTGTGGCCTGTATATACCACTGGGGAGGCTGCTGTGTACCACTGGGGCTGCTGTAATACTGCTGGGGCCTGTATATACCACTGGGGAGGCTGCTGTGTACCACTGGGGCTGCTGTAATACTTCTGGGGCCTGTATATACCACTGGGGAGGCTGCTGTATACCACTGGGGCTGCTGTAATACTGCTGGGGCCTGTATATACTACTGGGGAGGCTGCTGTATACCACTGGGGCTGCTGTAATACTGCTGGGGCCTGTATATACCACTGGTGCTATTTTTTCCTTAACACAATAGATAGAACTGTATCCTAGAGGAGTGGATCAAAGTAGTGAGAAAACCCTTTTAGGGCTTATTCAGATAAGCGCTTCTCCCCGAACACTAATCCGTGCTTTTAAAGCACCCAATTTTCACTGGGAGCACGCCCCATTCACGTAAGTGGGGTCAAGAAGATACTGCTAAAAAAACCGTCATTATAGAACATGTTCTTTAATGGCGTTTTTTGACAGCGAAATTCATGCACTTTAAAATCACGGTATTAACGCCAGAAAAGCGCTCATGTGAAAGAAGCCTTAGGATTACTTGGATGTTGGCCTAATACTGTTATATTTTGTGTATTTATTGCGTGCATGTTGGCAATCTCTATAATGTTTTAAAGCATTAAAACTGTTAATATTATATATATAGAGTGTCACTGGTTATTTAAGTACATTTTACTTGGGTTTTATTTAAATTTATTCCGAAAAATGCAGCTCAGTGGGCCCGAGCCCCGGATGTTTTTTGACCCTAGCAACGCCCCTGCCCATGCATAATATAGCACTTTATCTGTGCTTGTACAGATCCCAACTGGTGACTGGTTCATGCAGCATTATGTGAATCCCCCTATTTATTATATTGATGGCTGGACTATATATGATGCAGGGACCTCACTCCTCATGGTTTTTTAATTTTTGTTACTCTATATTGTCTCATATTGTTTGTATATGTCCCTTCTGAATTGTAAAGTGCTGCGTAATATGTTGGCGCTATATAAATAAAATTATTATTATTATTATTAAGAAGAAGAAGAAGTGTGCACCACCGTATCACACTGTTGGGGGCCCCCGGAACTGGACTTGTGTCCCCAACATCATCGTGAGTTTGTCTCTGATTGTGCACACAGCAGGGTGTAGCGTGAGAACATGGGAGCCGTGTGGTCCATCTAGCAGAGGCCAGTAAGGTACAAGTATAGAGTAGTGATATAGATTACAGTTGGTTGGATTTCCTTGTGTGATATTTATCTTGTAATAGCTGGAGCTCCATGCTATTGAGCGGCCAAGCTATAGAATACAAAACTTGTTAAACTACCTTTTTGCCACTGCATACTCTGCTTTGAACCTGCCTTATCCTCCATCATTCCCCGCCTGTTAATAAATGCACCCTTTGTTATTTGCATCTTGTCTTCTGTACTGTAATTCACTCTGCACCACAGTGGTCCCTTGGCCATCACTTCAGCTGCACAACCAGCTCAACCCTCACCTACTGTATCCTCACTCATGCCCCTCAGTCCACTATACTGCTGCATGATCAGTTCTACCCTCACTTACTGTATCCTCATCCATCCCCCTCAGTGCACTATATCACTGCATGACTAGCTCTACACTCCCCTACTGTTTCCTCGCCATCCCCCTCAGTCTACTATATCATTGCACAAGCAGCTCTACCCTTACCTACTATATCCTCACCCATCCCCCTCAGCCCACTATACCGCTGCATGGTCAGCTCTACCTTCACCTACTGTTTCATCACCATCCCCCTCAGTCTTCTATACTGCTGCATAACCAGCTTTACCCTCATCTACTGTATTTTCACCCATCCCCCTCTGTCAACTATACTGCTGCAGAATCAGCTGCACCCTCATGTACTGCATCCTCACCCATCCTCCTCAGTCTACTATACTGCTGAATGACCAGCTCAACCCTCACTTACTGTATCCTCACCCATCCCCTTTAGTTCACTATATCGCTGCATGACCAGCTCCACTCTCACCTACTGTATCTTCACCCATCCCCTTCAGTCTGCTATACCTCTGCACACTAAGCTCTATCCTCACCTACCCATATTCCTTAGTCCACTATACCACTGCACGACCAGCTCTACACTCACCTACCGTATCCTCACCCATCCCTTGTAGACTGTGAGCCCTCGCAGGCAGGGTCCTCTACTCTCTCCTGGTGTATCCTCACCCATCCCTTGTAGACTGTGAGCCCTTGTGGGCAGGGTCCTCTACCCTCTCCTGGTGTATCCCCATCCATCCCTTGTAGACTGTGAGCCCTTGCGGGCAGGGTCCTCTCTCCTCACCCATCACTTGCAGACTGTGAGCCCTCGCAGGCAGGGTCCTCTCTCCTCCTGTGCCTGTGTGTGCCTTGTACTGTTCATGATTATTGTACTTGACCATGTATTCCCTTTTTCACATGTAAAGCGCCATGAAATAAAATGCACTATCATAATAAATAATAATAATATATCAGGAACATAAAAAAAAATTAAATCCTGTGGTCCAGTGATGGTTACAAAGTATAAAACATCTGTATCTGAGTTGCTGATGCATTGCATACTATACACATTATAACACGTCCACCAGTGACTTTGTTTGGCTGTGGAAGAGGAAGTTTTCCTTACATTTATGAATGACTTGGAATGAACAGAAATGATTTCCTTGCAATTAAAAGTATTTGGATTTGAGCAGTCAAGCTGTCATTTCTATAGATCTGTAACTTACTATCTCCAGAGCACATGTTGTTTTCCAGGGGTTTTATTGTCCCTGAAATTACAAGTTTGTTCCTGGGCGACTTTACGAGAGTGCAGCTGTGATGTTCACCACAATCACGTTTTTAGCTTTATTGAGTTTTGTCATTCAAAGATGTAAAAAGCAGTAATGATTTTGTGGGAGTTTTCAGGAACAAGTGCAATCTGCTTATTTTACATTCTGCTTTTTAGATGAAAGATTCATCTGCTCACAGAAGTTTCCACTAGAACGCTTGACTAAAAAAGATCATGTTTCAAAGAGAACATTTAACACAAACCTGTCATCTTCAGAGAGTAGGAATAGCCATTTGTGGGGTGAATCGGCTTTCATTAGAATGCAGGGTATAAAGCGTAAAGAGATAGTGAATGCACTTTAAAGAGAACCTGTCACAAACAAAAGAGGATTTCCACCCAATCTCTAAAAAAAAATGCTATACTTCAGTAAATGAAATGCTCAGAAAACAAAGTTTGGTTTGCAACAATGATTGCCATAGGAAACAATATGAATATTAATCTACCATATATACTTGAGTATAAGCTGAGTTTTTCAGCACAATTTTTGTGCTGAAAAGTGCCCCCCTCGCTTATACTCGAGTCACTATATAGCCTGAGTGTGGGGGGTGGTGACCAGGTGGTGAATGGGGGGCTGGTTGGAGGCCGCAGAGTGAGCGGACGGTCACGTAGGCCCGCTCATTAAATATGCACTGCATCCTCCTGTCAATCAGCGGCAGGGGTAGCGGTGCATATTGCATATATACTTGCCTCCCCCCTGGTAGGGCTCCCCCATTCTTTGTTATGTGCACCATGCTGCCGCCACCATAAGATAACAAACGTTCTTACTCACCCTTCCGACGCTACGCACTGTTTGCGGGCTCCGGGTGTCCTCTCTCCGGTCTGCCGGCTTATAATCATGTGACCGACGCTTCAGTGATGTCATCGCTGTTGCGTTGCGGTCACATGATTATAAGCCGGCAGACTGGAGGGAGGACGTTTGGAGCCCGCAGACAGTGCAGAGCGTCGGAAGGGTGAGTAAGAACGTTTGTTATTTTATGGTGGCGGCAGCATGGGGCACTTAACAAAGGATGGGGGAGCCCTGCAGGGATGGGGAGCGCTGCAGGGATGGGGGAACTGTGCCAGGGATGGGGAAACTGTGCCAGGGATGGGGGAGCTGTGCCAGGGATGGGGAGATCTGCAGGGATGGGGAGCCCTGCAGGGATGGGGGAGCTGTGCCAGGGATGGGGGAACTGTGCCAGGGATGGGGAGCCCTGCAGGGATGGGGGAGCTGTGCCAGGGATGGGGGAGCTGTGCCAGGGATGGGGGAGCTGTACCAGGGATGGGGGAGCTGTACCAGGGATGGGGGGGCTATATACCAATAATGGAGGCTATGTACTGTGATGGGGGCTATATACCAGTAATGGGGTGGTATATACTAGTGATGGAGGCACGATATTATGAGGGGCTATATACACCATTTTGAAGGGCTATCTACAGTGATGAGGGGTTATATACCAGGATGGGGGAGTGCTGCACTTCCCACCCTAGGCTTATACTCGAGTCAACAGGTTTCCCCAGTTTTTGGGGGTAAAATTAGGGGCCTCGGCTTGTACTCGGGTCGGCTTATACTCGAGTATATACGGTATTTTGCTTTCTCATAAAACACTAATAATTCCACAGCAATTTACAACATCATCATCATTACTGTCCCAATTGGAGCTCACAATCTAAATTTCCTTTCAGTCTTTGGAGTGTGGCGGAAACTGGAGAACTCGGAGGAAACCCACACAAACACGGGGATAACATACAAACTCCTTGGAGGTGTTGATCTTAGTGGGATTTGGACCCCAGTGCTGCAAAGCAACAGTGCTAACCACTGAGCCATATATCCTGAATTGAACACAAGACAACAAGGCACGTAGTTACCACCAAGCTTAAGACTACAACTGGCAGTAATTGGAGGCAGGAAGCCAGCTAAATAGCCAGGCCATTACTCCAAACAGGATACACATGGAAAAAACCCAGCACAACCCAGCCTCCAACAGGACAACTGAGCTGTGTCTCACCATACTGACAGCTCTGCACACTGCAGCCTCCGATTGGTCTACCAAGGTTGTGGTTATGTTATCTATTTGGGTGATTTCTGCAAAAGAGATGCCTAATCAGCCTAAAGGTATGTTTTCACAAGAAGCTAACTTTCTGGTTTTCTTTTATTTAAACCATATGTGCAAACAGCATAGATAATCTGCAGGCTAAATTTCCAGGTATTGCAGAAATGAAATCTGCAGAAATCCAATTAAGAGTAGCAACACACTATAAGAGAGTCTCGCATGACGAGAGTGTGTCAGCTGCTTGTGTTGCTATGGAGCTGACACGCGATCCGACACTTGCGGCAGTTGCTGCAGGTCAAAAAACTGCAGCTAGCAGCATTTTTTTTTACCTGCCGTAACTGCCGCAAGTGCCGGATCTGGCAAAAACCGCATTTGCTGCACCTGCCGCAAGTCTCATAGAGAATGAATGGGGCTTTCCGCAAGGGTGCCACAAGTGCAGCCGTTACGAGGCAGATGCAGTAAATCTGCAAGATATGCTGCAAATCAGCAAAAATGCTGATGTGAAAGGGGCCTTACAGCATTTTTTGACACTGATAATTTTGCTACTGATTTTTCTATGTGGAGGGTCTGCATTGAAAGGGAACATGTCTTAAGAGTTTATCCTCACCGGCATATTGTCTTTATGCTTTCTCTTTGTATGTTACTCTGTGAAGTTGTATGAATGTTTCCTATACCCACTGCATATCTGTCACGCTGACTAAGGGAATGTCCGGCTACCATGCGTGACAGTGGATCCTGGACTAATGATGTCTGATGCACTACACAAAACAATAGAAGGGGAGACACCGGGAGGGGAGGAACAAATACAACAGAGGGGCCCTGCTTATAGGGAACAGGTGACCTGCTGCAGTCTCCTGCGGCTGTGCCCTTATCTCCCTACCATCCTTATACAGGTTCTTTCAACCTATCGCCGAACAGGATACCTAGTCCTTTGCTGGCCATGATGTTAGCCCTCAATAGGGAAATGGATGGCGGGAGCACTAGTCCCAACCACAGCAATAACAACAACAATAGGGCAGGGGAGACAGACATGCAAACAACAAGGCAACTTCACGTCTGCTGCCACGCTCCCTGGCAGCAGATGGCTTGGCAGTAGTCAGCTCTCCAAAGAACCTCCTTTACATTAGACAGGTTGGCTAACAATGAGTTCAATCACCAGCAAAGGATGCTGGGACCATGTGACTATATAAAGGGGATGGGAGTGATCACAGAGAAGCCACAATTGGACACCTGGACAACCAACTAGCTAGCTTACAAGCAACAGAAACTTATAACTCCTAAATTGCCAAAGGAAAGAAACATGTTTTATATGAAGTGTCAATACAGGAGTAAGACACAGGTCCCAAAACTTTCACAAGTCTTCAAAGTAAGAGCAAACATGGTGACAATATCTTTCAATATGACATCCCATCAGATGCCATATAGTGCACTAAAATTCACATATACATGTGACTAAATTATTATTTTCTTTTATTAACAAAGGATCATTATCCATCAATAAACTGTTCTCCTTTGAACAGATGCATCAAGTGCCACAATATAAATACTCCTGAAGCTCTTCCACACCTGCCTCATTATTGGCTACCAAGCTCTGCTGTGTCCATTATACAGGACAACAATCCAGAAAGATGAGAAATAGGCAAACTGTGTCAAGAAGCGCATATTTTAGCGGTGTATATTTTTTGAAAGCCATTAAATAAACTTACAATTCTGATTTTACCCAAATGTAGATAATGATTTCTATTTGTTAAAGATTTCTCCATGAAGCAGACAGACTCCATAACTTCCGCCAGATTCGTTAAAAGTGACCCTAAACTTTTTAGAATCAAGCAAAAAGTTTCTGTCTGTAAAAAAAAACCTCCTGAGAGTATCTGGCCATCATTAAAAATGTAATAGTGTATAAAGCAGTCAGGAAATATGGCCGCCCCGGAGCTGTCTGAAGGTAGTAGATAGCACGAGTACACATTGTTAGATTTTTAATGAAAGTAGAAAAGGTTCTGAAGATTTTATGTTGCAACAAGGACTTTCTCTTCATTACTAGAAGTCGTGTATCACTAGCTTTGACGAGTTTATGTCATATACAAGGTTAGTGTCTTACCTGCTGAAGTTAGTTAGAAGCTACGCTCCTCTAAGTAGGAATTACATTTTTATTATTGCTGGAGGTGGATGCTACAGCAAACAGAGAAGAATGTTTGGGGTCCTGGGAAAAGGATGGAGTTGATCTTTACTGTATTGTTTGGGATATGGAATGGTTTATGGGTAATAGACCTGATATTATTTGTTTGTTTTGTTGGTGGGTTCTGTAATTAGTACAGCGAAGGTCATCAGCTTCACATAATAAGTGAAGTTAGGTCAGCACAAGATAGTTAAAGAGGCACATATCACTTTAAGAGAACCCAGGACGCTGAGGACACTGTAATAGTCTATGGCCGTTCCATCCAAGATGGAGAATATCCAGAATTGAGCAGTGCGCATGCGCTAATCCGGTGACGTCATGACGCACGCTGGCGCTGTCTCCTAGGTGATGGGCAGGCCTGGAGTATGCACAGTGAGAATGTAATCATTTCCAGTACGCCGAAAGTACATGGGGACCTGAGGAGCCGCTCCACAGTAAGAACTATGAACAATATAGATATGGCATATTATAAAAACTTTATGAACGTCCCCAATAAGGGAATAACCAGTGAGACTTCCAGACAAACAGTAGTAAAGTGTTTAAAGATATGATATGAAAGTTATAAGCACTTGTAAGATGGAATATAGGATAATACACTGAGGTGTTATTGTTAAAGTACACTGCACTGAAAATGGATGTATTTATGGTATTTTATATGTAATGAACTGTAAAGGAAGTGATGCAACAGGCAAAGAGACTATAAGTATGTTAGCTGATGACTATGTGGTTGCTGGAAAAAGAGCATGTTTGGCTCGAAACGTTGCCATGTGCCTTAAGCTGGATTAAAGATCATTGCTGCATCATATTGGGAGTGCTGCGGACTTCTTCATCTGAATCCTATCTATCTATCTATCTATCTATCTATCTATCTATCTATCTATCTATCTATCTCTATCTAATGAATCAAAAAATGACTGCAGCACTCCAAATGAGGTAGTTGATGCCTTTATTCAGGCCTTGAGGACAACACCGCGATGTTTCAGTCTTTTTCTAGAAAAAGCCTGCTAAAGACTGAAACGTCGCGGTGTTGTCCTGAAGGCCTGAATAAAGGCATCAACTACCTCATTTGGAGTGCTGCAGTCATTTTTTGATTCATTATATAGAGCAAGTAAAGGTTTGCTGGACTGATTTGCACCCATTAACCATTTGTGCTGCTCAATATTTTTGATCTATCTATCTATCTATCTATCTATCTATCTATCTATCTATCTATCTATCTAGAAAAGTGTAGGAGACTATGCTGTGGGAAACCACTAAAACGGGGCCTAAAAGTGAGAGTAGCATTATGTAGGGGCAAAGACCTTGATTATAGGGATGTGTCATTGACTGGGCTATTACTACAATTTTAATAAAATCAGTTTTAATTGCTGCAAATCTAGCAGTTCTCTGAATGCTGAGCTCTGTATAACCCCGCCCACATCACTGATTGACAGCTTTCTGTGTACATTTTTTATAGACAAAAAGTTGCTAATCAGTGTTTTTTGGCAGAGTTATACAGAGCTCACGAATATGGAGTGATTCACCCAGGGGTCTATTGGAACTTGGAACGTGGGTGTGGAGTTGGGGGGATGTCACTGGTGGCCTGCCCGTACCCGTAGCCCTGGTAGTCAACTGTAAATAAAATAAATAGAGTATATAAAAAGAATAAAGGTCTCGTGACGCCACCTGCAGTTCTGGTGATGCTCACCAGCGCTGCTGTAAGACTGCCGGGGATGATGGTAATGCAGCTAGATGGTTCAGCTTCTTGCAGGGGGAGCGGGATCCCCAGGGCATTGCAGCTGCTGTGCTGGTTGTCGTGTTAGTGTGGCACCCCTGCAGACTGGTAGCCACAGAGAAGTGCAGCAGCTGGAATGGTAAGCCATTCACCCCAAACCAAAATCATCCATCACATCCCCGATTCCTTTACCTAGGACTTTATGCCAGGCAAGGGAGAAGTGGGGAAGAGTAGAATGGTGGGTGGAGTGTAGGTAGCACCTGTGAGAGGAGAAGGAATTACAGTGGTTTACCTCAGAGTGAGAGTGACAGTTAGTCAGACGGAGGTTGGTGGTATTGAAGGAGGGCTCAGGACTGAGCAGAGTGACAGCAGAAAAGAGACTGAAACAAGAGAGGAAATACACCGTGACCTGGCAGCCGGTGTCATTTTATGGCTGACTGGGTCCGAGACTACAGACCAGGTGTAGTGGGGAAGGAGTCCAAGGTGGGAAAGACCAGCTTTATGGAGACACCGAGGGACTGGGTCGAGGACAGGGTACCGGCCCTGTAAAAGTGGTTGGCAGCTGCAAGCCCCGACCACAGATTAACTGGTGAGGTGAAGGAAAAGCCTCACATAGGACTTGGGGGTTAGAGAGAGGACCCCCTTGAGAAGTCCCCGACTGCTGGCCGTGAGGTAGTGAGTGGTCATGAGGAGAGAGACCCAGAAAGGCTAAAGAAAGGGGGTGCTTTCGTGAACCAGACCTGCTGACTGGCTACCGGTATGCTCACTGTAAAAGAAACCGTGACTGTGTGAACGAAGAGCAGTGAGTAAAGTACCCAGTTAAACCTGAAACAAGTGTGAGAGTATTTATTGAAGGTCCATGGCTGTGGAGACCAGCATCTCAGGAGAGATCGAGCCTGGGCGATCTAAAGGATACCGGTGAGTATAAAGTGCATCCCCATCATCACCTCAAAACAACTTCACCAGTAACAACTATTACCACCAGCCCAGGGATCAACCTAGCCCTACCTGTGGAGGGCTCATCACCTTGCTGCATCCCATAATCATCCCCTGGAGCTGAACCAAAGCAGCGGCAGTCACATCTGGCCGCATACCACAGGTGGCGTCACAGTGACATTCATTTTTATTTATTATTCCCCTTTTTATTTGCGGTCCCTCCAGGGCCACGGAACCGGTCCACGGCCACTACTGTGACATTTTCCCTGTGAACAGACAGCAGGGACCGGTCCCGAGTAATCCACAACCCTGAGGGCGATGCAGTAACAGCTCTATGAGTTAACTTGCTGGCATAAGACACTGGAGGCTTATGGACTCTGTACGGGTGTTTACTTGTAAAAGTGCACGGATCAGGTTCACAGTTACACAGTTCTTTAGCGGGTAGCTGGTTGGGTAGTCACTAAGGAGAATAACGTCTCTTTGAGGCTCCCAGAGAGTACCTTCTGCTCTCTTTCACTGTCTTGTTACTTTCTTTGCACTTCCTTACTTCCTTGCGCTGCCCTGCACAGCCCACTTGTCTACCAGGCCCGTCGGGTGCTTTGAGGTACCCTTCTTCTCTTCTAAGGGGCTCAACCTTGTCTAGTGATCCTGGTGGGGCTGCACGTTCTGGACAGGGGAGTCAGGGCTATTAGATAGTCCCACGACCTACTGGTGTTGACAGCTCAGGGATAAACTCCTGCACTGTGACTCAGAGCTGGTTCCCCAGGATTCCCCCGGACTGTAGCAGGTCCGGCACTAGGTTTCCTCCTTCTGTCTGGGTCACCGCTCCTTCTGGGCGCCCTCTCTGGGGTGTCCCCTGAAGGGTCCTTTTCTCTCTCTCTCCACAGACGTTCTCTGCTCACACTCACTATTTGTCTGTGTGGTTCCCGCTACTTCTACCCTAACACTCCTCCCACCGGGACTGGTTACCCTGGTAACAGGTTGCCAATTGGTCACCTATGCTAGGCGTAAGGATACTGGGATAAGGCCACTTTCACATCAGCGTTTCACGCTGATCGCGGCAGATGCGGCGGATTTACCGCATCTGTTGCCTAACCATCACACTTGCGGTTCTCCTGCGGCAAGACCCATGCAATGTATATGGGGCTTGAGGCAGATGCGGCAAGTGCGGTATAGTTGCGGTTTTGACACTTGCGGCCGCGTAAAAACCGTGGTAAGCAGTGTTTTTTTCGCGGCCGCACCTGCCGCAAGTGCCAAAACCACAACTATACCGCACTTGCCACACCTGCCGTAAGCCCCGTAGACATTGCATGGAGCTTGCCGCAGGTAAACCACAAGTGTGACTGTTAGGCGGTAGATGCGGTAAATCCGCCGCATCTGCTTGGTACCTCCTATGAGAAGAGGTGGAGACAGGGAGAAGGTCCTTAAAGCAAAGGAGTTGAGGTGGATTCATAAATTGAATACCCTTAGGCCAAATGGAATGAACATTGACTTTAAACTTAGGCTGGCTTCACATTAGCGTTTGTGTCTGCATGCTGATGGCATGCAGACACAAACGCTGTCAAAAGCAGGGTCCAAATGATGTGTCCGCAGCGGATAATGTCCGCCTGCGGACACATCACTATGGAGCCCGGCAGCCAATCGGCGCTGTCCGGGGGCGGGCCGGGGGTGGAGATCAGCGCCGGAGATCTCCGCCCCCCGGCCGCCGGTAAGCTCCGGGACTGTCGGCGGGGAGAAAAGCTGATCTTTTACAGCTGTTTGAATCTTCCCGCGCCGACACTGAGAGGAGATGTCGGCGCGGGAAGATTCAAACAGCTTTCAGATCAGCTGTTCTCCCCGCCGACATCGCTAGGAGATTACAGGCGGCGGGGAGGAGGAGGACAGCAGAGGGTCAGCTGATCTCCCGGTGGCCGTCGGTGAGCTCCTGTGACATCACCGGCGGCCACCGGGAGATTTTTCAATGGGTCCGCAGCGTTCTCCTGCGGTGTCATGCAGAGGACACTGCGGACCCATTGAAGCCAATGCATTTTTTGTGCGCTTGGGGACGCTTGCTGATTGTCCAAGCTCCCCAAACGCACAAAAAAACCCAACATGCTGCGTCCCGGGTGCGGATGCTGGACACCGGAAGCAGCAGATATCGTCCGCATCCGCACCCGAACGTAGCAAACGCAGGCACCATGCGTTCCTATGTTAAACATAGGAACGCAGTGCGCATGCGTTTGACTGCGTATGGGAACGCAGCAATACGCTGCCTTCCCATACGCAAATGTGAAGGCAGCCTAACGTCCCTTGTATAAGTAATGGTTCATTAGGGCTAGGTAAGTCTAGTAAAAAGAGACTTGGTTTTTTCTTGGATAACCAAAAAATGAAATGATGATCTCTAAGTGACTCCCTGGGATGGGGAGGTTTTTCCTTATTCTCTTTGGAGTAATGGTTTTAGTATTCACACGTACGGTTTGATATTTTACCAATGTTATTTGGATTGACACTAACTGTTGTCTTATTTTTTCTGCTTGCAGCGCGTTGGAATCCCGCTATATTGAAGCTCCTTGAGACCACCGGACATGATGGACATGTAAGGTGGTTTACCACCATGCCCCTTTTTATTAATTTCTTCTATGTGTATACACTTATAGATAATATTAATAATAATAAAAAGAAACTTTGCACTTTGTGAATACTTCATTTTATTTTTAATTTTTAAGAGTGGTTTGCACCTATGGTTAGAGCGAGGGGAGTGTTTGGACTTGGAATAAAAGGCCTGAAATGACTATTATATCCCGTAGAACCTCAATTCATAGCTGAAAGGGGGACTCCAGTATGATTACAGAGAGTCGTGCCCTGTTGCAATGGCACCTGGTACCCCATTATATTGGGGGATCCATAGGTATGAGGTGAGGGATTTTGGTCACAGGGCTATATATCCTTGACATACCCATATAGAATGCTCTGGGCTTTCAGGGGTTAATTGCATTCCACAATCACTATGAATAATTTATGCATACAGCACAAAGGCACTTTACATTTTGACAGAGCATTGTCACTCTATAATGCATTATCTATTCTATGATAATGAGATTGAGGTTGCACTGCCAGGGAGAGCCTCAGGTGTACAGGGAGCCCAGGATGAAGTGCACAGGCATCAGAGTACCAAGATGGCGGCCGCGACACTTCCTGTTGCTCCATGGCAACGAGGGATCTTTGGGTAAGATGACGACATTTCCGAGACGCCAGGAGCATGCTGAACACAGGGGCATGGTGTAAGTAATCACATGCATGTACAATTGTTATGGATTTCGGCAGGTGCTAGGAGTAAGTGATTAGTGGATCCATTAAGCAGAATATGTAATTGTTATGACAACAAGTGGTATATGTAATAATGTACAGTGTGACACTATGTTAAATGATGTTTATAACGGTACTGTACTAAGTAGTGCACATATATGTCACATATTGGAAGGATTTTTATACATTATGGTACCTTTACACACCGCTACAGGATGGTGGAAACAACCGGGTGCTTCATGTGCACGAGCACGCACAAATGGTTACAAACGGTACCTGCACCACCTTTACACGCCGCAACAAGGTGCTCTACAGTAGGTTACATCTAGCTCTGGAAACACCGCCGGGTGCCACAAGTTACCTTCTGTAGCTCACCTTACCTCATTTACACGCCGCTATAACAAGGTAATATGGGCGGAACAAAGGCAGCAGGGACAACACATAGGCGTGCCACAATTGTGGATTACGAGAATTTCGTATGCTGATAGGACAAAGCAATAACATCATGATTGGGCAGCCAGCACAGGAGGCTGACTAATACATGACGCTTGAGCAATCGTGTAGTGTGACTGGTCAGCTCCTTAAATATGCCGCCCTATGCAGCGTCTACCAATCGTAACGCAGGAGCTTCCACCAATGATCGCTGATGGGGCGCGGTATCCCTGAGCCTGTGTCACGCCCCAGGTAGATAGCAAGGTGTCGAAAAACCCTCCTGTTCCTTATTTACACGCCGATACGCGTAACCATCGCTTGAAACAACCTGTTATTGAGCATGCTCTGAAATAGGTGCCTCAAGTGACGGGTGGCAACAACCGTTTACACGCCGCGTACCGCGGGTTGTTTGCGGTGCAAGATACATTTGTCTCATCACCCGGTTGTTTCCTAACCACCCTTAGCGCCGTGTAAAGATACCTTTAGCAGTTTATTAATATGATTGATGTGTAATTTATGAGGAGGCATAAAAAGCTGTGATGTTTAGTGTGATGTTGCTAGAGGAAGGTTCTCAGAACCGAAACGTCGCCTTGATGTCCTGAAGGCCTAATAAAGGCATGCTTAATCATTTTTGGAGTGCTGCGGTAAATTTTTGTATCTATCTATCTATCTATCTATCTATCTATCTATCTATCTATCTATTCAATCAATCTATCCTGTCCACTCTTTTCTCACTTTATACAGCATGAAAATTCCATTTTAAAATCGCATTACACACGGATGTCACACGGACAGCACTCGGATGTTATCTGAGAAAAAGACCACAGACATATAGCAGTTGTATGCCACACGGACCAAAAAACGGATGTCACTCATCCGACTCTCCTGGACGACAAAGGACCGATTTTTTTTTAACACCAGTGTGTTTCCAGCTTTAGAGACCTACCTAGAATAACTAGCAGCATTAATGCCAGCGAAAGCTGGTCCTACAAAGTATTGTTGCAGGGGGCTAATTACAAATGCCAGTCACAATTTTAAGATTTAGATTTTTAAAACATGTAGAAGACCATGTATCATTCACTTTACACTTCACGAATACTTGCTACCTTGTATTGGTATATCACATAAAAATACATTTACATTTGTGGGAGTAATGTGAAAAAATGTGAAAAAGGCTTCATGGGGTATGATCTTTTTCAAGGCATTGTACAACTATTGGAGATGTAACAGGGTAATAAATCAGTGTGTGTCTCACCTGAAGGAGCGTTCTTGTACCTTCCCGGAAGCTTTCAGCAGCGACGGCAGCATAGAAGGCTTTCTTGTTATTTTTATTTAACCATGTCTGCTTTTTGAGCATACCACTGTTCATGTCTTTTACCGCCTGTTTGCGTGGTCCCTGCATAACACAATATCAGTTCATTGTGAAATGAAATTGGACCATTACAGCTCAACCAAATCTTTGAATAATATTTTTGAGCTATAACATGAAAATAAAACACTTACATTTTCCTTTATTACCCATAGTGAAGATCACAGATGTATGAGATTGCATATTATTATCCAATGGTGTATAATTCTCAAACATAACTGTCATGTAACTGAATTTGGAAGCAATTCTGATCTTTTAACCATTTGATTGCTCCGGTAGCTTTAGCTACTAAATGCTGGCATGCAACATTGATGTAATATTGAAGTTTAAGAACTTATCCAAATGAAAAAAATCAATATTCAGTGGAGGTTAAATCAAGACGATTTAGTATAAAATTCTAAAAGCCATCTAATTAATTTCTTTTTTGTACAAACACCATAGGCTACATGTTCCCAAATTTGCCTGAACGCAAGAAAAGGTAAAAAATTGGAAAATTAGAAAACTGAATACAATGATGGAATTTTAGGCCTCTCGACTGGGAAAACATTTGTTATTAGGATGTAATACAATACATACTTACAGCAAACACCTCACAGCAGACACAGAGCCCGATGTTCTTGGTGAAAGAGTGAGTTATATC
Organism: Allobates femoralis; assembly: GCA_033576535.1. Taxonomy (NCBI): domain Eukaryota; kingdom Metazoa; phylum Chordata; class Amphibia; order Anura; family Aromobatidae; genus Allobates; species Allobates femoralis. Next base: position 172,044,267 of record JARQOC010000004.1, read on the forward strand.
CAAAAGGGCTGGTCTTGCCATTGGTGCACCCGTAAAAATCAGGCATTGGGGTCTGCAAAATAAAGAAAAAATAAATTGTTATAACAATCATACCATAGTATGCCCTATAGGCAATAACTTGCTCATTGCTGGGGGTCTTACTGCTGGGACACAAGCAATTCCAAGAGTGGACAGTGTTCAGAAGAGGTTTATTAACTTGCTAAGATGAGAAGAAACCTTTAAGTAAGACCTCATTGAAATGTCACTGTTTCACAAATGAGGTTAATCCATGTTTTTTATGGATAAAACTCATATGTATTAAAATCTAGAGGGCTGTTCACATTCGTGAATTTTTTGTGATTAAGTGGTATATAAAAAACACAGACACCTGACTGAATTTGATCTGCGACATAGATCAAACACATCAATGAAGTCAATGGGTCCTTGAAAATAAATCAGACAGCACTCTAATGCCATCCATGTGTTGTCCAATTTTTCAAGGACAGTTTGATAGGCAAAACCTTGAGAAAATTCCCTAAGTATTTTTCTATCTACACAAGGAAAACTGATGACACTCTGATGGTAAAATCTGAAGTGGTGTCCTGTGTCTGTATCACCACAGAATCGCTGCAAATGTAATATTGTGGATTTTCAGATTGATGGGAATTTGTATCTCTGCTAGGAAAACTGCATACACTCATTTCTTCCAATCACTTAAGGGAGCTGTCACTTTGCCTGAGCTTAGGGCTTTGACACAGTCCCTAACTGCGGAGGAGGTGCTTAGAGTCAGTCACTAGTGGAGTGAGGAGAATGTCCAAAAATGAGGAGCTGCAGGCTCTCTGAAGGGGTAGCTGCAAAATCGTGGGGTCTCATCCCTAGACCACCCGGACTTTCAAGGTCCAGTGGTATACTGAAATACTGATTGAGTTTTTATAACCAGCAGTAGGATGCAGGGCCCAGAAGCTCAGCAGCACAAGAGGATCAGGGAGACAGTGAAGCTTGTGTTTCCCACAGATTCAAGTTGCAAGCTTGCTGGAGGAATGCATAGAACTAGTACTTGGCTGTATTGGATTTTCTAGATTCCAAGAAACCTCCACCCAGAAGGGGATATAGCACAAGGGAAGGCTACACTACATTAGAGCAGAGAAGTCAAACCATCATTGTGCAGATCAGACTGGAAGCCTGGTGGGAGTTGTATTGCATCCTTGGAACTGTCTGCAGACTTCAGTAAATGGTAAAGCTGATTGCACTGTCTCCGGGTGTCTTAGGCTGGTTTCACATTGTGTTATAGTTAAATTGATGCTGTCCGATGAAAATCGGACAGCATCGGATCCGAATCAGCCCCCATGTTATCCAATGGGACGGATCGATTGCCATAATTGCATCATTTGCTGATGATCTGTCCGATTTGCATGAGCAAAAATGGTAGACTGCTGCGATTTTGGCTCCTGAAAAAAATCTGAGAGAATAGGATCGGAAGCAAATCGAATGGCAATTATGCCAAATCAGATCCGATGATTTAACATGGGGCCCTATGGAGCAGGGTCCGAGGAAACATCTGATGTCTCCTCGAACCCGATTTTAGTGTACTGAGCATGCCAGTGCATGCTCAGTACACTAAAACTATTGTGTGCCACCTAATTTAACTTCCGCAATGTATATAATACATTGCGGAAGTTCAATATAACTAAAATCAAGTGTTTAAAATAAAAAATCTTTATTCTCACCTGCCAGCGCTCCCCCAGCGTCTCCATCAGCTTCCTGCTCGTAACAGGACCTGTGATGTGTCACAACCCAATCAGCTGATGGGTCACATGAGCGGTTACGCGGTAACCGTCATGTAACCCAATGACGCTTCTGACATCACGCAGTCTTGTTAAAACGATGGGAACTCTAGGAGAGCGGGGAGCGGGCAGGTGAGGAAAAGCAAGTGGAAACAGGGAAGAGGGGAAAGGGGACAGAGGGGGAAACAGGGGACAGCAGGGGGAAAACAAGGGGAGCAGGAAGCAGGAGGACAGCGGAGGACAGCAGGGGGACAACAGGGGGCAACAGAAAGATGACAGCAGGCAGAGAGGATGGGGAGCAAGGTGACAGACCAAACTGATCCTGCAAAATGTCGGAATCGGATGCCTATTTGGCATTTCCGATTGCAGGGATCAATTTGGATCCGATGCTGTCTGATTTTCATCGATCACGGATTTAACTATAACGCAATGTGAAACCAGCCTTATTCTTTGCTTCACCATACAGACTATAACTTCTCTGGAAGCCAGCCCTAGTTGGGAAAGGATAACCACTTGCACTGATTTTCATCCTTCTAACTCCTAGGGATCCTCTGCCCTACGAGCCATATTCCGTGGAATATCCTAACTGGAGTCACAAACCTTCTTTTATTTATATTTTTATTATTATTAACTCTGCACACCACATGCAATCCGCCACTTTTCAAAGTGAAGCCAGGGCCACAGCTACTAGAACAGTCACCACCGTCAGTGTTTATCAGGGTTCTACTCTGCTCAGTGGTTTGAGTGTCCTGGCCATTTGAGCACCACACTGACACTTTGATCAAATGCTGATAAAAATCAGATTGAAAGTATTGATAAGGAGTCGAACCATTTTTTGTGTTTGAATGAGTCTGAGTCTAAATGAACCATAGATTTTATTTCAATTTTGCATCTAAAGTGTAAAAAACAAACAAAAAAAAAAAATTTTTCATCCAAAAACTAAGCATCATGGCAAATAGCCTTGATTAAAATCCCATGCCATTTTGTGTCTATAGCACCTAGAGAGACTAAATATGAGAAAATACGCTTCTAGCAACCCCAGCCCAGGACTGTACTCTTTGGGTGTGAACATGTGCTGTGCAAATTTCCTTTCCCTTCGGCATCGCAGAGTCAGATTATAATTAGCACAGATTACATCATGTCAGGACAGAAAAAGAAAATGTTGCTCTAAGGAACCTAGAATGTCAGGAAATTTATGATAGGGTAAAAAATGTGTGCACCATGTTTGCCAGTAGATAGAAAAATATTAGAATCTGAGAGTCCTCAGTGGTTGACACCTTTTAGTAGCTAACTGAGAAGATGGTAGGGAAAAAGCAAAGCAGGCTTTCGAACACTGTGGCCTCTTCCTCAGGCTAATAATGACCAATGTTTATTATTAGCTTGATGACGAGGCCATGAAATCTCAAAAGCCCTGCTTTGCTGTTCTTACCATCTTTTCAGTTAGCCATTAAAAGGTATCACCCACTGAGGACTCTCAGATTCTAATATTTTTCTAGGAAATTTAGAGACTCTGTCCTTGGCAGAATGAACTGACCTAGACTGTGGCCGGGCTGCATGAAGTGATCCGCTCATGTCACTGAAGTTCTATGATCAAATTCTATGGTTCTGATTTTTCAGTTACTCTTACTTTCAAATTTCTCCCTAATTTCTTACTTATATATAAAATTAGTAGATAACAAAGGGTAGAGAGCAGAAGAAAGGCTGTATGATTGCTGGATAAGACAGAAAATGCTTATTTGTAGACTGAAATCAAAGATTTATACAGTAGGTCAGCATAGGACGGACATTAGAAAGCTGTTGAGAAACAATCTTCCAGTCAACAGCTATCTCTTATGACACTCCCATACATAGGAGTGCTCAGCTTAGTCTAGAATTCTTGTATTCTCTATCAGATTGGTGACTGTTCTCTGTCAGTGGCTTATCTTAAAGGAGAATAAGAGCATTAATTTTTTTAATTTACCATGCCAGGTCCTTCTCTTTCACAACATCATCTGTCGGGCGAGAAGGGCAAAGCCCCTTTATACGTTTGACTGTCTGTCCTTCTGTCAAGTGACAGTTTAGAAAACCAGATACATTACAGGAAATACCTGAAATTTTTCACATGCTCATCAATAATATTCAAGTCCAATGCGGCGTTTAAGGCCTTTGTGTATTGTAGAGCCTGGGTTGAAGATCCCCAATTAACATCTGTCCAGAAAACAATATTACATTACAGTTAACAACATGGAATGGGCAAGTTTGGTAGTTTGAGCAGAGAACTATATAGATCCAGAAATTATTTTTCACATTCACTGTTCGGATATGTCAAGATACCATGTTACAAAAAGTCACAAGATCAGGTGAGACCAATAAACAGATTGAAAGGCCTTAAGGGCCCCTTTACACGCGGCTACATTTCTAGGGTGGCTACAGGTAACTTACTGGTTGCAGTGAAATCATGGAGAGATTATTCCATTTGTACACAGCAACAAGATAGAACCTTGTCTCCATGATTTCACTGCAACCAGTAAGTTACCTGTAGCCACCCTAGAAATGTAGCCGCGTGTAAAGGGCCCTAATGCTGATTGTGCAAGTCTATAATCTCAAAAAGTGTGGATTTTTTTAGGAATTTTTAAAAGTTCAAAGTCATAACCACCTCTGCAGTTATCTCTTATCTCAAAGTCATCATTTTACCGCTTGGCAAGAATGGTTCCATTGTGATAGCCTGATCTTGAATAATCTATTGTGGGAGGCCTACAAAAAATCTGCAATTTCACTGCAGCACCTTGACAGAGTAACTTAAAGTGGTTGTCCTACAAACAAAGTTCATTTTAATCAATAGATCTTGGAATCAAAATAATTTCCACCATTGGATGTTTTTAAAAAAAGATGTTCCTGTACTGTGATAACTTTATATAGGTGTCCTGCTATGGAATGTGTAATGGCTGTGTTCGACTGTGGTTGCTTGCTCTCAGTGGGAGAAACAAGGTGATAATCTTGTATGTGTTTTGTATTATAGGAGAAGAAAAAGAAGTTGCACTCAGAGCTTCTATAAACAGCGGTTCTTTATTGTGCTTCAGTGCACACAGCAGGTGGTGGCATGCGGGTGGGAGGACGGGGGGCACGACATTTCGCGCCGTATAAGGCGCTTCAGCAGGTTAGTCCTCAGAGTGTATTGTTGCACTAGGCAACTTATACACCCCCACTGATGACGTCACAAACTTAATTAGTGAACATGTGTGAAGTTAAGATTATGGAGCTGAAACCAAAACAGCTCTTAAAGTGACAGTGCAATTAAGTGATCAAAGTGCATTACATACATACAGTACAGTACTATGTGCTTACAATTTATACAATAAAAACCTTTTTACTCACAACCACAGGTTCAAAATATTTTTTCCAGTCATAGGCCAGTACACTACTCGACTTACCCTCTTCTCTTTCCTGATAATAAGTTTAATACCTATTCATCGGGATCACTATACTGATACCCTCGGGCTAGCTTAGGGATCCTCTTATATTTACATTTCCCCATTTCTAACCAGGGGTGAACCTGTTAAGTTCTCATTAAACATAGGGGACTGAGCACAAGACCTTCACAGTCATCCAAACAGAGAGTTCTCATCAAACATAAGGGACTGAGCACAAGACCTTCACAGCTATCCAAGCATAGAGAACCATGAAATTACTTATCAGACCAGTATACAGAGTTGTGCCCCTTGCAGATTCAAGTATTCACTAACCTAAATCCACAGTACCTCATTACCCAAATCCAATTACCCATAACTGAACCTTACAAAAATACAGCAAGATCGTTCTTATCATTAAGTCCAGCCTGGCTCTGCGCCCTCAATTTTATTATCCACGCTGCCTCATTCTGCAACAACATTTTATGTAGGTTACCCCCAGATGGTGGTAACATTACCCTTTCCAAGCCGAAGAATCTTAATACAGAGGAATCCCCTCCATGCTCAGCCCTGACATGCTCTATCAACCGGGGGGAACCAACTCCTGTAGTTATTGACCTAACGTGCTCTTTAAAGCGTATGTAAAGGCAACATATCGTTTTTCCAACATAGAAGTGACCACAATCACAGACCACGGCATACACCACAAATTTGGTTTTGCAAGAAATAAATTCTTTCACGTTATGCATAATATGCCCTATCTGCACCGGATTGGTCGTAACGTGTTTGTCGCAAACGGAGCAATTCCCACATTTAAAATTTCCTACTGGACAGCCTCTCTCTAACCAAGTTTTTTCTGCAGTAAACCGTCTCCGTACTATCATATCATCAATATTTCTGCATCGTCTATGCGTAACCAGGGGTTTTCTCAGAGTGACCTCCTTAAGATGTTTATCGCTTTCTATCATGTACCAGTTTCTAGATATGGCCGTTTTTATAGCCCTATCCATAGGTCCAAATTTGAAGTTGAATATGAACCTTTTCTCCTTTTTTCTTTCTTTTTTACTCCCTACGGTCTTTCTCCAACCCTCCTTCCAGATATCATCAACCTTTACCACGGCCTCCTCTACCAAATCATCAGGGTACGCTCTCTCTAAGACGTTTCTTTAACTCCAGGACCTGTTCTCTATATCTATCATCTTCGTTATTATTTCTTCTCAAACGCATTACCTGATTGAATGGCAAAGCTTTTTTAACGTGAAAGGGGTGATTACTCTCATAATGGAGTACGGAGTTAGTAGCCGTTTTTTTCCGAAAATTTTCAGTGATGATCCTTCCATCTCTGATCGTAACTTTCACGTCCAGAAACTCCAGAACATCTCCGCCTAGCACTGAGGAGAATTTCATGTTCATCTCATTTTCACTGTTCAAGTAGTTAACAAACTCCAAGAATACCTCCTCTCCGCCATCCCACACCAAGAAACCATCATCCATGTACCGATAATAGGTTTTAATAAATTTTAGGTACGGATTTTGTGATGAATAGATATATTTATTTTCAAAAAAGCCCAGAAAAATATTTGCCAGGGTGCAGGCCACTGGTGTACCCATCGCGGTCCCAACGCACTGGGTAAACCACTGGTTCCCAAACTTGAAAGAGTTGTTAGTTAATACAAACTCCAGGGCTTCCAGAATGAAGTCCTGCAATTCCTTGGGTTTATCAGTAGCCTTCAAAGTTTACCTCACTGTATCAATGGCGAGTTTCTGTGGAATCCTGGTATATAGATTATCCACGTCGATTGACGCCAATTTAAATCCAACCTGCCAATCCATACCTCCCAGTAGCTCTATAAAAGCTCTAGTGTCTCTTAAATAAGAGGGGATTTCCTTCATCAGAGGACGCAACTGCCAGTCGAGCCATCGTGAGAGTGGTTCAGTAATTGAACCTACTCCTGACACGATCGGTCGACCTGGCGGTGCGTCCAATGATTTGTGGATTTTTGGCAGGTAGTACCAGTGAGCTTTACACAGAAACTCAGGGAACACCTTCTCGGCTTCTTTTGCAGTCAACGCACCCAAGCAAATTGCTCTGCTTAGCATAGATCTTAATTTTATTTTGGTCCTTGGTGTAGGATCGAACGTGAGGGGTTGATAAGTAACCTCATCAGCCAACTGTCTATATGCTTCTGCTACATACTCAGTTTTTTTCAACAAGACTACATTACCCCCTTTATCTGCCTTTCGGACTATAACGTCCTCCCATGTTCTCAATTCTTTGAGAGCTTCCCATTCCTTTTTAGATAGATTTTTTGCGGTCTCAGAATAAATCAATGATTCAACCTCCCTGGCCACCTGATCCTGAAATAGATCAATCACATTACCCTGGACAGTAGGGGGGAAGAAGGTTGACTTCAGACCTCCCGTGAAGGGTCCCTCATTTGTTTTTGAGACTATGGGAGCCTCCACTGTGTTTTTACTAGTGATACTCACCAACGTCCTTGCGTCATTTTCAATTTCGTTCAGATTGGACTTGAGGGGGTTGAACCCCAAAGGTCCAATTTTATTAGATTTACAGTTCTTTTCTTTTCCACCTAATTCTTTCTGGCTTTCAAAATGCTTATACAGATGTAATTTCCTGGTTGACTCATACAGATCTACCCTAAAATCAACAAAATTAAAACTCTCAGGAATGCAGTAATTAAGACCCTTTTTAAGGGCAGATATCAAATGTACAGACAGAGATTTATCAGTCAGGTTGATCACAGTCGTATTATCAGAGGGCGCTGAGGGGGTTAATTCCATGACACCTGTTTTCTCTTGTTGCCCTGGGTTACCCACTCCCCTCCTCCTCCCCCTCCCCCTCCTAGTCTTCCTCCTAAAGGGACCACCGGGGTAGGGTTACGATCATCCATGAAAGTGCGTCCTGATGGTATAGAACGACCGGCCACGGCCTCAGAACCACTAGAGTCCGAATCAGTGGTCCAGAATCCTTTCTTGTTCTTATTTTTCTTCTTTGAATCAGAATTCTTATTTGTGGTGTTTCTCCTCATATACATACGTTTTCTCCTGCCTTCAAAAGCAGTATTTTGCTTCACCCAGTTGAAAATGTGGCCTGTGTCATAGTCCTTTTTATCCCTTACAAATGTGTCCCTTTTTCTCTGTTTAATGTCATTCTGAATAGGGATTAGTTTCTTATGCATCTTTTCACAGAAGTTGGACCATTGCTTGTCAGAAAACCGAGATTGTAATTCCTCTTTGGCTTTATCTAATTCAGCTGTGACTGACTCACTTTCTTGCAAAACCAAATTTGTGGTGTATGCCGTGGTCTGTGATTGTGGTCGCTTCTATGTTGGAAAAACGATACGTTGCCTTTACATACGCTTTAAAGAGCACGTTAGGTCAATAACTACAGGAGTTGGTTCCCCCCGGTTGATAGAGCATGTCAGGGCTGAGCATGGAGGGGATTCCCTGTATTAAGATTCTTCGGCTTGGAAAGGGTAATGTTACCACCATCTGGGGGTAACCTACATAAAATGTTGTTGCAGAATGAGGCAGCGTGGATAATAAAATTGAGGGCGCAGAGCCAGGCTGGACTTAATGATAAGAACGATCTTGCTGTATTTTTGTAAGGTTCAGTTATGGGTAATTGGATTTGGGTAATGAGGTACTGTGGATTTAGGTTAGTGAATACTTGAATCTGCAAGGGGCACAACTCTGTATACTGGTCTGATAAGTAATTTCATGGTTCTCTATGCTTGGATAGCTGTGAAGGTCTTGTGCTCAGTCCCTTATGTTTGATGAGAACTCTCTGTTTGGATGACTGTGAAGGTCTTGTGCTCAGTCCCCTATGTTTAATGAGAACTTAACAGGTTCACCCCTGGTTAGAAATGGAGAAATGTAAATATAAGAGGATCCCCTAAGCTAGCCCGAGGGTATCAGTATAGTGATCCCGATGAATAGGTATTAAACTTATTATCAGGAAAGAGAAGAGGGTAAGTCGAGTAGTGTACTGGCCTATGACTGGAAAAAATATTTTGAACCTGTGGTTGTGAGTAAAAAGGTTTTTATTGTATATATTGTAAGCACATAGTACTGTACTGTATGTATGTAATGCACTTTGATCACTTAATTGCACTTTCACTTTAAGAGCTGTTTTGGTTTCAGCTCCATTATCTTAACTTCACACATGTTCACTAATTAAGTTTGTGACGTCATCAGTGGGGGTGTATAAGTTGCCTAGTGCAACAATACACTCTGAGGACTAACCTGCTGAAGCGCCTTATACGGCGCGAAACGTCGTGCCCCCCTCCTCCCACCCGCATGCCACCACCTGCTGTGTGCACTGAAGCACAATAAAGAACCGCTGTTTATAGAAGCTCTGAGTGCGACTTCTTTTTCTTCTCCTATAATACAAAACTGGATGTGACGTATCGGACTTTTGGGAGTGAGCACCAGAGCGTGCAGAGTGGTGCAGCAGGGAGGACCCTCCTCATCATCCTCCATAGCCAAGGGCTGAAAGCTTGCAGGCAGCGGTGAAATCTCCCCAGGCTGTATGGGAGACACTGCAAGGTGGTACTGACCCCATCCTAATCTTCAAAACCGTGAGTAATCTTGTATGTGTGATACCTTTTAATGGCTAACAAAAATAAAATAAGTGATGTTACAAGGCAAACTTTCGAGACTTCTCAGGTATGGTACAACAAAGTATCTGAAGAAACGTAAAAATATCCACAAACAGAACAGAGGTATGGTACAATAAATACTTCAGGAGACTGAGACTGAAGAACCAATCATGTTCCTCCTACACACAACAGCATGGAGAAAATCTACCAGAAGGACACAGGTACAGTCAGTTGTGTTATAAATTTGTCATCCCAAAAACCAACTAATCTAGAACTCAGTGTGCTTTACGGAGGGCCTCACAATCTGTCCTACAAAAGCTCTAGACAAAACAGAACTTTGTGGTAATATGAAAGAATACTTTAGGAGACTGAGAAAAACCATTTATCTGCTCCTTTTGTGTATATTTGTATTTCTTCAGACACTTTGTTATATGATGCCTGATGAAGTGACATAGGCAGTCTCAAAAGCTTATTATGTAAAATCATTAATTTTATTTTTGTTAGCCATTAAAAAGTATCACAACTACTAGATTATTATTTTGTTTCTTCCACATAATATCATGGCTCAAGACTGTTTTGCTGCATCTGGATGTGGACAATCTGTCTATTATATGAGCAAATGCTGATAGAAAATGTCAGGACACCTGAGCATGAGCTGAATCTCAATACAAACATGGGTTATGCAGCAAGACAATGACTCAACGCACTCAAGTCGCTATATAAAAAATGGTTAAAGAAGAATAAATTCTACGTTTTTGAATGGCCAATTCAAAGTTCATATCTTAATTCTATACATATGTTGTAGAAGGACCTAAAGCAAGCCGTTCATAGAAGAATACCTACAACAGAACATAGATGAAGGCTATTTTCTAAGTAAATATTGTCATGAATTCTGGTAGCACTGTGCCTGGACGCAGGGAGTAACAGTTTAGCCGTTCAATCTTGGGAATGGGCATTCTGAGCTGTCAGAATGGTGGTGGACAGTTCAGCTGTCCAATCAGAGGCTGGGTCGTGCTGGGTTTCTTAAACGTGTCTACTGTCCGAGATGATAACCTGGCTATATAGATGGCTCCCAGCTTCCAATTACTGCCAGTTGGAGCTTTAAACTCAATGGTGTGTTTGTCATGTTTTTTTTAAGTACAATTTAGGATCTATGGTAGGAAGTGGGTTTGTACAGGGCAGCGCACGGATAGAAAGTAGGCGCAAGAAAGACACAGAGGACAGTGAACGTAGCAGAAGGAACACTTGGGGAGCCTCAGAGAAACTTTGTACCCTCTGATGACTACTTGGCCAGCTACCCGCAAAGACTGTGTAACTGTGTACCTGAACTGCCATCAACTGTTGCCAGTAAAGTACCCGTACAGAGTCAGCAAGCTTCCGGTGTTTTATTATACTTAAGTTAAAAAGTAGCTGCTGCCACATCGATCAGCTCTGCAGCAGCGCTGGCCCGGGGATCCCGCTCCGCCTGCAGGGAGCGTTATCAACTGGCTGCAATACCATCGTCCCCGGCGGTCTGACAGCAGCGCTGGTGAGATCACCAGAAACTGCAGGTGGCATCACGAGACTTTATTCTTTTATTCTTATTATTTTTCCCCCTATTTACCCAGTGACCCCCAGGGTTACGGGCCCGGGCACCGGCCACCGAGACATCACCCCAGCAGTAACGCCTGGGTACCGAGTTCCCAAAGACCCCTGGGCCGGGTCACATCTGAACCTGTGCTGGCATACTTGGAAGTAAAATGGACTGTGATACCGTGTTTATGTTCCTTGTAATCGGAAGAGTAAAAGTGTTCCTGTCGTTACCTCAAGGAACAAGCTAAGTGAGTAGCTCCATCACATTACTTAGAATTGGTGGCATGTTCAACATTTATTTCACCCACTGTAACTCTTATTCTAGTTAGTCTTGTTTTACTGGTGGCTTTATCATGCATTTTTGATTATAATCATTTTTGGCACTTTTTTAGGCATAACAAAAAGATTAAAACCACCACTATTTACATTACAGACTGCATGGAAGAAAAGCAACATTTCTCCCAAGTCACACCTTGAAGACAAGAACTTTTAAGAAACATAAGTGTTTTAAAAAAAATTAACACATTTTTACATTTTGAATTTTACTATATTTAAAATATTAAAACAGTGATTTCAATTTGTACACACCTTTACATTAATCGCGTAGCCTTTACTGCTATAATAATGCATACCGTATATACTCGTGTATAAGCCGACCCGTGTATAAGCCGACCCCCCTACTTTTGCCCCCAAAACCTGGGAAAACCTATTGACTCGTGTATAAGCCGAGGGTGGACCCCAGCACAAGTATACAGCCCCCAGCAGTGTGGTATACAGCAGCCTCCCAGTGGTAGTATACAGCAGCAGCCCCAGTGGTATATACAGCAGCAGCCCCAGTGGTGGTATACAGAAGCCCCAGAGGTATATACAGCAGCCCCAGTGGTAGTATACAGAAGCCCCAGAGGTAGAATACGGAAGCCCCAGAGGTATATACAGCAGCCCCAGTGGTAGTATACAGAAGCCCCAGAGGTATATACAGCAGCCCAGTGGTAGTATACAGAAGCACCAGAGGTATATACAGCAGCCCCAGTGGTATTATACAGATGCCCCAGAGGTATATACAGGCCCCCCCCCATCAGTATACAGTAGCCCCAGTGGTAGTATACAGAAGCCCCAGAGGTATATACAGCAGCCCCAGTGGTAGTATACAGAAGCACCAGAGGTATATACAGCAGCCTCAGTGGTAGTATACAGTTGCCCAGAAGTATATACAGGCCCCCCCATCTATATACAGCAGCCCAGTGGTAGTATACAGATGCCCAGAGGTATATACAGGCCCCCCATCTATATACAGCAGCCCCAGTGTAGTATACAGATGCCCCAGAGGTATATACAGGCCCCCCCATCTATATACAGCAGCCCCAGTGGTAGTATACAGATGCCCCAGAGGTATATACAGGCTCCCCCATCTACATACAGGACCCCCATCAGTATACAGGCCCCCCGCCGCAATCCTGTAAAGGAAGAGATTAGTATACTTATCCCTGCGCTGTCCCGCCGCCATCGCGATCCTCCGTCTTCTTCCGGCTTCTTCATTGCCTGCGCCATCGGAGGAAGCCGGAAGAAGACGGAAGACGCTGGAAGAAGACGGAGGATCGCGATGGCGGCGGGACAGCGGCAGCGGGACAGCGGCAGGGATAAGTATACTAATCTCTTCCTTTACAGGATTGCGGCGGGGGGCCCTGTATACTGATGGGGGGCACTGTATACTGTATACATTGTATACAGTATACAGTGACTCGCGTATAAGCAGAGGGGGGGACTTTTCAGCCAATTTTTGGGCTGAAAAACTCGGCTTATACGCGAGTATATACGGTAGTTAATCTGGTTAATACAAAACAGGGGTACATGGTGACCTCCTTAAGGCTACTTAGCAGCTAATCGTGAATGAGAGTAGCTCCAGTGTTTTAAAAAATTAAACCATTTTTGGCACTTGCTTTTTGGTCTATACTCCAGACCATTTTTTTTTACGTTTTCAAAATATATTCAGCCTTTATCACATGTTTGGTACTTTTGTCATAATTATCAATAAATGATTTACAATTCTATAGACATATTTTTACGAGTTACAACTTAAAATATTGTATAGATTTTTTTCTATTTTTCTATATTATTAGAAACATTTAGATGCAGTTATTGCTGCACAAGAGGGTCACACTAAATACTGAAATCAAACTTTGACTAACTTTTGCCACTCACAAATATTTCATATTGAATCATGTTCCTTATTTAATGACAAATCAGAATACTTTTTGCCTCATTTGTTTGATTTTGTTTGACTTTTATTTTTTAATCTACTTTATTATTATTATTTATTATTATAGCACCATTCATTCCATGGTGCTTTATATGTATAAAGGGGAATACAAGTATAATAATCATGAACAGTAAAAGACACAGATCGTTACAAGAGGAGAGAGTCCCCTGCCCACGAGCTCTTACAGCAGGGGTGGGCAATTCCAGTCCTCAAGGGCCGCAAACAGTTCATGTTTTCAGGATTTCCTTAGCATTTGACAGTTGGAATCATCACCTATGCCAAAGATGAAGTTACCAACTGTCAAATAGTAAGGAAATCTTGAAAACTTGCAGTGAGTGCAGCTCTCGAGGCCCAGAGTTGCCCACCCCTCTCTTAAGGTACCGTCACGCACCCTGCAGCGATTTAACGGTTTTCCACAGGTAACTTACTGTGCAGGAATCATGGAGAAGTCTATCTTGTTGCTGTGTACAAATGACATGTCTCCATGATTTCACTGCAGCCAGTAAGTTACCTGTGGAACTGTACCTGTACCGTGTAAAGTACCATTAAGGTACCATCACACGGGCGATTTCTGCGGCGATGTTGCCGGCAACTTAGGGGCGTGACTAAGTTGCTGCAACATCGCTCATGAGTTGCCGCGTGTGACAGGGCGATAATCAGGCGATAAGTTGCCAAAGCAACATCGCCAGGTTTACCAACATGTTGGTAAACCTGGCGATGTTGCTCAGGCGATCTGCTTGCATCGCCCTGTGTGACGCCGCAACTGCGATGTTGCGGCCAACTTTCCCTATAGACTCCCATGTTATGGATCGCTGCGAGGGTAGAGTTTAACCCTGGCAGCGATAGTTGCTGGCAAGATTGCAGATGCGTTACCGGCGATATCGCTGTGTGTGACATCGCAACAGCAACCATGGCAGCGCGCCAAAAAAGTGCGCGCTCCCGTGAGTTGCCTGCAATGTTGCTGGCGAAATCGCCCTGTGTGACAGTACCTTTACAGTCTATTTTTATGCATTCTGTGAAAATCTGATATAGTTGGAGGTCAAATTTATGCAGAAATATGGAAATTGTTGAAGGGTTCACAAATTTTCATGCACCTTATAATAATTTTACTTGTATTAGTTCAACTGATTTGTTATACAATTCCTACCTGGCTTCTTGTATGTCACATAGATGTACAGGAAAAGTTCTATCGCATAAGTGATGACAGCCGCCCACCAGTTAATGACAAACATGACGCCACAGCACAGCATGGCTCCGAACAGGGACACCCACATGTTGTAATATTTGAATGCAGGTCTCCAGCCTATATATAGAAGATTGATTCATTATTATTATTATTGATTATTGTAGCGCCATTTATTCCATGGTGCTTTATATATGAAAAGGGGCATACATAGACAAGTACAATAAACATGAATAATACAAGGCACAGACAGGTACAGGAGGGAGGACCCTACCTGCGATTCATCATATTATATTTATTTTATTTAGAGACGTTATGTTATCACCAAATTACAGGCTTGGCTTTCCATTTGTGGCATTTCAGGACTTTAATACATCACTATCAGATTGGCGTGGGTGTACCTCTCAGCACCCCACCGATGAGCAGATGTAAGGGCTGGGGTGCTTTAGCGCCTTCTTTTTTTCTTTCCACATCTTAGTTGCGAAGCTTTCTGCTGCTCAGTTTCTTTCAAATACCAGGCACCAGCATTACAAAATGACACAGCCTCTTCAATCAGCTAATTGGTTAGGTGCCAAAAAGTCAGACTCCACTTATCTGATATTATTATAATATGAGACATCAATATTAAAATCCCAAATAAGCTTTAAAAGGAAACTGTTAGTTGATTCATGCTGACAAAACACAGGTGGAATAATCAGAGCCATTGTGCACTATCAAAGCTTTATGTGATTGCTCTGAAATTTATAGGAAATAATAGAAGATCAAGCCATGTACCGTACCTAAATATAAGACTAGTCCGCCACCCCAGCTGGTATTCCCAACACTGCTAGAAGTGATTAACAGTTCTCTCCCATAGCAAGAGATCTGTCTATCACATGGTGCATGAAAAAAAACAGCCAGGGACGCTGGACTAGTCTTATATTTAGGTGCGGTCCCCGACACCAGTTTGCGTCAGATCTGTTGTTTTGGGACGCATGAATCAGCTACAAGCTCCCTTTAAAGACAGTCTCAAGAATGCTAGTAGCTATAGTGGCTATATATAATGCTCATGCTGAGTTTTACACAGCAAGTAATTTCTATTTACATTGGTATAAAAGGGTAACCTAAGATGTCCCCTATTATACACTCATGGACTATACATGGACTATACATGGATTATACACTCAATCATCCTAAAACCTACAGAAGTAACACAAAGTAAGGAGTTATAATTTATTATAACAATATGTTTTCTTGCAGATGATGAAGTTGGAGCTTCAAAAACACAGATATTAAACATTGCAAAGTAATTCTTTATAATTCCCCTTACCCCTAAAGTGCCTGTTCTTGCCAATATGCCATTAAATATGACATTAGCAAGACTGGCTTGGTTAATATTGTGTCATATTTGTAAATGCTTAATCAATACAACTATACAGTGGTACAGAAATCTGATTTTTAAAGATACCATGTGGGAGAAAGATATCGATTTTCTTGTCTCTACATATCCAACAAATATTTAAGAATCAAGGAATGTGGTAACCTGTCTCCTCAGATAGAGCCCTGTATATCTCCCATAGGGGATATGACTCATGTGCATTCAGAAACAATAGTTATTCATAAAGCTTTAATGTAAGATTTTCCACAGCTCAGATATACAATAGGTCACTCAACCACAAGCTGCCACTTTAATTACAGTATTGTATTACTAAAGAATATTATATTGAATTAAAAGGCTGTATACCATATTGGAAAGAAAAACTTGGACTTTATTATTAGTTTTATTATGATGAGATTATTTCTGTTAATGAGATTTGTTAAATATGCTTGGATGATGAATTATACCGTCACTGTTGATTGATGATGCAGCGCAGGAGCATTCATAGCTTTAGCATTGGTTGGAAAAGGGCGTAGCAGATGTGTTATAATCTGGGACTTGGGATCAGGAGATCTCAGCCTTTAATCAATCACAGGTCCTCTGTAGAGTCCACTTAACTGTTATCTTCTGGATTTACTTTGTTTCTATGTTGAAGAGGTTAATTACTCTTTCCCTACTGGTGAGTGTTCTATTAGCCTTAATGCTCCTGCAGCTTTTTATAATCTCTCACTTACACTATATTTACCTAACCCTGTCTTAAGTCCATGCTAGAAATAGATTCTCTATACTGACCACGTTGGAGGAGCTTGTAAAGCTGATGTGTTCATTCCTATTGCAGCAGTGAAGCTTCCAACTGGAAAAGATCATATTGCATTTGTTTGAGTATTCCCTTGCACTCCTGCCTCTTCACCCCCTCAAGGTAGGGGGGGATGAAATATAGGTGAGTTGTACATAGGAGTATAGCAAGGAACCAGACCCAGGCATCCACACCTTCAGGAGTGATCTTGGGAACAGGGGTAGCCTAGGGACCCCTAGCTTAAGGGTCAGTTAAGGTGCACTGATTCCCTTGCATCTCTATAGTTACACCGTAACAAAAATGGTCTGATTTCAGGCTTTACATCATACACAATACAATGAGTATTAGGAGGATGTAGAATTTTAATTTCAGTCTACAAACAGAATAATGTGGTACTAACTATAACATAAGTTCTTATATCTTTAACTGGTTCCATGGAAGATGTGAATAGTTATGTTCGGGGAAGGGAGGAAGGAAGGAAGGAAAGGAGGAAGGAAGAGAGGGAGGGAGGGAGGAAAGGGAGGAAAGGAAGGAAGGAAGGAAGGCTCCTGTGCCATGATGGTGATGAAATGAGCCATCACCAGGAAAGGCATTATGCTTTATCTTGGTTTCCTCAAACTCCTGAGCAATCGCAAATATACTGATAGATGAAATGCAGATATTTGTAATAAGTTCTCTATCCGGGACTAAGTGCCTCCAGGTCCGCGCTGCTGCTCCAAAGGAATATCAAAGACTCCGGAATGCTTTGAGTAAAGTAATTTTCTGCTTTATTTTCCGACGTGTTTCGGAGCTCAAAACCCAGCTCCTTCCTCAGGTCCATTCCCTGAGGAAGGAGCTGGGTTTTGAGCTCCGAAACGTGTCGGAAAATAAAGCAGAAAATTACTTTACTCAAAGCATTCCGGTGTCTTTGATATTCCTTTGGGGCAGCAGCGCGGACCTGGAGGCACTTGGTCCCGGATAGAGTTTCATCCCCACATCGTGGAAGTGTGGTCCTTGCGGCAGCTGCTGGGTTTGAGCGATCAAGCTGGTTGTGGGCTTCACAACCGGACCAGGTGAACAGTTTTTATGCTATATGTGATTTGTCTCCTAAGTGGGATAAGACCCTATGCGCATTCTCATTTTCTAGATATTTGTAATAAGTTAGCGTTTTCTTATTACATAGTTTTGTCATTATCAACTTTAATTTCACAGAGATATAAATCTCTCATCACTTCATTACACTGGGGTACACAATTTTTTAGGAGTTAGGTCAGACAACTGTTTTTAATTAATTTTTGGATGCTGAATCCAGAAATGATCTCAGTTTTTCTCTATCACGTCAAGTTTTTGAGCTATAGGATTTTTGTCTTCTCAAAAATATGTAAACTACTGTACCTAAAAAGTGTTTTGTTTTTTTTTAAATAGTACAAATATGAACAAAAAATGAAATATATAAGAAATAGGCATGACAAATATGTTTTTTAACACTATCATGTTTTTTACAATCAGATATTACATGTTTTGTAATCACATAACAAGTCTTATTACAGATATCAGTGCAATTGTGCTTCTCTGGCAGGTAAGTTGTGGAGGAAAAACTTGATGTGCTAGAAAAAAACTGACTACATTTTTGGAATCAGCATGCCAATTTTAGTATAAATCAGCTCAAAAACCTAACTCAACAGAAAATTGTTTTCAAATTGTTCCCCAGTGTTATGATTCCAGTGGAAGGGTCAGTGAGGTCCAAAAGATACTATACTACATATAGAAGGAAGAATATATTGTAATGACATAGATGACTGATAAAAGCTCTGGAGTAAGGAGACAGCCATCAGCCAGTAGGCATTTCAAGGAAAGGATCTCTAGAGATGTAACCTATATGACACCACATTTCAATATTAAAATAAGCATGACTGAGGCATAGACATTTCCCCCTGCAAAAAGACAACAAAACATACTAATGATTTGACTGCATTCATTGCACTGACCTGGTGATTTCGCATATGAAGCGTGGAAGCAGGAGAAGTTGATCAGAGCATAAGAAGCCAGGAAGAAGTTGGAGATGATGGGTGCAATGGTGTTCAGTTCAGCTGTATGAGGGAAAGAAAATGTGACACTTGAAGTGTAAATGTTCATTTTACTTTTTTATTTCATTTTATTTTTTTTCTTACTTTTCAATAAACCAGTTGATACATTTTAGTGTAAAGAAATTATTTTCATCAGTGATGGAAACACTGAAGTTAACAAACCCTATAAAAGCTTTCCCACCCTAATCCTGTTGACCCTGCAGCACGAATTCTAGAGTGATCCCTACATACAAATCACTTTCCATGTACGATACACGAGTAAACAGAATCAATCTCTCTAATCCATACAATGTCAATATAATATATTCATTTTCTGTTCACACTAGCACTATAACTTCTGTTCTAATATGCCTAATATATATTCACAGCGATAATGGAAAAGTATATTATACTCATTGATGTTAACAGGATCCTTAGGGATCTTTATAGTTTTGATGGCAAGAACAGTGCTGAGTCAGGTACTTTTGTAATCAAAGATATCTCCAAGGTCTACAGAAACTATTAAACTAGTGTAAAAAGCAAATGACTTAGTTACATAGTTTTACAGCTGAAAAAATAAAAATGTCCATCAAGTTCAACTGAGGGGTGGGAAAGGCCAAAGAGAAGGGACACATGCCCACCCACAGTGCATGATGGAATCTGCTACAAAAAAGCTAATATTTGCCTCCTGATCCCAATTGTCAATTCACTTGATCAACATTCAAGAAATAACTCAGCCTGCCGGATCCATTTAAAACTTATATTCTGGCAGGCTCAGCGCATAGCGTTAACGGCATGTAAGGCTATGCGCCGCCTGCCCTTGCATTGCTATGGTAACCCAACGCTTACCGCTGGCTCCACAGAGAGCGGTTTGCAGCGTTTTCGTGTGCGCTCTGCAATATCGCATATCCGGGGATTCTCTGTGGAGCTGACAACTGTGGTAAGCGTCGGGTTACCATAGCAATGCATACGCAGGCGGCGCATAGTGTTACATGCCGTTATTGCTATGCACAGAGCCTGCCAGAATCTAAGCTTTAAGCTGATCCGGCAGGCTGAGGGCTGACGCAAGTCTGACCCTAGCCCAAGAATCTTTACTCTTTGAAATATTCAATCCCACGAGCTGGTCACAGTGGGAACCATTGATGGTTTAAAAAAATCTAGACTGCTTGTTTAGAAGAAAATATCATACTGTAAATGTAAAATAGCAAAAATGACTAACCGATCAGGATAAAGGCCATTGCGATGAGAAATGTAAGAACGTATCCTCTGATTGGTTCGTTGTTTTTTCCATGTCCTTTAGCGAAAAAGTGAAGTGCTCTGTAAATGTTATCCTTGCAAAGTGCCTGTAGGGAAATCAATATACGCTCACTTAACTTATTTCAGTGTAATAAAAATGTTCCAACTCACTCCATGACCCGTCATCATTGGGATGATTCAGTGCTTTGTACTCATCGCAAAAAGCTGCCATCATAGGTTGCATTAAGTTTTATGGGTACAGCCATACCTTATTTAACCAGGTAATCATTAAGACTGACCCTTTTGAGGACACGAGTATAAAATTGTTAAGATCTCATGTAATTTGAAAGGACTTTAGTGCTGTTGATTGTACAACAAGTGGCTCTCTCAGGCATAAGAACTAATATTACATGCTATTAACCCGTCACCTCAATACTCCATTCCTGAACATTAAGGTCAAAATGTTCTACGTCTACATGGAAACTAGTAAATGCTTGCATCGGTGCTGATGCTAATTACTGGCCGACAGATTGTCTTTAACGACTGTGTGAAATGAAATAATAATGTACAAATCCTATAGAGTAAATGAAATGTATTCTGGCAGTGACCTCCAATTGTACTTTTCTTTATGCCTCCCAGTTCCATCATACATATATAATGTGCTTTATACATTAGACTCAGTTTGTGAAAAAGGTCCAATTACTATTACTATTTGCAGTAAAGAAATGCTTCTTTTGCAAGTAAATAAGTAAATCAGTGATAAAAATTTAAAGTGTTATATGCAGTAGTTTCTGGAACAGAACTGCAATATAGTCTGAAATGTCACGAGAGGAGAGGTGAAGCCTGAACAGCGGAGGCCAATTACAAGCGGGTAGAGAGCTGTACAGTTTATGTGAACATTTCATTTTAGTCATCATCCTGTGTGAACATTTTAGATGACTTTTCAATAAACTAGAATATTGTTTGACGCATAAGAGGCTTATAGAGGCGACTTTATAGTATATATACCATGCATGTGCTCATCTGCACAAAAATTGCTAAACCAAGAATCTAAAATCTTGAAGTTATGGAAATCACACAATTATTAGACATGTTAATGATATGTAAATTCAGAAAAAGTGGAAACAACATTTTCAAAACATCTCAATTTAATTAGCATTCAGTATGAGCAATACATATAGAAATCCCTACACTTACACGCCTCGGCTGCTATCTATGTGGTTATCAATGGTTGTCTGAGGAATGTTCTGCTACAATGAATGCAACTTGGGCACACAAATCATCAAGATCCACTGCTGACAGTTCCCCTTGAAATTACCGAATGATAACATCGGGAGACAAGTCTGGATATGCTGAAGGGAATAGCATCATGTTTAGGCCACACAGGTTATTCAGAGTAGTATGAACAACATGTGACCAGGCATTGCCGTGTTGAATATTGTCTCCTGGGACCCTCTTGAGAAATGGCCATACTATTAATTCTATCACTAGATCAATCTAACATCGAGCTATCTACCTGGGGAAGATGATAGATCTCCATTCTAGCCTCTAATACCATTTTGCTTTGCACCATCACAGCCCTTGAGACCAGCGGCATCAGGTGAATGGACACCTGTAGCTGGATATCTAGCTTGTTGGCCAATATCTAATGGTTTGTGCAGTTACTGTTTGTAACCTTAAACTTGATATGTGACATTCAGTTCCATACAGATTTCAGAGTGAATCAATCACAGAACCAGTGGTATGGCCATTTCTGGAAAGTGTTCCAGGATCCTTTTTAAAACACAACAGGACACATATTACTTATGTTACTGTGAGTAGCCTGAGTGGCCTAAAAGTGCTGCCATGTCCTGAAGCTTCTCCAGACTTGTCTCCCATTGAGGAAATCTGGTTGGCAATTGCAAATGTTTCTGCCAGCAGTAGTTCTTGATTATTAAGAAGCCCAAGTAAATTCAGTGGGTCAAAGCATTCCTTAGACAACCATTACTAACTTTAATGATAGCATGCCAAAGTGTGTAATGACCTGTATTTCTGCGTGTGGTCCTTAGACTTAATAGAGATTGAATCCAGTGACCACATTGGTAGTCCATGGCCACTGGACCAGAACCCATCAACTCTTCTCCTTCGTAAGACATCCCAGTAATCTCTTCTGGGCATGCAAGTTGACATTGCATCAGGTCTACTATTCAGAAGAGGCACCAGGTACTGTAGCAGGAAATCAGTGTTCTTGTTCAGAGACTATGGGCTACTTTAATGGCCACTAAACCACGGTGCTGCAAATCTTTTTGCTCAACTCTAATCTGTATAGCTGCATAAAGTATATGGTATACTGTAGATATATACACATAGAGTGAGAAAATTGTTAAGTAAAATATAGCTCTACTTTTATTATAATTTGTAGTAATTTATTTTGGAATTGAATTTTGATAAGGGCCCAAATATAATTATATACCAATTTGTGAATATATCCCTTTATAAGTAGGATAAACTTTGGCTATAGTGGTATGAGAACAGAAGAGTTAAAGTGGTGCGCTCTATAGTTGTTTTCTCTGCAAAACATGGTTGACAACTTGATTTAGATTTTTTCTGGACAACTTAGCAAAAAAATAAAAAGGCAGAGAAGATTTTTTAAGGGCAAATTAGAAAGCTATGACAAATCGTTATAATTGTGTTATACGTCTACAGACTATAATTCGGACAATAGTAGTATTCCCTGTGAACTGTAAAAGGTTAATAAATATAATCATAGAAATACTAATTATAAACAAGAAAGACGGGCACCAGTTGCACAATAAGGGCTAATAGCTCTGTAGTCTCACTATACTATCAAATGGTATATAATTCAAGTGCAAATCCTAGTCCCGGGGTGCTACCTATAAAGATACATCATATAGTAAAAATTGAAGGAAAAAGGTGCACTCACCTGTGTCAGACTTTATGCACACAGGCTTTTAATTAATGGTGGAAAGTTACATACAGCAGGGAGGGAGGAGAAGGAACGGACAACGAGTTGTTTCGCACTTAACTTAGCGCTTCCACTGGTCCTGTCCTGGACAGGACCAGTGGAAGCGCTGTGTAAAGTACGAAATGACTTGTTGTCCATTCCTTCTCCTCCCTCCCTGCTGTATGTAACTTTCCACCATTAATTAAAAGCCTGTGTGCATAAAGTCTGACACGGGTGAGTGCACCTTTTTCCTTCAATTTTTGCTATAGTCATAGAAATCTATACAAGCCTCTCCAGCTTCAAAGACATCATAGATGTGTCAATTGTTTTTGTAATAGAAGGTTAAAAAAAATGTTTTTACAGATATTTTTCAACAGTTACAGTACCAACCCTGCTACAAAGTCAGCAGAATCCAGGCACAGTCTAGTGGCCTGGTAAACAGTAGGTGATATGTACTATATACATTTAAAGTATAATGGGTGTCTATAAAAGATCAGCAAAAATAATAATGCAACATTTAGAGTACAATAAAATTCGGCGGTACCTGAAATACTTTGGGTGCACTGACAAGTGATGCCAGAGCCGAGGACAGGGTAGCTGAGAAAATCCCGGCAATGATCAGGGGGCCAAATCCTGATACCATACTCATCACCTACAATGAATGAAAAACAGTGCTGTAATGTGACAATGCT
Source organism: Allobates femoralis (assembly GCA_033576535.1). Classification (NCBI taxonomy): domain Eukaryota; kingdom Metazoa; phylum Chordata; class Amphibia; order Anura; family Aromobatidae; genus Allobates; species Allobates femoralis. The sequence continues at coordinate 172,068,120 of JARQOC010000004.1, forward strand.
ATGTCACTATAAAATGTCACATATGAAGAGAAAAGAACCCTGCCTGGAACACACAGTATGATAGATCTACCTGAAAAGGTCACAGAGCAATTACATTTGACATTTTTTGTTCTTTTCTCATTTCATAATTAAAGTGTTAACTCTTACACCGCTGGGGGCCTTATGCTGTACCGCATTCATTATGCTTCATTAGGTGCCAGATATACAGCACTATTCCACCGAAAATGCAATGCCCTATGCAGATTACGGTATATCAGAAACTGAACTCGGTAATTGCTTTCTATATAATTTGCACATAAACACTCTGTTGCCTGAATATAAGTAGACATTGGGTCGTGTGCATTGCATTGGCAGCTCTATTATCCATCTTTTTTTTTTTCATACAGCCATGGGTAAAACACCTAATTGGATTCAACAATGCATAAAATCCCTCAAAAAGTATATCTACTTTTTGATATTTTTTTAAGAAAACAAAAAGTATCTTGACTAGTCAGATTATCTATCCATTTGTCCTTCAGTTTTTATGATTTGTCTGTGTTGAACAGGATATTTCATAAATGTTTAATAGAAGGAGATCCTACCTGGTGAATGTAGAATGATCTAGAGAACAAATATGCCTCAATTGTCTGATATAAGACGTCAGGGACAGTGTGAATATGAGGGCATGATGGAGATATTCATGACCCCAATCTTATAGAAAATGTGCCCAAATCTAAAAGAAAATATTTGTAAATAAAAAATGTAGGAGAAATCTAGCTAATCTGAAAACTGGAATGATATATTTGACCTGAGTAGTTTTACTAAATCTGTATGTTACTTTTGACAGATTGTTGAGAGGGGTCGCGTTAGTACCCATATATATGGCAGTATTGGAGATCTGTGCAGTTCAGACCAGAAATACAGTAGGAACATATTTTTTGGGGGGTTGAAGGTGGTTGTCTAACCACATACTGTACATAATCATGTTAAAATGGTCTAAAGTAATGATCAAACCCAGCCTGCTCTCGTGTCGATGCTTCCTTGGACCCTTCTGGAGTTTCTGTTCACCTAGGTCCAGAGTTAATATGAGACAAGAAGGAGAGAAGGAGGGGCGCTCCTAGTGTAAACCTGGTGATGGGAGGGAGGGAGAAGGGTGAGTGAGGTCCTCACCTGGTCGGGTTATGCAGCCAGCATAACCCGGTGGATGTGTGGTAATAGCTATAAGCAGCGCAGTGAAGCCGGTTTCCTGGTTGCTGAGAGAGCCAGGTCACATGGGGAAACACGTGCTCTGATGTCTCCACAGGTCCTGGACTCCACAATGTTGATGATTAGAAGTTGCTTCCTGACTCGTGCAGCACCCACCGCTCGCCCAGAGGCGCAATCATGTGAATAAAAAGAGGTAGTTAGCGGTGACAGGGGCGCTAAAGAAGGAGGCACAGGGGTTATGGATTAGGATACTTTCCTTTACTCCAGATTAACATGGTAATAATGCTCAGATTACAAGGTCCTCAAGGTCCTCACAGCGCGTTTCAGCGGCAGGCTCCGCCTTCATCAGGTGATCTTGAGCGCCCCTGTCACCGCTAACTACTTCCTTTTATTCACAGAGTTAATATGAATCACAATATATGATTGTGGCAGTCAATCTGAGGTCTCAGGGGTGAATTTAGTGGTGTCCACATGCTATAGTCAGTGATTGACTCCCATGATCACAAGTCATGTCAACCACTGGCGGACATAAACAGAAGAGGGCCCCTATGCCCCTTCAACATATCCTAGTGATTCCAAGACTGATTTTTCATGACATATTGGACTTTATGTTTGTAGTATATTTAGGATGATATTTTCGGCATTTCTTTGACCAAATAGAGTGTTTGCATGCAGTGACAGTTCAAAGCCATGACGGGTATAGCCGGCATTGGTCATTAAGGTGTTAAAGAAAATTATGGTTTTTATGCAAGACAATGTTCCATTGCATGCATTGGAGTACCCCACTGCTTGTCTAGCCAGTAAAGACTTTAAAGATAAAAGAATAATGAAAAAGTCTCTTCCTCATCTGACCGAAGCCCTATTGAGAACTTGTGGGCCCTTCTTAAATGTGAGATTTATGGTAAAGGAGAAGAGTGCCCCACTCTAAACAGTGTTTGGGAAGCTGTGGTTGGTATTGCCCAAAAAGTTGATTGTCAGCAGATTAAAGGCTTCGTTACACGGCACGACATCATTAATGACATCACTGATACGTCACGGATTTGGAATCGTTCCAGCGACATCGTTATGACCTCATTGCGTGTGACAGCCAAGTTGTAACGATAAATCATTGGATCGCTGATTGCAGGTTTGAGAACATGTTCTCAAACCACACGATCAACGATCAGCCAACAAAGTATATCGTTGTGTTTGACAATGCGATAACGATGTCGTTTATGACTTTGCCCATTCACAGCAATGAGTAGGGATCATTCGCTGGGTTGTGCGAACGATACCTGCTCACAATATCGTTGGTGCGTCGTGCAAGATATCTAGACGTGTCACATCTCACCAACAATGTCAAACCGATGTCTGTAACGACCACGTGACCACAAGATCGTTGCCGACATCGTTCCAATGTCGTGCCGTGTAACGGGGCCTTCAGTATCCATGAATGAAAGACTTATGGCTGTTATAGAAAAGATTGGGGGCTATATTGGTTACAGATATATTTTTTAAATGTCAGAAATGTATTTTTGTACATTTAGAGTGTGGTTATTTTTCTCCCTATACCAGATGAAAATAAACAATTGAGTTGGGAAATTGTATGTTTTTCATTTAGTTGCATTATAATTCTGAATGCTAACAGTTGCCCAATAATTATCGACACAGATATTCTCCTAAGGGTGTGTGCACACGATCAGGAATTGATGCGTTTTGGATACAGTGTATTGCCGCTGCATCCAAAATGCTGCATTGTACTGTAGCAGCATAGTGGATGGGACTTCAAGAAATCCCACGCTCACTGCGCTTCTCCCGACTGCAGAGTGATTTCAGCTGCGGTGTGGGTTTCTGGACTTCCGCATCTCCAGCATGTTAATTTCATGCTACGGAGTCGGAAGAGAGAACCATCGGGTGAAGGCAGGGAGAAGCCGTCCTGCACTCACCGCAGATGTTGAGTACAGGGTGGCTGTGGTCTCCCTGCGCTCACCCTGCGTGTTCACACAGATCCAGATAGTGAGCACATACCCTTAGAAAAATAAAAATTTCTTAAAAATTGTGCACAGTGTAGAAGTAGCTCAGTGGGTGTTATTATAATCTTATCTGGATGTGATGAGCTTTTTATAGTGAGGAAGAAGTTAACACCAGAATGAGGAAGATTTGGTTATTGAAGGAGTTAATGTATACTGTTTTGCCATTATGAATTACATTGACCGTTGAGGAGCTAAATAGAAAATTATCAGCAATAACGCAAATAGGCTATAAAACGCCCCATTATGTTTTATGCTTAATGCAATGTGCGCTGCTGTTCCAGCAGCCAATGATCAATACTCACTTGAAAGTTATTCATCAGCCCATAGTTACATTTCTGATATTCACATATGGAGAAATCATAACCGAGGCCGCAGGCAGCAGATCCATTACAGTTTATGGCAGAACTGATGGTGTCATTAATGTTTCCAGTGGCATCACGGACTACCGATGCAGCTGTAGAGTAAAACAAACACAGCTTTATTATTCTTCACATACAAACGTAATGTTATTGTGCTTCATAAAAGGCAAGAAAAAAAGGAAAAGCAAGAGATCACAATTATTTAAGATACAAAATGTGAAATATTCATCAATTTAAACCTATTTTTTATCATTTTTTTTCATTTATGCAAATTAATGATTACCTTTTAGAGCATTTGTGGCTTCTTTTCTTTATTACATTTCAGTCCAGTCAGCATTAATCTGGATATCAGATTCAGTACAGTAATAGTGAATTATTCCTTATAGACAAGGCTGGATATACAGTAAGAGATATTAGGGACCGACTGTGACAGGACAGAGGCCCCTATCACTCACTATAAGCCTATTTACGAGACCAGATGAGAGGCACAAACTGGATCCTCGAGCAGCAGAAGGTACAGTTTTGTAAGCGAGGACACAGATGTTGACATTCTACAGTTTCTGCATATTCATGTCCAAAAAATAAGGATAACCTTTTTCATTCCTGCCCATTACCCACACGTGCCCACCCCCAATGTAGGAGGAGAAGCGCTGATCAGGGGATTAACGCCTTCATGAACCGGGAATTTTTCGTTTTTCATTTTTGTTTTTTGTTCCCCTACTTCCAAGAGCCAAAACCTTTTTTATTTTTCCGGCAATATAAACATATGATGGCTTGTTTTTTGAAGGACAAGTTGTACTTTCAGATGAAATAATTTATTTTACCATATAGTGTACAGGGAAATGGGAAATAAAATTCCAAGTGCAGTGAAATTGCAAAAAAAAGTTCAATTATAAGTTTGTTTATTGTGTTTTCAGTCGTCATATTAACAATATGGTAAAACTGACATGACAGTGTGATGCCTCAGGTCGGTACGTGTTCGTAGACACCAAACATGTTACTTTTACTAGTATCTAAGTGGTGAAAAAAATTCAGAAGTTTGAAAAAATAAAGAATCACTTTTTGCGTCATGTTCTGTGACCCGTAGTGTCCTGATTTTTCAAATCAGGGACTGTGTGACAGCTTATTTTTTGCGGCTTAGCTGACGTTTCTAATGCTATCAATTTTGGGTGGATGCGCTGTTTTGATCGCTCGTTATTGCATTTTATAGCAATGTTGCGGCGACCAAAAAAAGTAATTTTTGCGTTAGTGTCCTGATTTTTCAAATCAGGGGCTGTGTGACAGCTTATTTTTTGCGGCTTGAGCTGACGTTTCTAATGCTATCAATTTTGGGTGGATGCGCTGTTTTGATCGCTCGTTATTGCATTTTATAGCAATGTTGCGGCGACCAAAAAAACATAATTTTGGCGTTTGGATCTTTCTTTCATTACGCAATTTATGGCTCTCATTAATTGATTTTATATATTGATAGATCGGGCGTTTCTGAATGTGGCAATACCAAATATTTGTATTTTTTATATTTTTAATACTTTTATTTTGATTGTTAATGGGGGTGATTTGAACTTTTGTTTTGTTTTTTTACATGTTTGTAAAAACTTTAATTTGCAATTCATTCTTACTTTTCCATTGCCCCATAGAGAGGCACCCTGCTGCACAGTCCGATTGCTTCTGAGAGATACCAATGAGCTGCAGCACATCGGGATCTGTCAGAATTGGGGACTTTGAGTGATTGGCAGTGCTTGCTAACCACTCACAGGAAGTGCTCCGTGACAGCTTCCGGGGTCAAGCCCCCGAGATCTCACAATATTATCGCAGGATCTTCGATGCAGGCAGGGAACAGGGCGCTCCCCGCCACAGCGGCTTTGGATCCCGCTGTCAGTAATTGACAGCACTTGTATCTTCCTTCCTGCCAAAATTCTTTTTTTTTTTTTTTTTTAAATTCAACTTTATTTTGATTAAATTTTTACATTTATAACAAAGATGATCAGACATTCGAGAAAATTATTCATAGAAACTATGAGACCTCAAGACATATCAAAGCATGACAAGTAAAGGATAAGGATTGCAAATGCAATAATTGAAAGTTCAAATTGACAAAGTCCAGAAATTTTCCTGCCAAAATTCTTAACAGTTTCTTTATTCCTTAGGATACATAAACAGATCTTTAGAAAAAGTCTTTCTAAAGTCTGTTAATTACATGCAAAAGAACCCTTAGACTATTCTTTAAAAAAAAAAAGGCACATATGTGCCTCACCATGCATTTTTAATCCATCTTGCTGCTGATATCTTCTAGCTCAGATCACAATGCCATGACTCTCAGCCACCATACATGAAGAAAAAGTGGGAGGAGTCTCCAATAAAAATAATTCTCACTTTATTTGTGCAAAATGTATGAAAGTCCATAACAGCGGAGATGCAATCTCAAAGCGTTTCAGGCTTACGCCTCTAGTCACTGACTAAGGGCGTAAGCCAGAAACATGTTGAGATTGCGCCCTTAGTCACTGACTGAAGGTGTAAGCCAGAAATGTGTTGAGATTGCATCTCCGCTGTTATGGACTTTGATATACTAGATGGTGGCCTGATTCTAACACATCGGTATTCTAGAATATATGTAGTTAATTTATGAATATTTAAGAATAATTCAATTAGCGATCAGTAAGGTACCGTCACACTTAGCAATACTCCAGTGATCCCGACAATGATACAACCTGGTAGGGATCGCTGGAGCGTCACTACGCTGGTCGCTGGTGAGATGTCAAACAGTCAGATTTCACCAGCGATGCAGCAACGATACGGCGGTTGTTAGGGACCCTGTCACCCTAAGGCATAGTCTTGAGGTCATTGGTTGTTGTCCCGTGCAGCTTGGCGGGGATTTGAATCCTGACTGCCATATCGGAATACCCATAACTTGGGATTCCAATATGGTGGTCGGGGTACTTCCACTGCGAGCAGCTGGGAGAGGACCGCCTAGTGCCGGTCATCTCCCAGCTGCATGCTGCTGACCTCCGAGTGGCAGGAGATGATCCACGACTACCGTCGGGAGTCCCTACCAGGTCGTATTGTTGTAGTGGTCGCTGGAGCGTCACCAAGTGTGACTGGTACCCCTATTCTGACACGATCAGTGATTCTCACAGCGGGGGCCTGGTCGCTGCTGCGTGTCACAGTGAGCGAGATCACTAGCGCCAGTCGGGGTACTTCTGCTGTAAGCAGCCGGTCATCTCCCAGCTGTGTCATCGCTGACCTCCGTGCGACAGGAGATGACCCGCGGCTAGCGCCGCTGATCTCCCGGCAGTAGCGGTGGCGTGCGTGGTTCAAATCCCGCGCCAATTCTCAGCCGAACTGCACCTGTTGCTGATTGGTCACAGCGGCCTGAGTGCGACCAGTCAGCGAAGCGGGATTTCCGTTATACAGAGACAGACAGACACTATAAGACGATTATATAGTAGGATAATATTTTGCACAAATAAAGGGAGAATTATTTTTATTGGAGACTCCTCCCACTTTTTCTTCATGTAAACCTTAGACTAGTTGATGGGGCATTTAGTTCCCCACACTAGTCATCTCTCTTAGTTTGCTGTCACATTACTGTGGGCATGATAAGGGCAAGAGCCATTGTTATCACTAGCTCTCTCCAAATCTCGAGCATGCAAATGGTTTTATTCGCTAACGCCTTTGTGCCTCGAAAGTTCGTGTAGACCTCCCAACTGCAGGGGCAAACTGAACATGACCGGAAGTTCAAATGGCAGCTCACGTACACATAGAAGCTGAAGAACAGTTGTTTTTCTATATCCACTTTTATTTATTTGCATAAGTGTCTGAAATGTGCCATGATCTTGTATAATACATGATTAAATCATGGGACACAAGAGCCTATAGCTTAAATGTTGTGGCTTATTTTTGGAATATCCTTTACATATTTCACTATATACAATAACTTATTATGTAACAATCACGAGAGATCCATCACTTTTAAATATGATCTGTCACTAGATTTCGCAATCTAAAGCAGGGATGGTGAACGCCAAATCTCGAGGGCCGCCAACAGGTCATGTTTTCAGGATTTCCTTAGTATTGACCAGGTGATAATATAATCACCTGCAGTGGTGATGATTCCAACCCCTGCGCAATACTAAGGAAATCCTGAAAACATGACCTGTTGGCGGCCCTCGAGGCCTGGAGTTCACCACCCCTGATCTAAAGTGTAGACATCATTAAATAGCACTGTTAGACCTGATGGACTGGTGTACTTACTTAAAAAATCCACATCAGAATGGATGTATAATCGTAAAGTCAGCAAGATCAGACAGCTTCACCTGTGTTTGATAGGGTTTTATTCTGAATTGGTGAGCAGCTTAGAGTAAAGTACTGTTTGGAAGAAGGATGCCCGTCCCTGTTTCATGGGTTTAGGAGCATGACTCTCCTGACAGATTCCCTTTCATATGAAATATCAGCTATTATTTACCATTTTGAGACTCTTCAAATAACAGATCTTTGTGCGAGTGGATTGTAGTCATTGTGTTACTCTCAATATGCTCACATTATGTTTTATCACAGACTTTAGAACCAAAGCAGCCAGCAAAGATATATTGTATATGTTGTAATTTCCTGAATTACAGATGTAAAATGCACAGAACCAAATGAGCTTCTAAAGCTCACACATCAGATTTTCTATTAAGAATACATTTAGATGTTTTTATTTTTTGGATTATAAAATGCACATTTGTTCACCCAAATTTTTTGGGAAAGTGAGGGGTGCATTTTATAATCCGGATATACTGTACTGTGGGGGGGCACTGGAGCGATGTCCGGGGCTGGAAGAGGCTGGCTGCGGGCTGTAGAGACAGTGAGAGGTCACACACTCCCGCTCATTATGCTCATTTAATATGCACTATGCACTGCACCTGCCGCTGTCCACCTCTCAGTGCTGAAGTTGCACTAGGAGATGGGCGGGGGGGAGCGGCGCATATTATGTGAGCCTGCTCTCACCCCCCTCTGACCTTGGATATGGCCCCCCCATCCTGCACTCACTCCTCTACCTTGGATATTGCCCCCATCCTGCACTCCCCCACCTTGGATATGGCCCCCATCCTGCACTCACTCCCCCACCTTGGATATGCCCCCCCGTCCTGCACTCACTCCCTCACCTTGGATATGCCCCCCCATCCTGCACTCACTCCCCCACTTTGGATATGGCCCCCCCGTCCTGCACTCACCTCCTCCATGTCCCCGTCACTCATTATGTCCCCATGCTGGCGCGCACCCGGTAAAATAATAAACAGCTGATTACTTACCCTCTGGCGCTCGGTGCTCATATCTTGCTGTTTTCTCCCTGTCTCTGTGCCAATCATGTGATCGGGGCCAACAGATGATGTCATCGCTGTGCGCCTGGTCACATGATTGGATACTGAGCAGCAAAGAGACAGGATGAAAGCGGCAAGATGTGAGCACCGAGCGCTGGAAGGGAAGTAATCAGCTGTTTATTATTTTACCGGGCGCGCGCCATCATGGGGACATAATGAGTGACAGGGACATGGAGGGGTGAGTGCAGGACGGGGGGCCAAATCCAAGGTTGGGGGGCTATGCGCACCATCACTGGGGGCCATATGCAGGATGGAGAGCTATGTACCATCACTGGGGGCCAAATCCAGGATGGGGGCGATATACCATCACTGGGGGCCAAATCCAGGATGGGGGGCTATGTACCATCACTGGGGGCTACATGCAGGATGAGGGGCTATATGCTATAACTGGGGCCATAGCCAGGATGGGGGGCTATGTACCATCACTGGGGGCCATATGCAGGATGAGGGGCTATGTATCATCACTGGGGGCCATAGCCAGGATAGGGGGCTATGTACCATCACTGGATGCCAAATCCAGGATCGTGGGCTATGTGTACCATCACTGGGGACCAAATTCAGGATGGGGGGCTATGTACCATCACTGGGAGCCATATGCATGATGGGGGGGCTATGTGGTATCACGGGGGGCCATAGCCAGGATGGGGGGCTGTGTACCATCACTGGGGGCTATGTGCCATCACTGGGGGCCATGTCTGTCACAGGGGGCCATATCCAGCATGGGGGGACCATGTACCAGAATCGGGGAATATATATACCAGGATGGGGGAGATATATACTGATTGTAAGATTCTTTTTTCCTTCACCAAATTTAGGGGGGCATCTTACAGTTGTGGCCAAAAGTATTGACACCCCTGCAATTCTGTCAGATAATACTCAGTTTCTTCCTGAAAATGATTGCAATCACAAATTCTTTGGTATTATTATCTTCATTTAATTTGTCTTCAATGAAAAACACAAAAGAGAATGAAGCAAAAAGCAAAACATTGATCAATTCACACAAAACTCCAAAAATGGGCCAGACAAAATAATACTTGGTTGCACAACCTTTAGCCAAAATAACTGTGATCAACCGCTTTCGGTAACCGTCAATGAGTTTCTTACAATGCTCTGCTGGAATTTTAGACCATTCTTCTTTGGCAAACTGCTCCAGGTCCCTGGTATTTGAAGGGTGCCTTCTCCAAACTGCCATTTTTAGATCTCTCCACAGGTGTTCTATGGGATTCAGGTCTGGGCTCATTGCTGGCCACCTTAGAAGTCTCCAGTGCTTTCTCTCAAACCATTTTCTAGTGCTTTTTGAAGTGTGTTTTGGGTTATTGTCTTGCTGGAAGACCCATGACCTCTGAGGGAGACCCAGCTTTCTCACACTGGGCCCTACATTATGCTGCAAAATTTGTTGGTAGTCTTCAGACTTCATGATGCCATGCACACGGTCAAGCAGTCCAGTGCCAGAGGCAGCAAAGCAACCCCAAAACATCAGGGAACCTCCACCATGTTTGACTGTAAGGACCGTGTTCTTTTCTTTGAATGCCTCTTTTTTTCTCCTGTAAACTCTATGTTGATGCCTTTGCCCAAAAAGCTCTACTTTTGTCTCATTTGACCAGAGAACATTCTTCCAAAACGTTGTAGGCTTTCTTAGGTAAGTTTTGGCAAACTCCAGCCTGACTTTTTTATGTCTCGGGGTAAGAAGTGGGGTCTTCTTGGGTATCCTACCATACAGCCCCTTTTCATTCAGACGCCGATGGATAGTACAGGTTGACACTGTTGTACCCTCGGACTGCAGGGCACCTTGAACAAGTTTGGATGTTAGTTGAGGTTCTTTATCCACCATCCGCACAATCTTGCATTGAAATCTCTCGTCAATTTTTCTTTTCCGTCCACATCTAGGCAGGTTAGCCACGGTGCCATGGGCTTTAAACTTCTTGATGACACTGCGCACAGTAGACACAGGAACATTCAGGTCTTTGGAGATAGACTTGTAGCCTTGAAATTGCTCATGCTTCCTCACAGTTTGGTTTCTCAAGTCCTCAGACAATTCTTTGGTCTTCTTTCTTTTCTCCATGCTCAATGTGTACACAGAAGGACAGAGGTTGAGTCAATTTTAATCCATGTCAACTGGCTGCAAGTGTGATTTAGTTATTGCCAACACCTGTTAGGTGCCACAGGTAAGTTACAGGTGCAGTGAATTACACAAATTAGAGAAGCATCACATGATTTTTCTAGCAGTGCCAATACTTTTGTCCACCCCCTTTTTTATGTTTAGTGTGGAATTAGATCCAATTTGGCTTTAAGACAATTCTTTTTGTGTTTTTTCATTGAAGACAAATTAAATGAAGATAATAATACCAAAGAATTTGTGATTGCAATCATTTTCAGGGATGTCAATACTTTTGGCCACAACTGTATAATCAGGTGCATCTTATAAAGCAAAAAATATGGTACATCTTTATTTTAAGCCTATTTTATATGGGTGCGGTTGTTTGTTTTCTACTTTTGGGCATAGATTCATTGATGCTTTAGCCTAATTCATAAATTGCAAATTTTTTAAAAGTTGCAAATTTGGTGCAACACCATCCACCTTTCCCCTGGTGTATTTTTGAGCACACCAGTATTTAGGTGCAGGTTTTGTGACTTTTTGTCACTAACAACTTTTATCTCCAGAGACCACCAAAACCAGTTCAAGTCGGGATCAAAACTCATTTTTCACTTTGTGACAAATTCATGAATCACATGCACCATTTTGTGGACTTTAATACTACAAGACAAAAATGGAGAATGAATTAAAGCCCACCCCACAAATAGTGTAATTACTACCTTAAGGCTATGTTCACACTGTGCGTTTATCTGTTTTTTTGTGCTGCATTCTTGATAAATTTTCAGCAGCAAAACAAGATCTATTTTTGAAAAAAAAATGCACCCAAAAACCCATCACAGTTTTGATGCATTTTTTATCCGTTTTTTGTGCTACATTTGTGTTCTATTTACAGTGGTGTCAATGGGGAAAATGCAGAACAACAAACAAATCACTAATTGACATGCTCATTCTTTTTCTGGATGCGTTTTCGTGCACAAAAACGGATCAGTAACAAACACGGCGTCAGAACAGCATTTCTGAAAACCCATTGACTTTGTTGCACATCACAGAAAGTGATCTATTTTCCATGCAAAAATGGATCACAAAAAACTAATCAAAATTGCATAGTGTGAACATAGCCTAACAAGACCCTGTGGTTGACTGGTTCAGGAGATATAAGAAACACATGATCACCAGGTTTAAAGAACCTGAAATTAATCAGAAAGGGTGAGCGACCTAAAAAAAGAATCATCTGTATGGTCGGGGTAAAGCCAGGACTGGTAACCGATACCAAGGAAAGTATTAAAATAATGTTGAAAAGAGAATCTGTCTGCTCCAGTTGACGCTACTTTGTAATAGAAATCATTATTCCAACATTAATCCCATCCTCTCAGTCAGTGTTATCTTGGGTATTGATCTAGCGCAGTAGAGTATGAGATTGGGGCACAGTTTTCTTAACTGGTTGTGACCATTTGTAATTTTAGCTACTGGTTTGGCAGAAAATAACAAAACTAACAGTATTTCCCTGTCCCATGGGAGACTAAATCCCGTACATATACTCACCTGCACAAATAGCTACTCCTAAATAGGCAACAGTTGTGATAAAGATGGCCAACATGGTTCCCTTCGGAATAGCATCTTGTGGATCCTGACAAATAAATAATTTTATTTAAATGATGTCAGGATTTTAAGAAAACATCATCAACATTTATTGACTCCTCAAGCTCATTTTCCTGTTAAAGACTCCAAGAATGATTATTTTATTTTTTTTCCTTCTTACATACCATAATAAGCCATCATTTATGTATTTCATTAATTGAGGTTGTGCATTTTATGGACTGAGCTGTATATTTTTATAGACATAATTTGGTGTAAATGGTATTTAATACAAACCTGTTTTTTAGCTTTTAATGTATAGGACAAACAGTTTATAATTATTATTATTATTCATTTATTTATCACCATTAATTCCATGGTGCTGTACATGAGAAGGGGTTACATACAAAATTATAGATATAGTTTACAGTAAACAAATTAACAATGACAGATCGGTACAGAGGGGAGAGGACTCTGCCCTTGCGGGCTTACATTCCACAGGATAATGGGGAGGAGACAGTAGGTCAGGGTGCAGCAGATCTGGTGGTGGAGAGGCAGCAGCTCCGGTGGCGGTGTGGGGCGGCTCAGTCATTGCAGGCTGTAAGCTTTCCTGAAGAGATGGGTTTTCAGGTTCCGTCTCAAGGATCTGAGCGTGGTGGATAATCTGATGTGTTGGGGTGCAGAATTCCAGAGGATGGGGGATATTCAGGAGAAATCTTGGAGGCGGTTGTGTGAGGAACAGATAAGTGTGGAGGAGAGGTGGAGGTCTTGGGAGGATCGAAGATTACGTGAGGGAAGATAGAGGGAGATTAGTTCAGAGATATAGGGAGGAGACAGTTTATGGATGGCTTTGTAGGTCAGTGTTAGTAGCTTGAACTGGATTCGTTGGGAATTGGGAATTTTATTATTTAGAAATACAATATTCAATATTAGCTGCTTGACATTTATCTGAGATGCCTTTGTTAAAAGTTTTCAAAAGTAATATGTATATAAATAAATCCAATCTTTTGTATTGTAAGAAGATATGGAATGTTTATTAAGTAATTCATTTGATTGTTTTTATTGCACCAATCACAGACTGTTATATTCATTTTTAACTAACATTGCAGATTACTATTTTAAACCAAGGTTGCTTTGGGAGCACAAAAGGGGTGCACTTACTTTATGGGTGGCACAAAAGGAGATTATTACTTTCTGAGGGACAAACATGGGAAATTACTGTGTGGTAGCTATTCAAATTTGTAGGGTACAAAGGGGACACTAGTACTGTGTGGGGCACAAAGGGGACACTAGTACTGTGTGGGGCGCAAAGGAAACACTACTGCTGTGTGGTGCACAGAAGGGACACTAGTACTGTGTGGGGCACAAAGGGAAACTAGTGCTGTGTGGGGCACAAAGGAGACACTAGTACTTTGTGTGGTACAAAGGGACACTAGTGCTGTGTGGGGCACAAAGGGGACACTGGTACTTTGTGGGCCACAAAGGGGACACTAGTACTGTGTGGTGCACAAAGGGGACACCAGTACTGTGTGGGGCACAAAGGGGACACTAGTACTGTGTGGGTACAATGGGAACACTAATTTACTGTGTGGGGCACAAAGGGGACACTAGTACTGTGTGGGGCACAAAGGGGACACTACTGCGTGGGGCACAATGGGGACACTAGTACTGTGTGGTGCACAAAGGGGACACTAGTACTGTGTGGGCCACAAAGGGGACACTAGTACTGTGTGGTGCACAAAGGGGACACTATTACTGTGTTGGGGCACAAAGGAGACACTAGTACTGTGTGGTGCACAAAGGGGACACTAGTACTGTGTGGTGCACAAAGGGACACTAGTACTGTGTGGTGCACAAAGGGGACACTAGTACTGTGTGGGGCACAAAGGGGACACTAGTACTGTGAGGGGCACAAAGGGGACACTAGTACTGTGGGGTGCAAAGGTGACACTAGTACTGAGTGAGCGTGAGAGGTTTATATGTATTGACGTATATTACAAGAAATAGAGCTGGGATGCTGTATCTACATAGTCTTATAGATCTTTTCTGTCTCACTTTTTTGTGGCAAAAATCCCCATAGCTTTAAAGGAAACCTGTCAGCTGGTTTATGCCCCCCAGCTATCACTATCTGCACCTGTAGTTTTATAATACTATTCTAACCATCCCCGTCTGAGCTCATAGTGTACTATTATAGGTGGAAAAAAACAAGCATTTATACACTTACATTTCAGTCTACACCTTGGCGGAGGGAGACTGTCTGGCAGGATAATAGTTAACTCACTATTAACTTGCATGGCCTAAGGACCTGTGTGATGTAATGATCATGTGACCATAGTGGACGGAGCTAAGCAAGCAAACTTATTATATCCTATGGGAACTTAGCTCCGCCTATTTTAGTCACATGGTTATTACATCACATCAGGTCTCCAAACATGTTGTAGCACAAGGCTGAAATGTTAACCTGCCAAACAGTCCCCGTCCTCCAAGCTGGGGACTGACTGCCTCATTACATAAGGAAATGTAAGTGTATAAATGCTTTTCTTTCACCTTTCACATTACACTATGAGCTCAGACAGGGAGGTTAGAATAGTATTATGAAGCTGCAGCTACAGACAGTGATAACTGGAGGGGCATAAACCACCTGACAGGTTACGTTTAAGAGAGTAATGGTTAATGTGCTGGGAGCTTAGTATTATATTTTTGTATGGGGATACAGCAACGAAGGGAGTAACTACAATAGGTGCAGGGGTTGCAATCGCATCTTGAAGACTAGAGGTCCCAAAAGTCTCTTCGGCCAATAGAAAACAACAAATGCTAATAGAGACTTGCAATAATTAGTGGCCCCACTGGATCTTTCACATTGACGTCCATGAGCTTCAAGTTGGCCAATCTAAATGTTTGGCTACTGAAGCTTGTTTTTGGACATCAATAACTTTTACAGGTCCTAGATATAGTGATTTTCTGAAAAGATCATACTAAACTACATTTTATGTATTTATTACATATATACTTGCAGTGTTATTACTGGAACATACTGATGGTTCGTGGTCCTAAAAATCAATCATATTGTTTCAAATAATAATTTTGTTTATATTAGAGTTCATTGTTATTAGAGCACATGTGTGAACAGAGGTCCCAATGCATCTCTGCATACATGATTAAATAGATCACTTACACTTGAATAGATTTATGTACTAACTTTGAAATCCTTTCTCAAAACTATCAGATTTCACATTACAAACTGCATAGATTAATATATAGATCTTTTAGGCTAGTTTCACACTAGCATTATAGACAGGTCTGTATGTGTGCTGATGCGCAGAAGCATGCCAGAGTGAACACAAACGCATGGCAGCAGTGCGTTTTTTTATCCGGATCCGCCTGCTCGGGAATTTAAGAGAAATCCATAGCAAAAGATGGTCAGGAGGAGAGAGAGAGAGAGAGCGAGAGAGAGAAAGAGGGAGAGAGGACAGAGAGAGGGAGAGAGAGAGAGTGAGAGAGAGAGAGAAAAAGAGGGAGAGAGAAGGACAGAGAGAGAAAGAGGGAGAAAGAAGGACAGAGAGAGAGAAAGAGAGAGAGCAAGAGAGAGAGAGAGAGAAAGAGGGAGAGAGAAGGACAGAGAGAGAAAGAGAAAGAGTTTTTTTTGCATGTTGGCGCATCCATCTCCGCCCGCATACATCCGGAGGACAATGCGCCACCATTTGCAATCCATGTTTTTCTTAGACACATCAGGATGGGTGCATTTATTTCATGCAGCCTCATGCTCCCCCAAAGCGCAACATGATGCTTCCTAGGGACACATTAAAAAGATGCGATGTGACGCATGCACATACAAAGGCATGCCTGCGCACGCACCCTGAGTCCTCATGTTAAATATAGGGACGCAGTGGGATCCATAGGCATGCACACTTGTACGCATGCCTAAGCAACGCACACAAACACCAGTGTGAAATACTTACAATGAAAACCATAGTCAAAATGGCTGTAACTTTGGATCCAGCAAGAGAGTAGAAGAACTCTTAAATCCACTTTATTATAATGCTATTATGACTTGGATTTTCACAGAAAATTAGAAAAGTCTTATCAAGACTAATAGATCCACTTAATGTATGCAGATTGTATTGTTATTATGGTGAAAGATGTGGAATATGTAGTTAAGTAAATGTAAGCACCATTGCTGTTTGGCTCATAGAGGGAGTTCTGGGACATACTGTACCTTATACCCCAATAAAGCACATGGATAGGTTTTACTCCTAAAATAATCCATTTAATGGTATTCCACTTTTATTTTAAGCCTAGAGGTCCAATAATTGCATTTCAAGAAAGTTAACACAAAATATAACTCAAGGGAGACGGAGTGAAGACCATAGATGACACTGCTAAGGACCTCTGAAAAGCTTCCAGAAACCTTAATACTATGGGGCCCACTGTCATCAGTATATTGAGCATTTTGAATCACCCTGTATATTACATAGATATTGTATAATGTTTTCCTCAGACACAAACATGACAAGTATAAAATGCTAATTTAATGAGCTGTACCTTCAAATCTCCTGAAATATTTGCCCCTGCAAGAATTCCTGTAGCTGCTGGGAAGAAAATGGCAAAGACGGAGAAAAACCCTTCGTCCCCCCTGAAGTTTGGACCAAAGTTCTCTGCAAATATCGAAGCTAGAATAAGAAGAGATGATCTGAATTAAAGCTCCGCTCCAATGGTTTATTTTATTGCACCGCTAGAGTGGTAATTTGCCCCGTCTTATACTCACCTTCCTCAGCTTCATCTTCTATCGCCGCTGCTCCGGTAAGTCTTCCGCGATTTGTGACCTCCATTGTTTGCTGGAGGTCACAACTCAATACATCTTTATGAAAGCCTAGGTCTGGCCTCATAGAGATACATTGGGAGCTTGTGATGTAACATCTGACTTCTGGCCAGTCAAAGGGTGAA
Organism: Allobates femoralis; assembly: GCA_033576535.1. Taxonomy (NCBI): domain Eukaryota; kingdom Metazoa; phylum Chordata; class Amphibia; order Anura; family Aromobatidae; genus Allobates; species Allobates femoralis. The sequence continues at coordinate 172,085,650 of JARQOC010000004.1, forward strand.
GCCACAAGATGGCTTTACCTGAAGCAGGTCCGAAATAACATGAGAACACTGGAGAGTAAGTAAAATACTAGGGGACGGGGACTTACATTTAAAACGACACTCGAGCGCTGAGTTAAAGAAAAAAGCTGGAGTGGTGCTTTAACCTGCAACTTGGAGAATATAGATAATGATCAGTACAGTGCAGGCAAGAAAGTATCCAATAAACTGGATATGGACCTCTCTGTTGAAAAAAGGCATTACTGTATGTGGGTCCATGTATTATTTTCTAGTCCTTCACTGACTATATTTTGTATCCACCTGCTACTATAAAAATTATTTATGATGATAATCCATATTAAGCTCTGTCATTTGCATGAGCCAATGGGGCATTCAAAAGAATCAGAACACTCCTAATGTTATGTTGACAATTTTCTTAATTGCTGTTCATGAGATTATTATTATTATTATTTATTTATATAGCGCCATTAGGTTCCATGGCGCTTTACATGAGGATAAGGGAGACAAGAACGAGATAAGGCTTTAAAGTCTAAGGAAGATTCCAGATGTAAGAATTTGGTTTGTCAATCACGTTTTTAAGGTGGTCACTGACAACTGATTGATAGAAATAATCTAGCAGTGTGGAGTACAGTGTGGAGACAACTCTACACCCTACATCAGGGATGGGGAAGCTCCAGGTTTACGGCCAACTATGTCCTTTTCTCTTATCCCCGGAATCTACTTCAGTGATTTGGCAAGTGGCCTGTTTTGCCATATCTTTAATTCCTCTTTACCCTGGAGCACAGGAAATTAAGGATCATATCCTAATACTGGTGAGAGTCAAGATAAACTTTGTGAGCGGAGTTGGTGTGTTTCGTGCTAATGTCCCACAAATGTATACAGAGAAACAAAACAAAAAATTCTACAGATATCATGACATATTATCTCAACGTAGGAACATTTTTTTTTTAAACACATCCAATTGCAGAAATTATTATTATTCCAAGATTTATTGATTAAAATGACCTTTAAAATTACTCCTTTAAGGCTAGAGCCAAATACATTACTCCAATCTACTTCCAAACTGCTCTTTAAGTAAGAATTAACATAAATGTGATGTATAAGCTGCAGCCCCGCCATATCCTATGTGATGTATATGCCATAATGTCTCCTATGTGATGTAGAAGCTTCACCCCTGGTATCTCCCATGTGATGTATATGTCCCAGTGTCTCCTAAGTAATGTACATTCATCAACCCTATTTTCTCCTATGCAATGTATGTGCTGCAGCTTCATTGTCTCCTATGTAGCATGTATGTTCAAGTCTCAGGGTCTTAAAGTCCCAGGGTCTTCTTTGTGATATATATGATGCAGCCCCATGTCTTTTAAGTGATGTATATGCTTCAGCCCCATTGTCTCATGTGATTTATATGCTCCAGCCCCAGCCCCAGTGTCTCAATTGTGATATACATGATGCAGCCCAAGTGTATTCTATGTGATGTATATGATCCAGCCCAAGTGATGTATATGCTCATGTGTATGTTATATAATGTATACGCTGCAGCACCAGTGTCTCCCATGTGATTCATATGCTTAAGCCCCAGTGTTTAATTTGTTATATATATGATGAGCCCCAGTGTCTTCTATGTGATATGTATGCTCCAGCTCCAGTATCTCTCATATGAGTTATATACTCCAGCCCCAGCTTCTCATTTTTGATATATATATGATGCAGTCTTGGTGTCTTTATGTGCTGTATAAAGTATGCTTCAGCCACAGTATCTTCTATGTGATATATATGCCCCAGTGTCCTCTATGTGATGTATACGCTCCAACTCCAGTGTCTCCCTTGGGACGTATATGCTCCAACCATGGGCTAAATACAATAGGTGCAAGGTTGCAATCGCACCCAGGCCCTGGAGGCTAGGGGGCTCCAAAAGTCCCTTTGACCTATAGAAAAAGACTAACGTTATTAGAGATTTGCAATAATTGGGAGCCCCGTTGGAACTTTCATATTGGGGCCCATGAGCTACAAGTTACGCCATTGGCTCCAGCCCAAGTGATTTTTATGCTCCATAGTATGTATATGCTCCAGCACCAGTGTCTCCCATGTAATTGATAATTTTGGACGGCCTGGAAAAATGGTTCCCTGCCCCTGTCCTACATCGATGTATAGTACTATATCCAACAGGTTTAATATCTGGAATACTTCACCTTGATAATTAAAGAATCCTCTTGATCTTTTCTCCTCTGTTGTTGGTATAACAGTCCCAATAAAGAAGTTGGCAATGGCGATAAGCAGTATAACCAGCAGAATAATTTGAGCCTTAACGAAAAAACACATCATTGTGTGAGGAGATATCCAAAGAACATCAGCAATTTTGTCATGGTTTAATAATATTACTGACTTGATCAAGCATATACTACCATATCTAGGCAAAATTATTTTCTCTACCATTTTCCTTGACTAATATATTTAACTTAGTTGCTTCAAATTACTACAATAAATAATAAAATGAGACCTAGCCATAATAAAAATGTAGAATAAGTATTGACTTCTCATGTATTACTTTTAACCAACTATACATTTATCCTGTTCCTAACATGTAATGTACATAAGCAGGGGTATGCGGGAGGCACTATTGTAGGTTGCAATAATTGAGGTGGGAGATGATGAGGGCATGTACGAGTGTTTTGCAGTATCTTGGTCAAGGAATGTATGGATCCAGAAAATATTTTTGAGTTGGCCTCGGAAGGATGTGGCAAGAGCTTGGATGTGTGGCTTGAAGGCGAGGGCGGAGTCAAGGATCACCCCAAGGCACCGAGCTTGCAGGACTGGGGCTAGTGAGCAGCCATTGACTTTGATGGATAGGTCTGGTGGGGTGGTGAGTAAGGTGGGGGAAGGATGATGAATACTGTTTTGTCCATGTTCAGTATTACAGAGTGAGCAGAAAAGAAGGATGAAATAATGGACAAAGGACTGGTGTGATCAAGGCATGTTTGAAGGATGAGGGGAAGACACCAATTGTTAGTGTAAGTTGAGGAGATGGGTTAGGGTTGGGATGAAGACTGTGGTGAGGTTGGGAATGTGGTGGGATGGAAGTTGAATAGCTGTTTAGGGTGTGGCTCAGGGACCAACCGGTAGTTGTACCTACTTATTACCAGGGGGATGGGGATGCGGTCCCCATAAGCTGTCAGGGCAGTGGGGAAGGTTTACATGGAGGCGAGGAGACAGGTCCCGTGGAACTGACGGAGGACTTGGCAGTTTCAGCTACTCTGACCACATCTCGTCAGAGGTGCCCGGTGGCATCCAGGGCCAAACGTCAGCCCAGCAGCTCTCAAGGAGCAGGCGGCACAGCCTCCCTTGGACTCAGGCCTCAAGCAGGTGATCTGGAACCAAGAACAGCTGTGCAAGGTAACAGGTCCAGCAGGGGTCACCGGAGGTGTGGCCCAGGGATCAACTTACAGGTATATCCACTGACTGGCACGGAGATGGGGAGGTGGTCCCCATACCGTATTGTAGCAGTGGGGCAGGTGTTCCTACAGCCAGTCAGGGGGATGGGCAGGTCGTACCCATAACTTGCCTGGATGATAGGAAAATGGTAACCGAAACCAGTCAGGACTATGGGAAAGTTGTACCCAATACTCTGTCTGGGTGCCAGAGGGGTACTCCCGGACTGCCAGAGTGATGGGACCTCAGTGCCCAACATCTGTCAGAGGGGCGGGGACACGTTTTCTGCGACCTGTCAAGTTGAGGGGGAGGTGCTGCCCCTAACTTGTCAAGATGATGGGGAAGCTGTATCCCCGGCCTGTCAGCACGACAGGAAAGAGTTGTCCCAGGCCAGTAGGGCTGATGGGAAGGTGACGTTATCCCCCGGGAGACAGCTGTCTGAGTTGCTGCCACCTGCAGACTGAGGAGCAAGAATGCAGACCACGCACTGCTTTCTGGGCCCTTACTCTGTTGAGGGATAACCAAACCAGTGTCTGAACCAGAACAAGTCCCAGGGGGTTCCTGTGGGAGTGAGGCTTTTGCATCGCTTCTGGCTACTCCTAGCCAGGGGTTTGAGACTGCACTACCAGCGAGTGCCAGTCCTGAGGTGCCACGCCGCCTCACGAGATGGCCATCTCCACAACCAAAGGAGAGAGGGTACTGTGGGATCCTGGGAGGGAGGTGATCTGCTCAATGATGGAAAAGGAGTGTCCGGCAATTGTGTGGGCCCTGCAGCGTCTGCAGTCATACATGTGCGGACGCCACTCCATCATGGGGACGGACCACAACCCCCTCAGTGGTTACACATGGTCTCCAGGGCGAGTAGTAGGTGGCTACGTGGGAGCCTTGCGCTCCAGCAATACAACTTCACCATTCGCCACAAGGGTGACCGTGACCATGGTAACGCTGATGGGTTATCCCTGCGAGGGTAGTGGATAGGCGCACGGGGAAACACAGGAATGTGCTGCCCCCTAGCGCTCTCTAAAGGAGGGACGTGTGATGAATAAGCATTATTTGTAAGGAATATTGCCATATTCCCCATCTTCCATTTTGCATCAGAAAAAAACAATATTCTTACAAATCACGATCTTGCTCAGAGCAGCCATGTTGGCTCAGAAGCTGCTATACTCACTCATAGGAGATAAGCCCTAACCCTTGTAGCCAGAGGCAATTCAGCTCTGAGAAGTGGTGTATGCTAATCAACTAAGGAAATGTCATTTAGCCAGGTGTATGGAGCTTCCTAGGAAATGGAGATTAGATGACACTTTGTACCCAGTCATTATCGAAAGGAAGATTCCCCGCTGTGATCTGCAATGAAGGGACAAACTTTACCTCCTGTGACCACAGATTGAGAGGAAACTGTTTCATTCAGCTCAGACTGAGCGGTGCCGAGGATATAATGTTTAATATTTCATAAGCTGTCCCTCCTGTGATGATGTTGAATATGAATATGGAACCTGCACATCCAGTTGGTCATAGCACTTATATATTAATATTTTTCAACAGTATTTACACAAGAAAATCCCATGACAGACAATATGATCAGTGATAACAAAAAGTCTCAATTAAATGTCACCTGCTTAACCCAAGAGGAAGTACGGCATCGTCTAAAAATCACTAAAATTGACAAATCACCGGGCCCGGATGGGATACACCCCAGAGTGCTGCAGATATTAAGTACTGTCATAGATAGACCATTATTTTAATATTTAAAGATTCCATAAAAACAGGGTCTGTACCACAGGACTGGCGTATAGCAAATGTGGTGCCAATATTCAAAAAGGGGACAAAAACAGAACTTGGAAATTATAGGCCAGTAAGCTTAACCTCTACTGTGGGTAAAATCCTTGAGGGTTTTCTAAGAGATGCTATACTGGAGTATCTGAACAAAAATAACCTCATGACCCATTATCAACATGGTTTTACGAGGGACCGTTCCTGTCAAACTAATCTGATAAGCTTCTATGAAGAAGTAAGTTCTGGACTGGACCAAGGAAATGCAGTGGATGTGGTGTATATGGACTTTTCAAAAGCTTTTGATACGGTGCCACACAAAAGGTTGATACATAAAATGAGGGCAATGGGGATAGGGGAAAATATGTGTAAGTGGGTTAAGAACTGGCTTGGTGATAGGAAACAAAGGGTGGTTATTAATGGAACACACTCAGAATGGGTCACAGTTAACAGTGGGGTACCACAGGGGTCAGTGTTGGGCCCGCTTCTATTTAATATATTTATTAATGACCTTGTAGGGGGCATACGGAGTAGAATCTCAATATTTGCAGATGACACTAAACTCTGCAGGGTAATCAATACAGAGGAGGACAATTTTATATTACAGGAGGATTTATGTAAACTAGAAGCTTGGGCTGCTAAATGGCAAATGCGCTTTAATGGGGATAAATGTAAAGTCATGCACTTGGGCAGAGGAAACAAAAGGTATAATTATGTGCTTAATTGTAAAACACTGGGCAAAACTGTCACTGAAAAAGACCTGGGTGTATGGGTAGATGACAAACTCACATTTAGTGGCCAGTGTCAGGCAGCTGCTGCAAAGGCAAATAAAATAATGGGATGCATTAAAAGAGGCATAGATGCTCATGAGGAGAACATAATTTTACCTCTATACAAGTCACTAGTGCGACCACACTTAGAATACTGTGTACAATTCTGGTCTCCGGTGTATAAGAAAGACATAGCTGAACTAGAGCGGGTGCAGAGAAGAGCGACAAAAGTCATTAGAGGACTAAGGGGTCTGCAATACCAAGACAGATTATTAAACTTGGGGTTATTTAGCTTGGAAAAACGAAGGCTTAGGGGTGATCTTATAATAATGTATAAATATATGAGGGGGCAGTACAGAGACCTTTCTAATGATCTCTTTACTCTTAGGCCTGAGACTGGGACAAGGGGGCATCCTCTACGTCTGGAGGAAAGAAGGTTTAATCATAATCACAGACGCGGATTCTTTACTGTAAGAGCAGTGAGACTATGGAACTCTCTGCCACATGCTGTTGTAATGAGTGAGTCACTACTAACATTTAAGAAGGGCCTGGATGCCTTTCTTGAAAACTATAATATTACCAGTTATACATACTAGATTCTTTGATAGAGCGTTGATCCAGGGAATTAGTCTGATTGCCGTATCTGGAGTCAGGAAGGAATTTTTTCCCCCAATGTGGAGCTTAGTGTTGCCACATGGGGTTTTTTTTTTGCCTTCCTCTGGATCAACATGTTAGGCTATGGGTTGAACTAGATGGACTTAAAGTCTTCCTTCAACCTTAAAAACTATGTTACTATGTTACTATGTATGTAATATGAACGTGCGATGACCGTACACCACCAAAACATGATATTGGCTAGTAGGAAGCTCTCAGGATAGTCATGTTTCATATCCAGGCGAAGATAAAATCAAAACTGAAAATATGAGGGCATTGTCTTCCGCCTGTGATGCTCACAGATAAAGCTATAGCAGATAATTAGTTTTCGATATCTATATCTCCACTCAGAGGGGTGGAGTTGTGAGGCATCCAGGAGGTGTGAAATGGGTGGAGACAGGGGTGAGCCCCATAATGTATTAAAATCTGCTGCCCCATCTCCATTTTGTAGTGCACCATTAGGGTGATTAAATACATAAATTTAATCTTGAGTTGCTCTTTTTATCTTGATCACGAATTCCCACATCCGTGTGCTCATTTAACGCTACCTGAGTTGGATTCTGACCCAATATAAGCCCGACCACGGACCAGACTTATATTAAACGAGGAACTGGTGGCAGCAAATAGTGCTTGGGGTTATCTAGGGCCTCTATCAGTGATGGGGTGGAGGTTATTTTATGTCCTTCTGGTCGTGGATCAGAAGGCATATACTACACTCACCGAGGTGCCTTAATAAACCAGCTCTGACAGGGCAGCTGCGGCCCTTTTGTTATCCTCAGGCAGTTCTCTGACTGACCAGGGTTTAAGGTTAGGTGCTGTGGAGCTGCCAGGTTCAGTGGCCGATTCACCAGACTATCTATCTATTAAGTCTATCAATACCTATCTATCTTCTTTCTTTCTATCTATCTATCTATCTATCTATCTATCTATCTATCTATCATCTATCTGTATGTCTATCTATTATCTATCTATCCATACTTATCTATCTACTCTTTTTATATATCTTTCTATCTATCCTTATATCTCTCATACTTACATGAATGACATTGCAATGTGGAGACGCTTATATATGAGACAACCTGATGGTCCTTTGTAGGTAGTTAGGTAACTACAGAAGTAAAGTTGACTTTTATGATCCATTATTAGCTCATTTCTAAATAAAACAATTATGATGCAAAGTTCACATTACAAGATGTCCCCTGAGATGACTTTCAGTAGTATATCTCAACAATTATAATGAAACCTAACCCACATGTCCCTCTATTTTTATGATGTGGTCAGTCATTTCACAGTCAAAGAGAGCAAACATCTGATAAGAAGGCAATCATTGCCATACTGCTATCAGTTAACATCATTTTTGTGTGTAGGACATATCAATGTGAAAAAAAGTGTAACTAAGGTAATATCAGGACACCTCATAATGAGCTTTCTGCAGAAATAAACATTAATTTGGAAAAGAAAACTACCTACTTAAACCTACTTTACAAATTTTTCAGCAAATCCGTGACCTGAAGTATCACCATTATTGTATCCAACGTCTTCTGCTTTATTAAATTAATCTGTTCCCACATCCTTGTGTCTTACCTTTGCTTCCCATTCCATGCCAGCTACAGAAATACCAAGCAGAATGATTACTGTTATTGTTCCCACAATCCTGATGTCATTCATTTCATCCACCATGATTGCGTTATTGTCCTATTGGGAAAGAAGTCAACTATTTAAGAAGGGTAATCAAAATCTTTGTGTTGTAATGTTGTAACGTGCACAGTGGCCGTCGTCATTCTCCACTTGACGGGTAAAGGTGCACTCATCATAAATATCCTGGACTTGTAAACTATGGACCCAGTGTATTTGTAATATATTGTAATATTTCTTATTAGCCATGCAGAAATATATTATCTATGCGGTTAAGCACTGGCGGACACAGACACAAAAGAGTCCCTGTGCAAGAACAATATATGGACTCTTTGCAGGCCAAAAGTTATTAAAAATGCAAAATGACACTGGCTTTGGAGGTAGAAGTGGTTTCCCTTACCCCTTGGGCCCCTGTGCGACTGTACAGGTTGCACCAATGGTATGTCCACCCCTGAGGCTAAGGTTAAAAGATCTGACTATATAATAGGTTGCCCTTTAAATAAGGCATCATAGTCTTAGGACAGATTACTTTAAAGGCAATCAGTCAACATGTTTTTTTCTACCTCATCTGAGAGCAGCATGATGTATGCAAAGAGACCCTGAATCCAACAATGTATCACTTAGTATACTGGGTGCGGCGGTTATGGCGCAATCAAAGTTTTTAGATTTAGCAAAGCAGCAGAGCTCAGAAAGCTGACCCTGCCCGCACCAGGTTCTGTATGCAGTGTATATAGACAGTGAGATGCTAATCACATAAGGGGCGGAGTCATATGAGTGCCCACAAGCCAGCCAGTCACAGAAATTATAAGCTCCTGTTGCTATAACAAATATGGCAAGTAAACAACACCACGGACCTTGATAAGAGAGGGAGTCTTGAATTCTGCGTTAACCCTTACAGCATGCTGTCCTCAGATTACATTGCAAAAACCTATTGACAGATTCCCATTAAAGGGGTTGTCCGTCCACCTTTGTGGGCAATTTATTTTTTTACTTAAATGTATGTATTTTGAGATTGAAATCATTTTTGCATTGGGTTTCATTAAAAATTTTGTTTCATTTACCTTATATAGCCTCTGTGTTGCCCTATCTATTGTTAAATGAGTTAACTAAGAATCAGTCAGTCATCCCGCTAATATAGTCTGCAGTTTGTAACTCTTTTATTGTCTTTTTTCTGAGGTTTATTCAGCTGAATCCCAATTACAATTAATATTTTTAGCCCCAAACTTATGCATTTAAGTAAAAAATAAAAAATAAAAAAAAGTTCTGATAGGTGGGCAGCCCCCTCAAGACTTTAAGGCTTTTAGGTAGAGTTTAACCTGAAGGTAGGTCTCACACAGGTGGTCCATGTGCTAAATAATTGTCTGAAAAATGTATACATATTTGCATTTTCTGGAAGAGCGAGTAGAGGCAGGGTGTATTGAAGGATTAGTTGTTCCAAATGAATATGAATTTTTGTAAAATATTTTATTGCCCTTTTATCACTTTGATAACAGCAGCAGTCTGGTAATGTGTTTGATGTCAAGAAGGGCGAGAACGTTGAACATCTACTGGCAAAAGCTAGAAGAAAATGATCAAAATTGCCATACTAAAGCAATATACTCTTATTGTTTATTACCACCAAGAATCATTAACCGTGAAAGTATTTCCACCTAAGGTCACAGGGGTCACAGTATTCACCTTTAGAAGATCCACCACTGTTTCTGAGAACCCAACCACGTACATAGCAACAGCAACAGCATTGGCAAAAGCAAAGATAAGTCCAATAGATCCTCCAAATTCTGGTCCAAGGCTCCTGGAGATAAGATAGTATGCACCACCTATAACAGAAAATAGCTTAGTTTAGCTCATGGATACATTTTAGTCTGTAATTTGGCTTTGCTCAAATTGTCAAGTTTCATGAACAGACCTGACCTACATAAAGCAGAAAGGAGAAGCCATGCGGCACTTGTCCTCCTGTTCTTGGCAATCTTTCCTTACGTCACTGATTGAACACGCCAGGAAATGGCTAATCTACGTTTATACTGGAGTTAGGGATTAAAATAGTTCATGTTATGTTTTTCTTTATTTATTCTGTTAAACATTTAACCATGATGAAATTTCAGATGTAGTTTATATGAGAAAATAATCTGTCTGTTCATGGCACATGAGAATTAGAGGAACCAATGATATCTGAATTTACATAAAGCAACTTTCTCTTATTCCTAAAAATTTGCCAATAATCAATAATCAGCATTAGAATAGCTGGAACGTTTTGTGATTATACTGAGATTACAGTAAGGAAATTTGTCCTTGTGATACTGTACTGATGTACTTACCCTTTTTTCACTCCATATTTTATTGGTTATTGTGTAATTTGTTGAAGAATTATTTCCTGGTTAAATATTGCATTGATCTTTATTATAATTAAACAATAATGATTATTTTGGTCACTTCAGTGAAATAAAAGTTAATAGATTTGATAAAGAAGAAATAGTAAAGACCTGGAGGAGTTACAAATAGTGATGAGCGAGTACTACCATGCTTGGGGGCAAGGTACTGGTAATGAGCAGTTGATGCTCAGATGGATGCAACTTGAGTACCCCAGTATAAGGGAAGTGAATGGGGAACTCAAGCATTTTTTGGGAACCCTTCTAGAAAAATACTTGAGTTCCCCATTGACTTCCATTATACTCGAGTAAACAAGTCATGCCCATCAGACCATTCATTTGCTCATTACGAGTCCCGAGCACCCGAGAATGGTATTGCTTGCTCATCACTAGTTACACACTATCTGGTCACCTCTAAGTTTTTGTGCTTTTTTTGCATACATGAAACCTGGTATGGTTTATTTGGAAATAATTCTTCAACATGACTAAAGTATTGCAAGTTAATAGGGTATTTCCATATTATAAACTGATAAAATATCACTAGGATATGAAATTCTTTTATGATTGGTGAAATTTCAACTTATGTGTCCCCTTAAAATTATATAATTTAAAGGGACAGAGGACTGGTATGGTGTTGTGTACTTTCACTGTACCAGCCCACTGTATTTACATGAATAGGGCTGGCTGAGGTGCAAAGTAATAACTCAGAATGGAAAACAGCGCTGGTTTTATTCTCTGGATCATAAGCTAAAGTGATGACATATCCTAGTGATAGGAAAAACCCTTTAATAGAGCAAAGAAAATAGAGATTTTGAATTATACTAGACTCACACTTACCTTGTACTGGAAATACAACATGAACCCACCCACCAGCCATACAACCACTCAACAACTATAACTGGCTCATGCTTACATTACCAATATGTCTCTGTTAAACCTACAAGGAGGTTATCTTGGAGGCCAGATGGACAGTCTTTCTCAACATAGACTCAAATGTATGCATAAGATCTTCTTACTTTCTTACCTTAATTTTCTCCCATAATCAAAGAAATAACTACGTAATGTATAATATTGCCAATTTTACTTTCTTACAATTAAATGGAGTCTGTCAGCACAAAATGAACATTGAACTCAAGCAAAACATCTTGTAGAACACATAACCTTAATATAAAAATTGCACCTTTCATGTCCAAATGTGTTGCTACATTTTCCAGAAGTTGTTCTTTTGAAACATGCTACCCTTGGCATGGCCAAGCAGTTCAGTGCACCTTCCATACTTATTTTCGATTTATCCCTGCCCGATCCTCCTTGATTGACAGTTCTGACTTTACAGGATACATAGGTGGGTGGAAATAGATGGATGACAAAGAGAGGTGTCCTGCTCCGCCGGGCCATGCCAAGGGTGCGCCTAGCACCTTAATATCTGAATAAAAAACAATTTTTGGCAAATTAAGCAATGGATTTTGACCTAAATATATGATTTTTATTACGGCTATGTCTCTTGCCAGGTATTGTGCGTGGTTTGAACAGTAATTTTGTGCTCACACATGCCCTTTATATTATATTATAATTATAATGTATAGTATTATATAATATGAAATTACGTTTGTCACCAGCTAATGTATCACCCAACAGAGTTGTCTTACAATAAAGTTGGAATTTCTATTTTATAGACACTTTAACTTGACAATTGGCCCGTATTATTCACTAGTCATATTATGAAGCGTTCACCGTATGCTCATATACTTTATAATTTTATATCTACCTATATATTTCATCTTCTTTTTGTATAGTTAACATTTGCATTCTATCATTACTAGCTTCCTACAAATTGAATTTAACCTTGGATTTTGTGTAGAATGTCTCAAGTTACTGTTAGTTAAAGGGGTTGTCAACAGCAATAATGGTTATACCAACCAGGCTGTGTTAGTTGACAAAAAAGAAATTTAAAGTCACTTCCCACTATTTAGCAACGGCCTCAAGGTGCTGTGTAAAGTGAAAAAACTATTCTTACTTCTTGGACTGATTCCACTGCCCCCTGTCAATGCCCCATACTGCCATTCTCCTCACAACAATGTTAGCACACCACCGCAGTCAATCAGAGTCTATTGGTCGACTGATGACATCATATTTTGAACTAAGTGAAAGAACAGTGTTTTCTTCCACTCGGACAAAAGACAAAATTATTTAACTTTTTTTTTTTACAAGCAAAATGCACTGTGAACTTTTGGCCCTTTGTGGCATTGCTGACAAATGGATTTTTTCTTTAGGGAAATCAAATGTTAAGCTTCTATTGGACCTAAAACTGGAAAAGGACCTTTTCCAATATTCCAATGTGCCCCACCAACATTTGTTTCAAAAGACAGGCATGGCACTACCAGCACCCTTGGTAGGGTCCAATACCGTGTCCAATAGGAATATATGACCAGGCACTCCAGATAAGTGAAGAATTTCAAAATGTTATAGTGTAACCAGTAGAAGATGTTGTGATGAAACAGCAGAATCCACTGCTGAAAGGTATCCACTGCTGCGTCTCCACACACCTGTCACCAGGCAGTTTTCTAGAGTGCAGCATATGAACTGCTTAGACCAATACGTTACTACCAGGTATGCGGCATTGCACAATAACATTTTAAAATTCTTCACCTACCTGGAGTGCCTAACGTTTGTTTCCAATGCTGCACAATGATGTTTAATTCATAATGAATGATGTCACTGGAAAATGAGCCAGTTTGATAACAACATAAAACAGTTTTCCAACAATAGCTATTCAAGCAGGTTATGTAATGTAAAAGAAGACTAAATCCTTTTGTTTTGGTTTACCGCTCATAGGTACAAATGGGGAGCCATAATGTAAGTCAACAAATGTATATAGGGGTTCTGATCATTTAGGCCAAATCACTGTCCAGTTTACAAATACATTTACAAATACATTCTCTCAAAGTGCCAATAATCAATGGCAGCAGAAATAATAAAAATCTATTCTTAAAAAACACTTACCTCCTCTGACAATGCCATTGGTACAAATTGCTGACATAGAAAGACCTGTAAGTGTAGTTACCACCACACTGAGACCAATGACAACAAATCCGAGTCCTGAAAATAGCAAAAAAATGACATTTACCTGCATCCAACACAAGCTCTAAATATTGGAGTTTCCTGGAATCCTGTTGCAGGAAAGACATGGTACTCCTGAAATGCACTGGGATTGAAGTCACTTACCGTACTTGCGGCCAACTAGGAACATTTTACCAAAGTAACTTTGTCAGTTTAAACTTTAATCATAAGATTAATTATAAATCCAAACACCATTAAGTTATATTTTATGTCTTAAATTGCCCTTACACATAGAGGTAGAGTGTCTGCTATCTGTAAAGGTATGTGGACAAAAAGCTTAAGTAAAAATTGTGAAGTACTCTATGTAATGTAAATAATCTATGTATACCATGAAGTACTTGGTGCATCAATCCCAGTAGGTTGGCACACCTCTACAATAGCCAGAATGCCTGCTAATGTATGTCATATTTTAATATTTAACACCATAACAGGAAAGGAACAACATGTAAGAGGCCGTATATCCAAGTCCATACAAAAATAACCTAATACTTTACTATTTCCCCAAGCAACACTGAGTCAGGTACAAATGATTAAAAACGATTAAAATTATCCAAAGGCGAACCTTGTTCCGGTTCAGGTGAACAATACGGTAATGGATCGCTCTACATGGTCCATATAATGGGGTGCAGGACTACTATTGTGACAAACAAATCTGAAAAATTGGACTAAAAAAAATGGATAATTAAATTGCAATGCAAGAGAGCATCGATAAATAATTGTGAACTTGTGAAAAAGATTTTTATATCCTTAAAAAGCAAAAGATGTCCTTCTGCAAATTAGCAGGCAGGTCACCAATTACTCATCATTGAGTCACTTTATGGGGGCAAGCATCCCATGCATAATTCCATATAAATGGCTTCATAAAACTTGAACATCTCTGGATGATTTTACTAGTTTGTTGTACCTGATTAAATCTGTGTAAATAATAACAAAGCATTGATTTTTTTGTATGAACTTGAATGTGCGCCCGCTTATTTGTAAAAAGTGTTCAACACTACAACTATGTGTAAAAGCGGCCAAACTAAACATGTGTAGTACTAAAAATTAGTTTTCCATCAAAATAGCCGCCTTACAGAAATAAAGTTGATCAGTTATCCCAGTGTTTTGCAAATCTGAAACAGAAAGACCTCTCTAATAAATATACAGTCTTGTCTCAAAGTGTTGGCACCCTTGAAATTGTTCCAGAAAATGAAGTATTTCTCCCAGAAAATTATTGCAATTACACATTTTGTCATACACATGTTTGTTTCCTTTGTGTATATTGGAACTACACAAAAAATCTGAGAAAAAAAGGCAAATTGGACATAATTTCACACAAAACCCCCAAAAGTGGAAGGACAAAATTGTTGGCGCCCTCAACTTATTATGTGGTTGCACACCCTTTGTAAATAAATTACTTCAATAAATCCATTCGTATAACCATCTATAAGCTTCTTACATCTCTCAACTGGAATTTTGGACCACTCTTCTTTTACAAACTGCTCCAGATCTCTCATATTTGAAGGTATCTTCTTCCAACAGCAATTTTAAGATTTTGCACAGGTGTTCAGTGGGATTTAGATCTGGACTTATTGCTGCCACTTCTGCACCACTTTGTTTCCATCCATCTCTGGAAGCTTCTTGAAGCATGTTTGGGGTTATTGTCCTGCTTGAAGAGCCATGGCCTAGGACATAAACTTAGCTTTCTGACACTGTGCACTACATTGCAATCCAATGTCCTTTGATCATCTTCAGATTTCAGAATGCTTTGCACACAGTCAAAGCACCCAGTGCCAGAGGCACCATACTAAACAACAAAACATCTTTTAACCTCCATTATATTTGACTGTAGGTTCTGTATTATTTTCTTCGTAGCCTAATTCTGTTTTCAGTAAACAATACAATGGTGTACTTTACCAAAAAGCTCTATCTTGGTCTTTATTGTCCACAAGACACTTTTCCAGTAAGATTTGCATTAACTGATGTACATTTTGGGCAAACTGTGGTCTAGCTTTTTTGTGTCTCTGTGTCAGTAGTGGGTTACATCCAGGTCTCCTGCCATAACATTTCATTTAATTCAAAGGTGACTGATAGTTGAGCTGATACTGATGCACCCTGAGACTGCAGGACAGCTTGAATTTTTTTGGAACTTTATTATTATTATTATTATTATTAATAGGTATTTATATAGCGCTATTAGGATACATGGCGCTTTACAATTTAGAGGGTAGACATAGACAAGTGGTCGAAGACGACGACCACAACTTGATTGGGGCTGCTTATCCACCATCCCGACTATCCTACACTGCAGCCTATTATCACGTTTTTTAGCTATCCACATCCAGGGAGATTAGCTACAGTGCCATGGATTGTAAAGTTCTTGATTATATTGCACACCTTAGACAAAGGAACATCAAGATCTCTGGAAATGGACTTGTAACCTTGAGATTGTTAATATTTGTCAACAACTTTGGTTCTCAAGTCCTTAGACATTTCTCTTCTCCTCTTCAGTGTTATCCATACTTAAGGTGGCACACACAGACACACAATGCAATGAATGAGTCAACTTCTCCCCTTTTCATCTGCTTTTGTGGCGCCCCGCAACGAGTGCGTCACAAGAGGGTATTGCAGCCACAAATGCAGCCGCAAGATCCTCTGACTCAGCAATGATCCGGTTAACATAGAGATCCAACCCAACATGCAACACCTAGAACAGGGGACCAATCATAGGTCCTGGGGGGTGGAGTGTTAGGGTAGTGTAGTAGAACACACAATAATCTAGATAGAAGGAGAATAGTCTAGAACTCGGAGAAGAAGGGTCTAAGACTAGAACTTGGAGAGGAGTGGGGGCTCCGCACCCCGTGCGGGTCCCTGGGCCGTCACCGGTCGGGTGTCAGCACCTGAGGCCTTAACCACCGGGATTGGGCATTATCTACACGGGTTCCCAAAAGACTCCCGTGCCCGCAACTCACAGCCGGTTCACTGGTACCGAAGCTGGCAGCAGTTCACCTCTGCTACGCGAACCAGAAGCGTGGAGGAGCAGCTTCAAAGGAGCACCCCACCACCAGCCAACTTCCAGTCGTCTAACCAGCGGTGTACCCACTGAGGGACCCAAGGCTCCCCAAAACATCCAGAACGTACATCATGGATAGGGCATTGAAGCAGCCTCCCCGTACCCGACCTGGTATTCCTGGGCGACACTGGCAACTAAGTAGGTAGAATGGAGGAACACTGCGGATCTCTAAGGGACACCATCACTGCTGAGTCCACCCGGTCCACTACTCAACCACTGTATACCATGTACAGCCTGCTGGTTACAGTAAAGACCCGTTGCAGAGACTTTCTGTGTCCGTGCTTCCTTATGAACTGTCCGTCCGCACTAACAGGTAACCGCAGCTGCCGCACAACATCTTGAGCAGCTCCAGCCTCCGGGGATCACTGCTCAGCCTGTGGGGAGCGTAACATCTTGCTGCTATCCATCCCCCGGGGGCTCCGCAGCGTCGGTAGTCCTTACCGAATCTACTCATAGGTGGCGTCACGAATAAATTAAAAACCCCTTTAATCTGTTCCACCAAGACGTCTTCACTTTTGATCTGCACTACACCGGGCCCCACTGCCGGCAGGCGCGGTCCACCCGTGACAAGGAGGAAGGAAGCATCGCCTGTCTAAACCGGAGTCCCGGCCACGGTGAGTCACTTTCAGGTATGATTTTAATATTGCCCACACATGTTACTTGCTAAAGGTGAGTTTGAATGAGCATCACACGCTTGAAACAACTTTTTTTACCCACATTTTTGGAAAGATGCCATGATTTTCTCCAGACCATTTATGATGTTTAATGTGAAATAATGTCCAATTTGCCATTTTTTCCTCTGATTTTTTTGGGTTGTTCCAATACACACAAATGAAATAAACATGTGTATGGCAACACATGTCTAACTGCAATACTTTTCTCAGAGAAATCCTCTATTTTCTGGAACAATTTCAAGGGTACCAACAGTTACGGCCATGATTGTACCCCAAGTATCAGAGTTCTTAAAGAGGACATGTCACCAGGTCAAAACTTGCCAGATTTTCTTTTTCTTTTTCTGCTTTGTTGAGTACTTTTCTTTTTTTTTTTTAAATGTACCATTTAGTTTTAGAGATCTGGGGCTTCGTATTCAGGAGGTGAGGCTCACATGGTAATTATGTAGAGGAAACAACCCCTATTTTTTAAAGACCATAGAATTTGACACTAAATTAAAAGACCAATTTCTCTGAAACTGTATGGAGGAATAAACAAAAATGGAATGAATGAATGAATGCATGAAAAAAGAAAAAAACTGGCCACTTTTGAGCTGGTGACAGCTCCTCTTTTAACATATTATATGCAACTAGGACAGAAAGATACAAAAGTGAACAGTAGTTGTTGAATGCAAATAAATAATACAGTGTGTTTAATTAGGCTTGTTGATAATCAATTGCACAGAAATGTGCCCAATTATAGACGTAGTAGTACACTATATGTCAAAATATTTAAGAAATACCTTTGGATATTGGACTTATAGTCCCTTTAGTTTTGTTCTTGTATTCTTATTATAGTAATCATCATATAACGTAATACTGCTTTATTTATTTGCAATCTGCAGCACAGTAATAGGAAGCTGTAATACATACCCTGAAAACAATAATGGTGATACTACAGATCGATATGTCGATCTTTATTCTTTTGAATGGATACCAATTAAAATGTGTTTTGTAATAAGTGCAACACTGAGAATAATCTATGATCCATTGTAAGGTCACTCACCTCATTCCCATAGGAGTACGAAAATAGAAAAGGGCTTTAATATTTCAACTCATCTCAAGTCAAGTTTCCGACCATCTCTGAGAAACATGGCTTAAAGAGAACCAACCACCAGGATTTAACCACCTGTAAATTAGTGCAGCAGGTGATTGACGTGTGCAGCATGACATCACTATTTTTTTTTTAATTCCTCCCCTGTGGGCTTGTCTTTCTGCTGTAAGCCGAAATCCCCTCTCCACCTCCGGATGAATCTGGATGAGAGGGATGGGGTTTGGGTTACAGCAGAAAAACAAACCCACAGGGGAGAAATGAAAAAAAATTAAAAATAGTGATGTCATACTGCACACGTCAATCACCTGCTGCACTGATTTACAGGTGGTTAAATCCTGGTGGTTGGCTCCCTTTAAGAGAAGGTTACATGGGATTGATTTGCCCTTGGTGCCAGCTCTCTCTTCACATTGTTTTTATGCTAGATTTAGACCCATCATGCCTTTTTAACAAGTTGCCTCCTCCAAGGTGACATTATTACCTTACAATTTGTTGACCTTAGTTCTCCTTCGCCCAGAGGTCCGAATAAGACTTTCCATAACTTAGAACATATTAATATAATTTCCTACCTAGCCATTGAATGACCCGCCATGTTAAGCATCCTTAACTCTTTACCTCCTCGTACATAACCGTTGGTTGCTATCGCAGAAGTTGACAACCCAGTAATTGTGGTTACCATGGTGGCAAGTAAAATTATGATAACGCCCAGACCTGTCAGTAGTAGAAGAAAATGAAATATTTTATATATGTCTTGTCTTTTAGTACAACATAACCCAGGATACGTTGACGTCCGGAACTTACGAGCCGGGAAATAAATACTGAGTTCTTGAGAAAGGCTGTATGGGAATAAGTGACTGAATACCAACTTGTGAATAGCAGAGCAGTCCCTCTCGCGTAAATCCTGAAATTAAGAACCTAGGAGAAAGGCTTTACAAACCACTGTTGGAAGCGTTGAGACAGCTTAAAATCCTGAAATAAATTCATCTTCTTGTCTCATTTTTGCTCTATACTCGGGTCGACGCTAAAGACAAGCCTCCAGCAAGTCAGGTATGTGATTACCTTAAAATAATGAGATTCTGAACTGGCATCGACCTTTAGATTGTCCATGCCTCATATTTTATTACCTCCACTGACACATCCATTTGTGGCAATTGCAGAGGTGGAAAGGCCAGTTATAGTAGTTACTGTCACAGCTAACCCGATGATAATGACACCAAGACCTCAGTGGAAAGAGAAAAATACAGTATGTTAACTATTAAAACATACTTCTGTTTGTGTCTTGTCAAGAACACCCACCTCCAATCAGCCTACAGCCTTGGCTATTAGAACTCTTCATTACATAATACTATTCTTTCATGCTAGATTAAAGCTGAGCAAGAAAATTATTTAAAGTGCTGAACTTTTGTTTAACATTGGCTACAATATCATCAGAGAGAAACAAAGGAGGGGCTACTGGATGAAAACCCTTAATCGTACTCTCACTTCTTTCAGAGTTAACTCCCGTCAGTTTTTATTCTTTCACCAGTCAGCATCATAACACACTTCAGCTCCGATTCATCAAAACCGGCGATGTTGGAGTCATGAATCCGCCTCCTCATTACTGATGGGAACGATAGTGCACATGCTTGACTGCCACTCCATTCAACCCGAGCATTGCACTTGTTTTTTTCCAGCAGCTCAATAGAGAATTATTGGAGTGGCGATCAGGCATGTGCACTGCCACTCCATTCTAATGGAGATAAAATTACAGCACTATGTTGATCAATGGGGGTCCAGCGGTCAGACCCCACTGATGTATAAGTTAAAACCAGAGTCAAATCTGGGGGGAAGGGGCATTACCCAGAGGCACCTGGCAGTGGGCAGCATCTGACCTTCTGATGGGGTGCTCAAAGTGTTTGGCTGTCAGCTGTATTTTGCTTGGAAAGCAAGTGAGGTGACGTGTGAGGAAATGGTAGGAGAGGAGAGGGGGAATGGGTTTGGACACAGTATGGGGAGGACGTATAAGGAGACAATACGGAGACCATGGGGAGAAACATGTGAGTAGGCAGTATAGTAAATGTGCAATCTGTGAGAGGACAGTATGCGGAGTGCTGAATGTGTGAAGAAATAGTATTATGAGTAGGGGGGAATTAGTGTAAAAACAGTATGGGGAGGGGGGATATATGAGGAGACAGAATGGTGAACAGAAGGAGTAGGGAAATGTTCGAGGAGATATTATGAGGAGGGAGTGAGGAATGTGTGAGGAAGAGTAAAGGTACGTTCACAAGCGGCAATATTTCTAGGCAATTTCACTGGCAATTTGCTGGTTGCAGTGAAATCATAGATACATTGTTCTATTTTGTTGCTATGTACAAATGGAACAATGTGTCCATGATTTCACTGCAAACAGCAAATTGCCAGTGAAATTGCTCGCAAAATTGCTGACTGTGACGGTACCTTAAGAGGAATAGGAGAAATGGGTGCAGAAAAAGTATGGGGAGCAGGAAAAATGTATGAATAAACAGTATCGAGAGAGAGGGGTAAATATGTGTGACTGGGTAGTGTATGTAGGGGGTGTAGAGAGGTGGCAGCGTGAATAGCAGAAATAGCTATAATCCGCAACAGCATATCTATGCATATATGGTCTCCATATTGCAATCTATAATACTATATGTATGCAATTTATATGATTATCCGTGCCAATGTCAGTGCTTGCATTTTTTGTAGTAGTGCCCACTTTTTATTTTGTACCTCACATACTAATAATAAGACCTTATTTTCATGTGTGCATTACTGCATGCATAACAATTACAATTCATGCAACATTACTGATGGTGCTTTTGGTTGTGGATTCATGTACTGATGGTGGTTCTGTAGATTTATTCATGTGCTAATGCAGGTCCTAGTTATGTATCTATCTGCAGATGGTGTTTCTGCTTATGTATTCATGTATTGATGGTGGTTCTTATGATTTATTCATGTAATCATGGTTGTTTTGCTGTATTTCTGTACTGATGGTAGTTTTGGTTATTTATTTCTGTATTGATGGTGGTTCTGGTGATGTATTCATGTACTGATGGTGTTTTTTGTGATGTATTTCTTTACTGATGAGGGTTCTAGGGATATATTTCTGTGCTTATGGGGGTTCTGGTGATGTACTTCTGCACTGCTGGTAATTCCAGTGATGTATTTCTGTACTTCTGGTGGATCTGGTCATTTATTTGTGTACTGATAAGGGTTTAGAAGCTATGTTTCTGTAATGATATTGGTTCTAGTGATGTATTTTTGTACCACTGCTGTTTCTGGTGATGTGACTCTGTACTGATGGGGGTTCTAGTGATGTTTTCCTGTGCTGTTTTTAGTTCTGATCTGGTAAACATGTAAGAATCCGTATCTTGCAAGATTACATGATACATTGCTATGCTAATAAACTTTTGCGCTGTCTAACAAGTTAAGGGTTACTATGCTTTTATTTGAGTTA
Organism: Allobates femoralis; assembly: GCA_033576535.1. Classification (NCBI taxonomy): domain Eukaryota; kingdom Metazoa; phylum Chordata; class Amphibia; order Anura; family Aromobatidae; genus Allobates; species Allobates femoralis. The sequence continues at coordinate 172,107,664 of JARQOC010000004.1, forward strand.
TCTGCATTAAAATGGTAGTTCAAGCTTGAGATGAAAACTTACAGTCACTCTATGTAACTGCAGACTTCAGAATTTTCACGTCGCACACACTGCATGCTGTTAAAATTCTCTAGTGTCGACAGTGAAAATGGGAAGTTATGAAGCTGCAAGTGTGTGATTTTTATATATGCTGTCGTGTACCAACTAGACATGCGCTATCTCATTCAATACAAGTGAATTTAGTGAGTCTTGGCACATTTAATTGGATTGTGGCTAGAAGTATGCAAACTGCACACGTGTTCTCACATGACCTCCACTCTGACTGATTTACTGGTATTCACAAGACAACCAGCTTTCTTTCTTGCTTTTCTCAGTGAAGCAGATGGTGTAGTATTTCACTGAACTGAGAGAATTAAGGAAATAACTTAATTGCCATGTGACTGTAAGGCTACGTTCACACATTGCGTATTTTGCCGCGTTTTTTTTCGCGCGCTTTTCAAAATACGCAATGTGCCTTTTGTCTGCCTGCAAAGTGAATGGGAAATTCACTTTGCAGTGCAGACATTGCGTAAAAATACGCACTGCGTTTTCCGGGAGAAAGCGCAGCTGCGTAAACAATTGATATGTCAATTGTTTACGCAGCTACTTCTGCGTATTCTCCCAGAGGGGAGGAAGAATCCTGCTTCCTCCTCCCCTCTTTGACAGCTGTGGCCGCCCATTAGATTTCACAGTGTATTAACATACACTGTGAAATCTAAATTAAACAGAGGCAAATGTATGTAAAATAAAAAAGAATGAATACTTCACCTGTCCGATGCTTTCTGCCGCTATCTGGTCTCCGATTCCAAGTGAGAGATGTACTGACAGGACCTGTGGTGATGTCAGAGGGGCGTTCCCGGGCACTCAGTACACCTCTCACTTGGAACCGGAGAGCGGAGAGCGGCAGAAGGCACCAGACAGCGGGAGAAGGCACCGGACAGGTGAAGTATTCATTCATTTTTATTTTACATACATTTGCCTCTGTTTAATTTAGATTTCACAGTGTATATTAATACACTGTGAAATCTAATGGGGCTGTCACAGAGGGGAGGAGGAAGCAGGATTCTTCCTCCCCTCTGTGACATCACTGCGCTTTCTGGAGTAAAGAAAGCGCAGTGTGTGAAAGCCCCTGCGTATTTTGTTGCGCTTTTTTGTGCGGCCGAAAAAACGTGTCAAAAAGCGCGCGCAAAAAAGCGCAGCAAAATACGCAAATGTGTGAACGCAGCCTAAGTATGAAAATTACTTATTAGTGGTCACATGATGACTACTTAAATGGCCAAACTAAATTCTTGCACTGGGTGCCAGAAAACCTAGATCTCCCTTTAGTTAAAATCCAACTGATAACTCTTCTTTCACACGTGAACCCCTTTATTGAGTATATGTGGCAGTATGAGTGCCTTACTTTTGAATTACTCATGTACAATGCTTTGAAAAATTATTCATACCCTGTGAACTTTTCCACATTTTTGACATTACACCCCCAAACCTAAAGGTATTTTATTGGGATTTTATGTGGATACACCAATACAAGTATTTTTGAAATGTTAATGGTTTTCTAAATATTTTAGAAATAGAAATCTGAAGATTGTGATGTTCATTTGTATTTAGCCCCCTGTAATCCCTGAATAGCATTCTGAGTAAACAATTGCCTCTAGAAGACACCTAATTAGTAAGTGCAGTCCATCTGTGTGTAATTTTTATCACAGCATAGCTACAGCTGTCCTGTGAAAGACTCAGAGGTTTGTTTGAGAACATTAGGGATCAAACAGCATCATGAAAACCAAGGAACACATCAGACAGGTCAGCGATAAAGTTATGAAGAAGAGTAAAACAAGGTTAAAATAAAAAAATAGCATTTGAACATCTCATGGCGCATTGTTTGATCTGTAATTCAAAAATGGATGAAGTATGGCACAACTGCAAACCTACCAAGACAGTCATCCACGTAAACTGACATCCAAAAGCAAGGAGAGCACTTTTTAGGAAAGAAGACAAAAATCTCATGCAAAACGCTATGTGTGACAGAAAACTAACACTGCACATCTCTCTGAAAACACCATCTCCACTGTCAAAAATGGTGGTGGCAGCATCATGCTGTGAGGAGACTTTTCCTCTGCAGGGACAGGGAAGCTTATCAGAGTTGATTGTTGATTGGAAGATGGATGGAGCTAAATACAGGGCAATCCGGGAGGAAAATCTGTTAGAGGCTGCAAAAGACTTGAGACTGGGGCACAGGTTCACCTTCCAACAGGACAACATTCCTAAACCAATTGCTGAAACTACAATGGAATGGTTTAATGAAAGCATGTTCATAGCTCGGTCCAAGTCCAGATCTAAATCCCTTTAAAAAATCTCTGTAAGACTTGAAAAATACAATTCAAAGAGGCTTTCCATCCAATCTCACTAAAGTAGTCAAGCTGTTTTGCACAGAATAAGCAAAAATATCAGCCTCTAAATGTGCAAAGCTGTTAGAGACCTACCCCAAAAGAATTGCAGCAGTAACTGCAGTGATAGGTGGTCCTACAAAGTATTGACTCAGGGATGAAAACACATGCATGTCACAATTTTCAGATTAATATTTTTAAAATATTTAGAAAAACCTGTATCATTTCCATTATATTTAACAAATACTTTCTACATTTAACTGATATATCACATAAAATCCAATAAAATACATTTAACTTGTGGGTATAACATGATAAAGAGTGGAAGAGTTCACAGGGAATGAATACATTTTCAAGGCGCTGTATATGTGTTTGCAAATGTTTTGCACTGTGATAACAACAGTTTGCAGTAAAACAATTCCATTGTATGTATTTTTGATGTGTGTGTAGCAGTCAGACACTAGTGGTACTGCTAACCTATATAACTTTAAACAACTTTGGTTGGTTTTAAAGGGAATTTGTCAGGCCAAAATATCCATATATAAGGCGGCCGTCACACGGTGAGATATCTTTAGCGATATTGTAAGCGATCACGTGCACGCGCAATCGCTTACAATATCGCTCACATCGCTGGTGAGATGTCACACAGACAGACTCACCAGCGATGTGGAGCAGCGATCTCGCTCGTTACTATGGTACACATCGGGTAACTAGGCGCCGCGCGTCGCTTAGTTACCCGACGTGTACCATAGTTACCATCTCCCAGCATAGGCGCGGTCGCTGGGAGATGGATCATCGTGGTGTCATACACCACGATGATGCAGATCGTTGCATCGTTCATCGCTAGATCTGAGAACCGAACCTCAGATCAGCGATGTCACGATCAAGCGATTTACCATCGTAAATCGCTTGATTACATGCAACGATATCTTGCCCGATATCGCTTAAGCGATCAAAAAGGAGATCGCTTAAACGATATCGGGCAAGATATCGTTCCGTGTGACGGCCCCCTTACTGATATCATTTTCTAATTCCTCACTCTAAAGCTACTTTCACATTACGATTTATTAGGGAGCCGATGCTGTCCGATAAATTCGGACAGCATCGGCTCCCTTCTGATGCCTGGAATCGGATGCCAAATAGGCATCCAATTCCAGCATTAAATCGTAGCCTCCGGGCTGAAAAAAAAAAAAAAAAAGTTTATGCTCACCTCCCCCCGAGCCCCCGCCGTCTCCCGCCATCTTCCTGTAGGCTCCCAGTGGCTCCCGCTGTCTGCAGAGGTCTTCTTCTGCAGTATAGGACCTGCGGTGATGTCACAGTCATGTGACAGCAGGTTCCACCATGGTAACCCGCGGTCACATGACTGTGACATCACCGCAGGTCCTATACTGCAGAAGAAGACCTCTGCAGACAGCGGGAGCCACCGGGAGCCTACAGGAAGACGGCGGGAGACGGCGGGGGCTTGGGGGGAGGTGAGCATAAACTTTTTTTTTTTTTTAACCACTTATTTTACAGTTAGGAGCTATTTTAGTGTACTGAGCATGCTCAGTACACTAAAATCGGGTCCGAGGAGACATCAGATGTTTCCTCGGACCCTTCTCCATAGGGCCACATGTTAAATAGATCGGACTGAATCGGATGTGCACTAAATGCCATCCAATTTGGTCCGATCCGATTCTGTCAGATTTTATTTTCGGTGCAAAAATCGGAGCAGGCTCCGATTTTTGCACCGATTAAAAAATCGGACAGAATTGGATCGGACCAAATCGGATGGCATTTAGTGCACATCCGATTCCGTCCGATGCCCATAGGGCTGCTTGGGGCCCAAAATCGGTCCGATGCTGTCCGATTTTTATCGGACAGTATCGGATTTTAAAAATCCGTAGTGTGAAGGCAGCATAAGCTCTCTTTATTCATGTATTTCTATTATTTATATTCCCCTCATTTCCTCTGTAAACTTCAAAATAAAAGATTAATTCCATCTGTCACTCACAGTGAGCTCTCTGCTGCCCACTCCCCTAAGAATGAATATTCATGCATTATTACACTGTCCTACCCTTCTCTCTGATATGTCTGTTGTGTGACTCATTCACTGCCAGACAGAGAAGGGAGAGGGAAAGAGGGGTGATCTTAGCTGGAGCTCTGAGCTCTTCATGTCATTGTGTGTATCTGATGTATGTGTGTAGTGTGTGCAGTCTGAGATATTTCTATGTTATTATAAGAACATTTGATCATTTTCTCAGCAAATACACACATTGCATGTACACCGGAAAACCAAAGTTCATATATAAACATAGAAATCTTACAGATAGCACAGTACAGCACAAAACACCTCCCCCTCCCATCATAGAACACAGAGGGGAGGGACAGAACACCAGCTTGGGTGGGTGTGGATATTTAAATAACATTTATACAGCAGCCAGACTATTCAGCTGGTAATATAATTGAGAGGACTAATGTACCAGCTCCCTGCATGGTCTGAAAATGCTTATAGCATGGAAACTGCAAATGGCACAATAATGAATTTACATGTTTTTAAAAGGGCTGCCCAAGCACTATTCAAGTGTAATATTAGTATCATACTGAAAAATGACCTGATAGAGTCTCTGTAAGCTAAGATCAGAAGTAAAAGTGGTGGGCATGTTTTCATTAGTTCATCAAGGTCAACCATGGTAAGACCAGAACACGTGAATGAAAGCAGAGAGCAAGGAATCTTACTTAGAAATTAAAAGGGTTGTCCAGGTTTCGCACGCAAGTCTCAAATCACTCTTTGTGACTCCAGACTTGTGAATCCTCACAGAGCCGCATGGCATATACTCTCAGCATTCTCTGGTGTGAGCACTGGGAATGAAAAGTCAAGTAACCCCAAGTATGCCATATGTGTACTCTCGCCCACATTCCAACTGGACAAGAGAGTTAAGCAAAGCAATGCGTGTCCAGTCAGAATGTGGCTGAAAGTATGCCTATTATATACTTGCGGCCTAATGACCCCCATTCTCACTGCTGGCACCAGAGATTCTTGACCGTGAACTCAGTGAGGATTCAGACGTCTACAGTCACGTAAAATAACTGCATACTTTTGTGCCAAACTTGGAAAACTCCTTTAGTTTGCCTTTATAATCCTGAGATTGTAAATGTCCATGACACATTTAAATTTTGAACAAATGCCCTTTTTTCTCAAGAACAGTAAAGAATCAGGATGGTTTATGGAGAACTAAATGATAAACTGATAAATAATTGCCCACACTATGTAAGCTTCAGCAATACGCAGAACACTGCCTGCGGGAGATGTACAACGTTGTCATTGTAAAACATAATCCACCGGCCATGTAAACATAATCTTAAGCAATTCAAACTGAAATGGCTACAGGACTGTGTTCTTGTTTATTTGGCTGAACTATTCCTCAGAGTTACAGATTTAAAGCAATTTTCCTAAAAAATAAACTTCCCCACTACTCCACAGAGAGAAGGACGGCCAACACAGTCATATTCAGCTAAGATTGAAAATGCTAATGTGAGTTTAAGGACTGTACGAAATGTTTACTAGGAAAATAAGCCGATCTGAAGTCAAATCTAACAATTTCATCCCAGCACCAAAGATAAATAACTTCTAAAAGGAATATCCTTCTGGCTTTTCTCACACCTAGGAGGAAAGTAATACTTCTTAATGACCCAAATAAGTTACCAAACTGCCCTTAGAAAACTAATTGTGCATGAAAGCCCTAAGCAAAGAATTGGCAGGTTTCAAAATGCTCTCATTTTATGGCAGGACAGAGACGTGGCTGTACCCCTGTGGCTATAAGGTTTCATTTGATATGCATCATAAAATCACCGAGCGCTTATTTGTCAGGCACAACATATGCTAAAGTGCAGGCCAGAGAAAATGAGAATTTTGCAATTGGTAATATTTGTCTTCAGTAAGAAATAATCTTTCTATACATCCCAAATGACCCAATTCTATTTTACAGCTTCGGCATAAGCTATTCTCATTAAGTGTATGATGAGCGCGCAATTAAAAAGTGCCAGTGGGTACGAAAGTCCTTATGCCACAATCGGCGCACACTGCGCAATTAGGAGGATGTATGGGCAAGATCCGGCTCCTCGAGAGAAAGGTCACAGAGAAGGTTTTCTTCATCACAGATTGAAAAATCGATTTCCCCTTTTTAAGGACAGAAGGCTCCTTAATTGAATTTTTGATTGGCATTATGAACTTTTTTTCCTATTTTAACACAGAATTAGCATAACCTGAGACTGTCAAGTTCAACTATAAGTCAGAAACATTTATGAAACTGACTAAATAAAGTCAAAGCCCCAGTGCCATTTTGTACGGTTACTGATGGTTTTCATCAGCTGTATTCATTTTACAATTTGGTATAAGCTTTATTTATAGTCCATATAGTGCATGACCTGATGTGTCCAAGAGAGAGGAGAATTAAAGAAAATCTGACAGCATAGTGGCAATATGACTGAATCACCATTATTTGCATGTATATGGTACAAAAGATAAAGATCAGGACAAGGACCAGACTGGTCATCGAGCAAATTTTGTCGATGCCGGTCCAGCCATGGGCTGCATTGATTGAGACACTTTTAACAGTACTTCATAAAAACCTGATGTAGGTCAAAACTTTGTCTCCTGTTATGGCAGAATAAAGTGTGCCTTAATTAGATAGAACTCCCACCCATTTTGGATACTGTCTGCTATTCTTGTACTTTTACCAGTATCTGTGTCCTCAGAATGCCAGTACTGTTAACAACAGAGCAGAGCAACAAAGCTGCTGGCTTCATACTTCGTCACTCTCTCTAGCAGGGCACAGACTGCTTCCGGTCTACAGCCTGATAGAGGCCAGCGCCACACATGGGATGTCAGTGGGTGCGATGACATCTCTGCATGGCACAGGTCATGTCTGTGGGGGACCAATCATTCTGTGTAATGGGAAATGGGGGACCATCATACTACATGGGGGGCTATTGTGTGACCAGTCTTGTTGGGTGATGTACTGGGGGGATCTTTCTGCGGGAACCAATTAACTATTTGAAGGGCTATGGAGGACCATCATTGTATACTGTGTGGAAGGCTGGGAGGGACCAATGATAGTGTATGGGTGGGGTGGCTGTGGTGGATATCATGCTGTGTAGTGGGCTGTGGGGTACCAATGATACTATAAAGGGGACTATGAGGGTGAAATCATGCTGTGGGGTGTGCTGTGGGGGACATTATGTTATGGGGGACCAATCATACTATATGAGGGGCTGTGAGGGACCAATATAATATATGGATGGCTGTGGAGGACCATCAAACTTTATTGGAACTGTGAGGGACCAAAATACTGTATGGAGAGGCTGTGGGGGACCATAATGTTGTGTGAGGGATTGTGGGGGCATCAAACTGCGTGGGACTGTGGTGTATATCATGCTTTGTGGGGCTATCGAGGACATCATACTGTATAGTGGGCCATGGGGGATCAATCATGCTGTATGGGGTCTGTGGGGAGTATAAGTTTGTGGTGGAGCTGTAGTTGACATCATAATGTATGGGGGCACTGTGAGGAACATCATACTGTGTGAAGAGGCTATGGAGGCATACTACTTTGTAGAGAGCTGTGGTGATCCTTTTACTGTCTGGGCTGCATTGAGGAGTTTTGTGGGGCCATCATACTGTGAGGGGAAATTTGGGGGGATTTATTAAAGGAGGCACAGGGGGACATCATTACTTTATAGTGCTGTATAACTATAAGGAGTCACGGATGAGAAAAGGACATTATTACTGTCTAGGATATTAGTTATCGCACTGTGTGGTTTGTGTAGAGGTGGGGGAATGTGGGGAAGGTGCTGGGTAAACAGTTAAACAAAGATGTCTGTGTTGCTACTTTTTGCAGGGATGAGTCGTGGATAGAAGAAGAGGTCATAATCATCTGGACCGAATGATGAAGAAAAGGGAAAATGAATATCTACGATCAAGGAGAACTTCACCGGAGAGAACCTGCATGGTACACACATACGGTATCTAGTTTGCAGACTTATGGAAACAACTGATATTACCAGTATATGGTCACTGTATGGTGGTAATATCAGACCTAGTACAGATGGTTAATGATCCGAATGGCAATATTATCACATCAAAGGGTGAATATAATATTGATTTATTAGTCAACACATTTCAGGGCTCCCAGAAATGCCCTGAAACATTGCAATATGATATTGATTTTTGATGATATTCTAATTGATTAGATGCACTAGTACTTATACTGCCCATTTCATTAGAACTACTTTTATTCATGTGAGTCTTAATGACTGCTCTGCTGGAGTTAAGGGGTGCAGGATTCTTAATTAATTAGACACATCTTGCAATTGCCCTGTGCCTCCACAGCAAATGTTACTCCTGTCAAGGAACCGCCAGACTTAATGAATTGGGCCTATAATTGCATAAATTCTTTCATGTTCATACTCTTGCAAGGGACTGGAGTACATTTCTGGGGTACTTATTTTGGTGTAAAGTTTTGATGAATCCCTAGGCAGACTTCGCCAAGCCACATTCTCTTTAACGGAGCTGCCGGAGACTGGCCAAAATACTAAAAATAAGTTAATATATGCATAACCTAATTTAAAAAAATGAATTTTTAAGAGTATAAAGTATAACCAATAGAATTATACTCAGGATTATATCCTAAACCATCCTATTGTGCCACTAATTGTAACCGTAGTGATAGTCTGATATAATTTCAAAAGGTGACAGGACAGAATACTGTGTTTAAGTTGTAAATTTCCAAAGTACAGTTTTTATTATACATTTGGTAGTAAAAATACACATAGCATGTTGCTATAAAAGAAATTATATAGATATAGAGCTGCATGGTGCTCCTAAGGGGTGGGCGCTCAAGTAGTATATTACAGATGAAGAACTTGGCATTCCAAAATAGAGACAAAAATTTGGAATATTTATTAGAAAAAGGCAATGCACTGTATATACAGATAACATTTCTGCCTTACATCAGGCCTTTATCAGAGACAGGTTGTAGGACATATCACTGTAGAAAAGTCTATGGTGATGGCAGTACTTCTATTATGCTCTGTAATCTGTCTCTGATGAAGGTCTGACATAATGTAGAAACATTATCTGAATATACAGTGCATACTGTATGCTATAATGATTAGATGACTCTTAAGAAAATAGGTGGCGCTATTCTCAAGCAAAACGGTGGCACTGTTTCATTCCATGGAAGTCTTTGGATGAAAGATGACAAAGGATTGCATCGGCCAAAGGCATCTATTTAACAGATATATCAGCTTTTTAATATGTAAAGCCTATGTACGATGGATTTAATGTATACCACAGAGGCATTACACGGAATCCAAAAAAGCAGCATGACTCCAACCTTATCTGCCATGGAGTTCATTTTTCAATATAACTGTATGCATATAAAGAACTATGCAGAAACAAACGTGCTGCAATGTAGGATTTTATATCTAAAGGGAGTCAATGGCTGAAAGGATTCATATCCAGTTGTCTACATTAAGGCATGTTATGGGCAGAATGGTTCAAGCTGTTCTGAATCAACCATTTAGGAAAACACAATAGATGCCTTTAATAAACCCATTATGTTAAATATCCCAGGACCACTGGTCACTCAGCGCTGCCAGTACCCTTATCACAAGACAAGCTACATCCCACGATGGTACAGGGATACACTTACCGATTCCAGCTTGACCAACAATCCATGAGAGACGAATGAAAAGCATCACGCCCCATATGTTCAGCATGCATCTGACCTATTAGATACATTTAGGATATATTAGATAAATACCAGACAGTTTGTAACTAGATTATTAGATTTTTCCTCATTAAGTTACTGTTTTAAATGGATTATAGATTTTGGTATACAGACATAGTCATTTCAAATAACATTTTACCGTTTAAAACTCATAAAATGTATAGCGGCAAATACTTCATATTCTTCACAGTTTTATTCATTTCTATACAGAGCTACCTTCAGTTTCTGGTGCACATTTGTTGTACTTACGGTCAGACATGTGACCTCAAGTCTTAGGGTACTTTCAAAAACGCTTTCAGTGGTCCCATCAGGCTTACGTCTGAACTCCCCGAAAACAGGCTTTGGACGTTGACTTTAATGGTGCAGACGGAGTCAACTGTTCTCTGTCATGCATTATTTTTGGGAGAATACGTTTACTGCAGGTGGACATCCAGATGGAGTAGACTGCATTCGGGTTTCCGCCTGCCGTAAAGGAATGCTCTAAAAATGGTGCATGACAGAGCACATGTTGACTTTGTTTGCAGCATTAAAGTCAACGGCCCCCTTGGCGCACAAGTCTAAATCCCATTTTGGGGGGTTTCGGACATAAGCCTGATGGGACCAATGAAAGGGTGCTAGAATGCAGAGTGAAAGTACCTTAGTGCTAACCATGTAAGCTCCCATAGTGCACTGCTCTCTGGTAACAGGAAGTTAGAAGAGCTCTACATTTACTTTGGTGAAGTCACCTAATGATAAGGATGAAATGCGAAAATAACTTGTAATTAAGAATCAGTAAAATTAAATATATGTCAATAGCCTCTTCATATAGATTGGGACAGGCATGCCATTGGATAATGAGACAATCTATATGCTAGGGCAGTGAAGGAAAGAAAGCTATAGCACTTAACCTTTTCACCTCCAGGAAATGTTCCTATTTTTTGCTTTAAGTTTTTCCTCCCATTCTTTTAAGAGCCATAACTTTTATATTTTTCTGTCCACATAGCCATATGAAGGTTTGTGGGACGAGTTCTACTTTTGAATGACACCATTTACAGAAAAGTGGAAAAAAACTATTCCAAATGCATCAAAATTGCAACAAACAATGCAATATCATAACTGTTCTTTTTTATTAACTATATTAACTATACTGTAACACTGACCTGGAAATATGTTTCTCCAGTTAAAGGAACCTGTCAGCTAGTTTATGCCCCCCAGCTATCACGTCTGTAGCTGCAGCTTTATAATACCAGTCTAATCATCCTGTCTGAGCTCATAGTGTAATGTGTAATGTGTAAGTGAAAAAAAGCATTTATAATTTTTGTTATGTGAATAGGCATTCAGTCTACATCTTGGAGGAGGTAGACTGTCTGGCAGATTAATAGTTAACTCACTATTAACTTGCATGTCTAAAGGACCTGTGTGATGTCCGATCATGTGACCATAGTGGGCGGAGCTAAGTGAGCAAACTCATATTGTGGTATGGGGACATAGCTCTGCCTATTATAGTTCACATGATTGTGACATCACATCAGGTCTCCCAGCATTTTCTGATAAACGGCTGAAATGTTATCTATTAACCTGCCAAACAGTCTACCTCCTCCAAGATGTAGACTGTGCCTCATTTACATGAGAAAATGTAAGTGTATAAATGCTTTTTTTCACCTTTAACATTACACTATGAGCTCAGCAGGGATGATTAGATAGGACTATGAAGCTGCAGGTACAGACAGTGATAGCTGGGGCGGGGGGCATAAATGGCCTTACAGGTTCCCTTTAAGTACAATTACACAGATACAAAATAATGTATAGTTTTTTTTTTTATTTAAGTGATGAAAAATTCTGAAATGTGAATCTTGTATTGCCATCCTCCGAGACCAGTAACCCTTTTAATTGTAGGATATGGGATTATTTCTGTGCCTTGAGCTGACATTTTAACATATACCATTTTGTGGTAGATACGATGTTTTGATAATTTCTTTTAGCATTTCATTGCAATGATGCTGTGGCAGAAAAATCTAATTCACGTGGTTCATTTTTTTTCTCGTTAATCCGTTTACCGATCAGATTAATTAATTTTAATTTTGATAGATCAGACTTTGACTAATGCAAGGATACCAAATATGTGTATTAAAAAAAAATTATTTTTAATAGGGCAAAAAGAGGTTAATTTGAACTTTTCTATTTTTTAATTTTTTTTTACTTTTTTCTGCTGCATTTAATAGTCCCCTTAAGGGACTTGAAGCTGCCATTATCTGATCAATCACGCTATACATAGCAGTGCAAATGCACTGTTGTATTTAATGAAAATCATGGTCTTCTAAGTATGCTAGATAAATGCTGGCTTTTAAAGGAGAATTGTAATGACAGTCAAGAAGGTCTTCAGCTAATCATTGATGGATGGATGGAATGGATGGCAAATTACAAATTATGAGAATTGGACAGTGCCTGACTGATATATGCACTAAAAGGAGATTTCTCATGTTGTGCTGGATGAGGGCAGCAAGTCCATGCTTTTGTGCATAAGGGACAAGTACTCTTTAACTTTGGTATGATTTCACTATTGTTCACAGGAATTTTCATTGTAACACATACACTCTTTGGAAAAGGTGAGCTGACATTCAACTTACTTTTCTTGTTTAAACATAACACTCTTTGTGGCACGATGGCCTATTTGAGAAGCAGGACATTCTTGTGGTCTTCTATCAATGTGTTAGTATATTGGGCGGTCAACTCACCAGAACACCTTTTATCCATCCAAATTTAACAAATCCTCCCTTTTGTTCTTCTTCTTGATTCTGTTCTTCATCAGCCAGGGCACCTTCTCCATTGGAAACCGAGCCTGGAGTCACTGCAACGTCCTGTACAATGGAGAATAACATTCATCATGTGCTATATTATAAGGTTATATTACTACATATTCACCTATTTCACATTGAAGAATCATTATATTATATTATTTTATATTATATTATTTTTCCACCATTAGACTGGAAAATGCAAATTCTCAAGTTGATTCTAGTTGTTTATTTGACAAAGATATAATATAATAATAATAATATTTATTCATTTATATAGCGCTATTAATTCCATAGCACTTTACATATATCAGTAATGCTGTCTCTCTTGGAGCTCACAATCTAAACTTCCTGTCAGTATGTCTTTACAATGTGGGAGGAAACCGGAGTGCCCGGAGGAAACCCACGCAAACACGGGGAGAACATACAAACTCCTTGCAGATGTTGTCCTCAGTGTCCTTGGTGGGAAAGATGAGAATCAACTCAATGTGGTTCCTTGGATACAATTTTTTACCCAATTTTCCTGGCTAAAATTTATGTTAAATATGGCCATTGATTAATCAGCTGCTGATATTGTTTATATTGAGAGTGATCTAAGAACAAGACGGCACGATATGTCACATTCTGCAAATCTATGAGCAGGATCCTAAGTAAAAAATGATGATAAAATACTATTAGTGTTCAATAGTCACTTTCATGTGATCCTAAAACAATGAATTGCATGAACAGTGCACCACAAGGCTACCATGAATTCAGAGCGTCGCTCCCTTTATAGATGTTATGCTCTAAACCTTTGTATGAAGTGACATTTGCTTGATATTTGCTATGACATTTCAGCGATCCCATTGTTTTCTAGTTTAGTACTCTTGGTTCGTGTGAATATTTAAGTGATTATATAATTAACTTTAACCTGCCATGTAAGGATCAGAGAAATTGTGAGGCTGCACTAGAATTTTCTTTTTCCTCATAAGAATCAAGGAAAGAAAACTTGAAAGAGTTGTTTAGGCTCACACCACATTAGATGAAATAGTTGACTGTATATATCCAAGGATCCCTAGGCTTCTAAGGGACAGAAAAAACAAACCACAAGGAAACATATAACAAGTAATTTATTTCATATTGTCAATATTGGCTATATTCACACTGTGCCTTTTTGATCTGTTTTTTTTTATCGTTTTTGCAGTAAAAATGCAGTGGACGGATCACTCAAATGGATCCCAGCAAAGTCAATGGGTTTAAGATCTCCTGTGTTTTTTCCCTTTAAAAGTAATCTTCATAAAGAAGGAGCATGTCAGTTTCTGTGGCATTTTTCTGATCCACTTTTCCCATTGAAACCATTGTATTTTTTGAAAAGCTGATCTTCTTTTGCAGCTGAAAAAGTGAGAAAAACGCCCAAAAAATGGATTAAAAGTGCACATGCACAGTGTGAACATAGCCTAAATGTGGTAAGAGTGAGCTAGTAGGATACTGCAAATTAGAGGTGTGAATATGCTTGATGTACAATTGGGGGTACAGTGGGCACTCCCAATGTATGGATCCTGCCTATAAGGGAACAGGCAAAAGGTCACAATGTGATTTTGTGGGGAAGTTTTGGATGTGTTTATATCAGGTTCTTGGTGTCAATACTATGAGGGGAGAGGGGCACTGAATGTGGCTCATGATAATCTTTTAGAGCTGTTTGTGGTTATCACAGTAAGAAAGCTTGGAGACCACTGCTCTAAGATCTCATGTGCAAGGCAAAGCAGCATGCAAGGACCCTTTAAGGCACCATAAGTCATCCCTACAGGTCCAAATTACAATTATTGTGCACTACTATATGGTGCGTTAAATGGTTTGTCTGCTTACAAGTATCACATAAATGACTGATCGGTAGGGGTCTGAGCCCTGGGACCCGCATCAATTCACCGAACAGTGAATTTTTATCGGCAAACTTTCACAGCCATTACAAAAAGGAACTCCATTCATTCTATTAGGCTGCCAAAAAAAAGCCAAGCACAGCTCTTAGTAGCCCCATACCCAACTGAAAGGAGCAGCTGTCAAGCATGCGCATTGCTACTCCATTCCACCAGGGAAATACATTCCCATTCTGCTGATCTAGTTAGGTCACAGCATTTGGACCACCACAAGTCAACAAGTTATCACCAGTCCTGTGGAAAAGTGATATCATATTTTCATTGGACAACCCCTTTAATGAGCCATACTGTGTTACCAATCTATTCATATATAAGACATATGCATAGACTTTTATTAGTGGAACTTGATGAGTTTAAGGATCAATTTTGTCTATAGGACCTGATAAATGTAAGGATAAGAACACATCCAGCAGCTCTTAAGGGCAGTCACTTAACTTACTTCTTTATTCAAGTATCAGCTGGACCCTCCACACAAGGGATAAGGGATGGCTGACATGACTCTGGGAGGTAGGAAATAATCATTGGAGAAGATGGGGGGGAGTTGGTAGAAAGGGGGGGATGGAAGGTGATCCAGGGGGTAGTGGTCTGAAAGTAGGGAGGAAATGACATAGGTGAACATGAAACATAAAAAAACATAAATAGGACTGACCAAGATTTAGTGGCCTTCTTGGACCTTCTACCACTGAACAGCAAAGACCCACGTGCCCTTCCTAAAAAGAAGATATTCCGGGTCACGGTGGTGATCATCGGTGGCGTTGGTGGGTCCGCGAAGTTGGTTAAAAAATCGGGATTGGGGATTCATTAACTATGTGGATCCCTTTATTGGATGGCTATTTGATGGTGACCTGGCAAGATATGGGTGATATCTGGCGATGGAACGTCAGGTTCATCTTAGCAACATTTTGGGTGATACGCGGCGATGGAACGTTAGGTTCATCTTAGGCTATGTGCACACGGGGGCGGGTTAGGGGCGGCGGCGGCTGGGCGGACCCGACAGGAAGCTCCGAAGCCGCCCACCGGCTTCCTGTCGGGTCCGTGCTGCGGAAGACGGTTGGGTGTGCGGCGGTGCACAGCGGGTTAGTGGCGTCGGTTCTGCAGCGGCTGGAAGCAGCACATGATTCTGCTTGCAGCCGCTGCAGAACCGGCCGGTTTATAGGACATGCACATTCTTTGCTAACCCGCTGGGAACCCAGCGGGTTAGCAACGGATGAGCATGTGGAAACCGCCGGTGTGTGCACACCGGGTGTCGGTTTCCATAGGTTTCTATGTTGATCCAAAAGCCGCTTTTGGATTAACATAAATTTGCATAAACCTGATGGAAACCGACCGGCGGTTCCGCTCCTAAACCTTCACTAAACCTTCCTGTGTGCACATAGCCTTAATTGTATTGGACAAAAACCTCTCCCATCAGTTTCACGGTGCTCCTGAGTCGGTGAACATGGCTAGGAGTAAGTCTGGGGAGGGGTGGGGCAATGTCATGGGAAAATCACCAGATTTTTGTAGCTTCGAGGACCCCACCAATTGTTTAATTATGTGTTTTTCTTATGTTGTCAATAAAACAGCTGCTGTAGCCATTTTTATCATGGTAGAGGATTGGGGGAACTGATGGGGAGAGGTAGGATCGTTGCTAGTGGTCAGGTCACAGGAATCCACCTTACCAGAGTCATGTATATATTCTAAAAAGCCAATCATTCATAATACTGGCAGAATGATATCTCACGAATTTGAATATCCACCTTAGGTCTAACTATACCCTCTCTATAAGGTATATCGCATGTGGCTATGGTCAGAGTGCATCAGAAATTTCTGAGCCGCATGCAACCCAAATTACTTCAACAAGAGGAAGATGTGTATATATATATAAATATACAGTTAGGGCCAGAAATATTTGGACAGTGACACAATTTTCGCGAGTTGGGCTCTGCATGCCACCACATTGGATTTGAAATGAAACCTCTACAACAGAATTCAAGTGCAGATTGTAACGTTTAATTTGAAGGGTTGAACAAAAATATCTGATAGAAAATGTAGGAATTGTACACATTTCTTTACAAACACTCCACATTTTAGGAGGTCAAAAGTAATTGGACAAATAAACATAACCCAAACAAAATATTTTTATTTTCAATATTTTGTTGCGAATCCTTTGGAGGCAATCACTGCCTTAAGTCTGGAACCCATGGACATCACCAAACGCTGGGTTTCCTCCTTCTTAATGCTTTGCCAGGCCTTTACAGCCGCAGCCTTCAGGTCTTGCTTGTTTGTGGGTCTTTCCGTCTTAAGTCTGGATTTGAGCAAGTGAAATGCATGCTCAATTGGGTTAAGATCTGGTGATTGACTTGGCCATTGCAGAATGTTGCACTTTTTTGCACTCATGAACTCCTGGGTAGCTTTGGCTGTATGCTTGGGGTCATTGTCCATCTGTACTATGAAGCGCCGTCCAATCAACTTTGCAGCATTTGGCTGAATCTGGGCTGAAAGTATATCCCGGTACACTTCAGAATTCATCCGGCTACTCTTGTCTGCTGTTATATCATCAATAACCACAAGTGACCCAGTGCCATTGAAAGCCATGCATGCCCATGCCATCACGTTGCCTCCACCATGTTTTACAGAGGATGTGGTGTGCCTTGGATCATGTGCCGTTTCCTTTCTTCTCCAAATTTTTTTCTTCCCATCATTCTGGTACAGGTTGATCTTTGTCTCATCTGTCCATAGAATACTTTTCCAGAACTGAGCTGGCTTCATGAGGTGTTTTTCCGCAAATTTAACTCTGACCTGTCTATTTTTGGAATTGATGAATGGTTTGCATCTAGATGTGAACCCTTTGTATTTACTGTCATGGAGTCTTCTCTTTACTGTTGACTTAGAGACAGATACACCTACTTCACTGAGAGTGTTCTGGACTTCAGTTGATGTTGTGAACGGGTTCTTCTTCACCAAATAAAGTATGCGGCAATCATCCACCACTGTTGTCATCCGTGGACGCCCAGGCCTTTTAGAGTTCCCAAGCTCCCAGTCAATTCCTTTTTTCTCAGAATGTACCCAACTGTTGATTTTGCTACTCCAAGCATGTCTGCTATCTCTCTGATGGATTTTTTCTTTTTTTTCAGCCTCAGGATGTTCTGCTTCAC
Organism: Allobates femoralis; assembly: GCA_033576535.1. NCBI lineage: Eukaryota > Metazoa > Chordata > Amphibia > Anura > Aromobatidae > Allobates > Allobates femoralis. The sequence goes on from JARQOC010000004.1 coordinate 172,125,659, forward strand.
CTCAATTGAGAGTTCCTTTGACCGCATGTTGTCTGGTCACAGCAACAGCTTCCAAATGCAAAACCACACACCTGGAATCCACCCCTGACCTTTTAACTACTTCATTGATTACAGGTTAACGAGGGAGACACCTTCAGAGTTAATTGCAGCCCTTAGAGTCCATTGTCCAATTACTTTTGGTCCCTTGAAAAAGAGGAGGCTATGCATTACAGAGCTATGATTCCTAAACCCTTTCTCCGATTTGGATGTGGAAACTATCATATTGCAGCTGGGAGTGTGCACTTTCAGCCCATATTATATATATAATTGTATTTCTGAACATGTTTTTGTAAACAGCTAAAATAACAAAACTTGTGTCACTGTCCAAATATTTCTGGCCCTAACTGTATATATATGTACTATATATATATATATATATATATATATATATATATATATATATACATACAGTGGGGAAAAAAGTATTTAGTCAGCCACCAATTGTGCAAATTCTGCAACTTAAAAAGATGAGCGAGGCCTGTAATTGACATCATCGGTAGACCTCAATTATGAGAGACAAAATGAGGAAACAAATCCTGAAAATCACATTGTCTGATTTTTTTTTTCAAATTTTGGTGGAAAATAAGTATTTGGTCAATAACAAAAGTTCATCTCAATACTTTGTTTTATATCCTTTGTTGGCAATGACAGAGGTCAAACATTTTCTGTAAGTCTTCACAAGGTTGGCACACACTGTTGCTGGTATGTTGGCCCATTCCTTCATTCAGATCTCTTCCAGACCAGTGATGTTTTGGGACTGTCACTGGGCAACATGGACTGTCAACTCCATCCAAAGGTTTTCAACAGGGTTTAGATCTGGAGAATGGCTAGGCCACTCCAGGACCTTGAAATGCTTCTTACAAAGCCACTCCTTCGTTGCCCTGGCGGTGTGCTTAAGATCATTGTCATGCCGAAAGACCCAGCCATGTTTCATCTTCAATGCCCTTGCGGATGGAAGGAGGTTTGCACTCAAAATCTCTTGATACATGGCCCCAGTTATTTTTTCATGTACACGGATCAGTTGTCGTTGTTCCTTGGCAAAGAAACAACCCCAAAGCATGATGTTGCCAACCCCATGCTTCACAGTAGGTATGATGTACTTTGGATGCAACTCAGCATTCTTTCTCTTCCAAACACGACGAGTTGTGTTTCTACCAAACAATTCTACTTTGGTTTCATCTGACCATATGACATTCTCCCAATACTCTTCTGGATCATCCAAATGCTCTCTAGCAAAGTTCAGATGGGTTCAGATATGTAATGGCTTAAGCAGGGGAACATGTCTGGCACTGCAGGATCTGAGTTCTTGGCGGTGTAATGTGTTACTGATTGTAGCCTGTGTAATGTTAGTCCCACCTCTCTGCAGGTCATTCACTAAAGGCCCCCCCGTGTAGCTCTGGGATTTTTGCTCACCGTTCTTGAGATCATTTTGACTCCACGGGGTGAGATCTTGCATTGAGACCCAGATCGAGGGAAATTATCAGTGGGCTTGTATGTCTTCCATTAATTATCACTCCCACAGTTGATTTCTTCACATCAATCTGCTTGCCTATTGCAGATTCAGTCTTCTCAGCCTGGTGCAGGGCTACAACTTTTATTTCTGGTATTCTACCACAGCTCTATGGTCTTCACCATAGTGGAGTTTGGAGTCTGCCTGTTTGAGGTTGCGGACAGGTGTCTTTTATACTGATAACAAGTTCAAACAGGTACCTGTGCTACAGGTATTGAGTGGAGGACAGAGGAGCCTCTTAAAGAAGAAGTTACAGGTCTGTGAGAGCCAGAAATCTTGCTTGTTTGTAGGTGACCAAATACTTATTTTCCACCAAAATTTGAAAAACATTTCTTTCCAAATCAGACAATGTGATTTTCAGGATTTGTTTTCTCATTTTGTCTCTCATAGTTGAGGTCTACCTATGATGTTAATTACAGGACTCTCTCATCTTTTTAAGTGGGAGAACTTGCACAATCGATGGTTGACTAAATAGTTTTTTCCCCACTGTATATATACACCAACAGTGAATAAACTACACATACATACAGTATATACCAGCTGCAAATGATACATATTATATATATACGCAGTACATACCAAAAGTAGGACTATTCTGAACCCTATGATGAACTGCAGACTGTTATGATTTTTGACAGATAAGGCCTCGATTGGCTCCCTTCATGTTGTAAAATGGCCGGGCCCCAAATAGCAGTTCTAGGTGTACTGTCCTCATAGTATTATGACTACATTATATATTTAAGTTATACATATTGCTTTAATCACTGCATTTTAGCACTGTTGACATGCAGAACCTCGGATTCTTGTTTCACATCTGACCAGCAGCAACATTTGCATGAAGTCTATGTCCTCTATACGTTGGAGTGAGTTTCCACCATGAAGTTTGGTTGATTCCCACAGTTCAATAAACATAATGATTTCCCCATTTGTATGGGTGGGAGATGTGGCACTTAGATTGTGAACCCAATGGGGGATGGACTATGTCATTAGTGACAATCTCGACACAGTGTTCCTAAATATTCTAAGGCTATAAAGTTCTACAACTACAGAAGTTGCAGGAGACAGTAGGAAAAACAGTTCTCATATGAGTTTACAAACTATAGGATTATACGTAACATAAACTATAGACCGAGGTGACTTTATTAAAATGTAGAAGAGATCTAAAAGGAAATTGAACTGAATTATTACCACACAGAGCTATAAAATACTTGATGGAGTGTGCACTGTTTTGATAGCATTATGCTTCATTTCACAAAGAAGATAAAAAGATTGCAGACAAAAATCTTTTCTCTGCAGGATATAAACAGGGATGAAGTAAATTAAAACACATACGGTATACAGCAGCAAAAATATGAGGCAGAGGCAACCTGCAAAGGCCGAATGTCTCTGGAATTTCTATGATAAATTGTATATTTTTTGCAGAATAAATTGTATTTTTCAAGGGCATAATTTGGGGTACATATATGTAACTTATTTATTATCTTTTAAACCACTTTGGATTTTCCTGTTTTAATTGTATGTCTTCTACTATTCAGCATGTTGTGATCATTTCAGAAGGTGCCACATTCACAGATTTATAATTCTAGATTTTTTTCTCTCCATGGTCTGTACCTACATGTGCATCTGAATGAATTAGAATATCATCAAAAAGTTACTTTATTTCGGTAGCCGCGTTTTTTTTGCGGACGCACCTGCCGCAAGTGCAGATACCGCACTTGCCGCACCTGCCGCAAGCCCGCATAGACATTCTATGGGGCTTGCCGCAACTGTGCCGCAAGTGTCGCGGTTATGCGGAAATCGCGGCAGATGCGTTTTTTCACTGCATCTGCCGCGATTTCAAAAAACAGCTGATGTGAAAGGGGCCTAAGAGATAAAATATTACCTAAATACCTATCAGAGGCTTCACCTTGTGTGGTTGTGAGAGTCACACTCCATGGTCCCTTCCTCAGGACAATCAATATCATATTGCCATGTTTCAGGACATTTCAGGAAGTCCTGAAACATGTAGACTAATAAATCAATATTATATTCACCCTTTGATGTCTTGTGGAAGATGACAGCACAGTTTTTAACCCTTCATTCTCCTTATTCTCTATGCACCACGCTGCGAACCGCAGCAGCTGTGATATGTTTTTATAGTGGTTGTGATTCTCACAACCACACAAGGTGAAGCCTCCAATACCTATTTAGGTAATATTTTATCTCTCAGACCCTTCATCCTCCCTACTTTAGTTTTCTGAGACAATGACCTTTGGGTTTTTATTGGTTGTAATCCATGATCATCAACATTTACAGAAATAGATCACTCTGTTTGTAATTAGAAAACCAAACAGGAGTGGTGTCTCCGGTTCGCGCTCTTGACCGAAATGATGCAAAAGAAGACAATGCTTGTATGTGCTGCACCTTTATTCGACCTCTCACCAACACATTTCAGTGCAAGCCTTGCACCTTTCTCAGGGTTACATCTTGCACAGAAACGCATTGGGCAGAGGTCGAATAAAGGAGACACCACTCCTGTTTGGTTTTCTGGATCTTCTTCCCACGGTGCACGTGGCGATGTGGGTCCTGCGGCAGCTGTAACTCAGGCGCACAAGCCAGTTGTGGGTGATCGCAACCTGACCAGGTGAGTAAGCAACTTGTGAGGCCACCTTTTACTTGTCATAAGCGATATGGCACAATCTGCACCTCTTTGTCTCCTTTGTTTAATTTTACTCTGTTTGAAATGACATTATATATGTGTTTAACTTTTTGTATTGGAGGGAGAGCTATTCTCCTTATGAAGATCAATCTGCCTGCCATACATTGCACTGATGAGGGGCAATCACCCCGAAACACAGCATCTGCAGATTAGGGCTCTGATCTGGCACAAATCCTAAAACATATTAAAAGGCTTGTTAAAGAGCCAATTATGACTTAGTACCTTATATAGGTGGCACTAGAGTCCGTCCACTTCCTCACTGAAGCGACAATTTGCACTTTCTCTATTGAATCACTGAAAAAAAATAACTTTTTGATGATATTCTATTTCATTTAGATGCACCTGTATATGTAGGCATATCTTTGTAAGATAAGTAATATATTTAAAAAAAAATATTTTTGGGATAGATGCATATACATTGTTGATTGTCTTTTACTTTTTGGGAATAGGGAGAAATGGAAAAATCAAAACAGTTTTTGTTTTATTTTTTTATGTTCATCTTGTCCTTTAACTAATATGTCCTCTTGGGTCGTTATGAATGCAGGAATACTATATGTGTGTATTTTTTCACTTTTATGCAAAAATGTTTTATTTTGTATACTGTAATTTGTCTGTTGAACTTCTTACACCAATTTTAGTGCCACTACTTTGTAGTTTAGATTTGGCATAAAGATATATACTCATTGTTGGTTGAGGTCTTTTTCAGCCCCCATCCATAGTTGCCATATGGTTGCATTGCAGGGAGCTGATAGGTGGATAGAGTGAACCCTCTCCCAGACTAACCCCGGATGTACAGTATTATTCTTGCTCAGTTTTTCTTTAAGAAGTTGCTGTGTAGGACAAGAGCATTTACAAGACTGTGAATCTGGTGTCCTATAAGTGTAGTAACCTTATAAAATAGCACAGAGGATACTATAGGGGTCTCCTCTACTGTATCTGAATGCACGCTACTTTGCTAAAATAGTTACCGTATGCAGATCCTAGCCATGTAGTTTACAGCTTTTACCAATATGCACATGGCTACATTCACACATCTGTATGACATATCTGTGACCTTTTTTTCAGATGGCACAGTGACAGACCGATAGAGCTTCAAGGATCTATACAGAGCTGGTCATATACTAATCTGTGGATCAGGCTCGGTCATACAAGTCAAAGGGGATCCATGAAGCACGGATGCAAATAAGTTGCTTCTGTTGTGCTTCCACGTCTCACAGACTCATTGTTTAATGAATTTAATTTGAATTCAAGAAAGTTCTGTAACTGAATCCAAACAAACATGTGATCTTCCTGTCACTTGATTGGCTTGGGAATATACATTCCTTCAATGAAAAAAGTGATGAGAAAAATATGGTGCTACATGGATGCAACTAGGATGACTCCTGATAAAGAAACAGTCTATTTCTCAACGATGGTAAAATTTACACACGTGACTGTAGCCGAGGAGTGGAGTGCCTAATCCTTTGGTATCATGGACGGAGGTGGAGGTGAATGTGTATGTCATCCCCCTACTCATATTTAAAGGCTACAAACACTGTTTTTTTCTTAGTACGCAGTGCAGTCACATCAGACTTAGCTCTGAACAAGCAAAAAAGGGTTTTATTTGACTTATTTTATTCTCATATAGCGCCATTAATTTCCACAACACTTTACAGACATTATGATCGTCATCTTCACTGGGACTTACAATCTAAATTGCCTCTTAGTATGTCTTTGGAGTATGGAACGAAACCCACACAAACACAGGGAGAACATACAAACCCCTGACAGAGATTGTCCTTGGTGGGATCTAAACCAGAAACTTAACTGTGCTGGCCTCCAACTTGTGACCTTTATGTCCTGCTGCTTCGGAAGTCATTCAGTAAACCGGAATGTAATTGATCCTGAGTTTTGGAAAATTTTGTATAATCACCAATATTGCTCTCAATGTAATCCACCATGAAACAATAACCAGCCATAAGAACAAAATTATTGACAGGTTAAGTGAATAACATTGATTATCCTGTGTCAATGTTAATGGGAGGAATATGTTAGTATTGAAATAGTAAGTGGATATACTCATTTTATGCTCAGATTGCAGGTTCTAGTTGACACTTATAGGACAATTTGCTGTCCCATTAGATTGATATCTCTGTGGGATTTATTTCCTTTGTGACCGTTGGTGTCTTCCTCCAACGTGATATATAGCTATCTATTTGTGCACCATTGATATGTGTGTATGCTCATCACGTGGTTTTTACTGATCACAAAGGAGTTTATTCTCCATTCTTAAAGGTATATTTAAGCAAAAGTTACGTTTCATATATCTATAACACAATATGCTGTTTCTATACATCTACTATTTGCATCATGCTATATCGTATTCTTAAGGATATATTAGGCTGGGAATATTTCCTAAAGTTAACGTGTTAAAAGCAGGATAGGTGCACAGATGGAAAAATCTGAGAAATCCATCTTCTTGCCTGGTCCCAGGCTGGTGATAAACTATACATGAATCTATTTTTCCTTGACATTTGTACATGTCTTATGCTTTTGCGCTAGCTTTGTGCAGCATTCTACCTTGGCATAGAGGAGGATGGCACTGCATAAATACATAATATTTCATTGTCAGCCCAGTTATCTGTGTCAGGAAGATGGCTGTGTTATTAATCATCTACCACAGCAATGGTAATTAATAATGGGACCGTCAAGTTGCCTTCATTAGGATTATGCAATTATTTGCTGTTTTTATGGATAGGAAAGTGGGTAACACAAAGTTTTTTAACAGCTATAAATGTCAATGTGCAGAAAACATCCCGAGCAATGAATATGCATTTTCTACTTATAGCAAAAGCACGAAGCCAAATTTTAAACTGATAAAGAGAAACCTTCTATTATTGCCACCTGAAACCAGTTGATTCCTGCATGATGAGAATTAATGCATACTTTCACACCCCATTACCATAAATAACGCTTCTTAATGTTCTATTAATGTGCGCGGAATTCCTGTGTTTGCAGCTACAATTACTCATTTACCAGCAGAGCGCCCTAAGAAGCCTACAAGTCATCAAAGCACGTAACCCTATGTATACATCACCTGGGGTCAATAAAGGCAATTTTACTGATTTTGCATTGCCCTATATAAAGGTGTAGACTAACCTTCAGATCTATGGTTAAATATACAGTATAATAACTGGAGCTAAGATGTCTTCGACCATATTGAGTATGGTACATGAAAAATAACTGTATTTGTCTCTTGATACTATGATCATTGTTTGCTGGGTGTATTGTGTTTCATAGTAAAACATTTTGGCTGAACAAATGATCATATGCTAACATCAGTCTTTTCTTTTTACCTTTCCTCCTCTTATAATTTACTAGTAAAAAGGCCCGATGCAATTGCATCGGGAGCAGGGTGAAATGAATTGTGTGTATACAGGCGGGTCAGTGGGTAGCAGAGTATACAGGGGGCTCTGTGGGTAGCAGATTATACAGGCGGCTCTGTGGGTAGCAGAGTATACAGGCGTGTGTGGTGGTGTTGGCAGAGTATATAGGTGTCTGTGGTGGCATAGTATACAGGCATCTGTGTGGTGGCAGAGTATACAGGTGTCTGTGGTGGTGGCGGCAGAGTATACAGGCGTGTGTGGTGGTGGGGGCAGAGTATACAGGCGTGTGTGGTGGTGGGGGCAGAGTATACAGGCATCTGTGGTGGTGGCGGCAGAGTATAGAGGCGTCTGTGCTGGTGGCGGCAGAGTATACAGGCTTCTGTGCTGGTGGCGGCAGAGTATACAGGCGTCTGTGCTGGTGGCGGCAGAGTATACAGGCGTCTGTGCTGGTGGCGGCAGAGTATAGAGGCATCTGTGGTGGTGGCGGCAGAGTGTACAGGCGTGTGTGGTGGCGGCAGAGTGTACAGGCGTGTGTGGTGGCGGCAGAGTGTACAGGCGTGTGTGGTGGTGGCAGAGTGTACAGGCGTGTGTGGTGGTGGCAGAGTGTACAGGCATGTGTGGTGGTGGCAGAGTATACAGGCGTCTGTGCTGGTGGCGGCAGAGTATAGAGGCGTCTGTGCTGGTGGCGGCAGAGTATACAGGCGTCTGTGGTGGTGGCGGCAGAGTGTAGAGGCGTGTGTGGTGGCGGCAGAGTGTACAGGCGTGTGTGGTGGCGGCAGAGTGTACAGGCGTGTGTGGTGGTGGCAGAGTGTACAGGCGTGTGTGGTGGTGGCAGAGTATACAGGCGTCTGTGCTGGTGGCGGCAGAGTATACAGGCGGGTTGTGGTGGTGGCGGCAGAGTATACAGGCGGGTGTGGTGGTGGCGGCAGAGTATACAGGCGTCTGTGGTGGTGGCAGAGTATACAGGCGTCTGTGCTGGTGGCGGCAGAGTATACAGGCGGGTGTGGTGGCGGCAGAGTATACAGGCATGTGTGGTGGCGGCAGAGTATACAGGCGTCTGTGCTGGTGGCGGCAGAGATATACAGGCGTCTGTGCTGGTGGCGGCAGAGTATACAGGCAGGTGTGGTGGTGGCGGCAGAGTGTACAGGCGTGTGTGGTGGTGGCAGAGTGTACGGGCGTGTGTGGTGGCGGCAGAGTATACAGGCGTGTGTGGTGGTGGCGGCAGAGTATACAGGCGTGTGTGGTGGTGGCGGCAGAGTATACAGGTGTCTGTGGTGGCGGCAGAGTATACAGGCGTGTGTGTGTTGGCAGAGTATACAGGCGTCTGTGTGGTGGCATAGTATACAGGCGTCTGTGTGGTGGCGGCAGAGTATACAGGCGTGTGTGGTGGTGGCGGCAGAGTATACAGGTGTCTGTGGTGGCGGCAGAGTAAACAGGCGTGTGTGTGTTGGCAGAGTATACAGGCGTCTGTGTGGTGGCATAGTATACAGGCGTCTGTGTGGTGGCATAGTATACAGGCGTCTGTGTGGTGGCATAGTATACAGGTGTCTGTGTGGTGGGATAGTATACAGGCATCTGTGTGGTGGCAGAATATACAGGTGTCTGTGGTGGTGCTCCTGCAAGGCAGGGGTTAAAAAAAATAAAAAAAAGATTATGCTCACCTCTCCCTGAGCCCCCGGAGTCTCCCGCCGTCTCCCGCTAGGCTCCCGGTGGCTGTGCAGGCTCCCGGTGCCTGCAGTGGTCTTCTATCTACTGCACTCAAGGACCTGTGGTGATGTCAGAGTCACGTGACCTGCGATTTGCCTGGAGTAAGCTGGTGTCACGTGACTCTGACATCACCACAGGTCCTTGAGTGCAGTAGATAGAAGACCACTGCAGGCACCGGGAGCCTGCACAGCCACCGGGAGCCTAGCGGAACACGGCGGAAGACGGCGGGAGACTCCGGGGGCTCGGGGAGAGGTGAGGTTTTTTTTTTTTTAACTGTAGAGCGGCTGCGGCTCGTGATGACGCTGCGCGTCATCACTCGCAGTCGCGCAAAGGAGTCTGGGATTGGGCTACAGTGCCCAACTCCCGATTATGTAAGTAGATTAGTAGATGAAAATAGCATCATAACCAGGGGCGGACCTACCGTGGTGCAGCTGGACCAGCTGCACCAGGGCCCTGACCGGCTAGGGGGCCCCTGAAGCCTGCATGGGGGCCCCCAGCCGACCCCCATGACCCTGTGCTAGTGTGGCAGAGGAGAGGGGGTTAACCGAGGGAAGCTTCCTGCTTCCCCTGGCTGAGCCCGCGCCTCCTCTCCTCTCTTCTCTGCTACCCCGTCTCCCAGGAATGTGCTGCTCACTCGATGCAGGTAGGAGCAGCAGCACATATGGGTGCCCCCCCCGGTCCTCGCGGGCGCCCGATAGCAACTTCCCCCCCCCGGCGGCTGATAGAACAACATCCCCCCCCGCTCCTCACTGTTGGCTGCTGCACCAGGGCACCAGGGCCCCCCGGTCCCCCGGTCGCAAGGTCCGCCACTGATCATAACACATAAATAAGATAAAATTCTGCACTAAACGACCCTGTCTAATTCTAGTAGAAGAGAATTTTCATTGGAATACACTGTGCCATAATTATAGGCAAATTATACACTGTGGAAAGACTGGCATTTTATAGAAAAGTCTCAAAATTAAGTTGTTAGATATAAAGGTACCACTTTTATTTGATAAGGAAACAAGTGCATACAGTGGGAACGAAAAGTATTCAGACCCCTTTACATTTTTCACTCTTTGCTTCATTGCAGCCATTTGGTAAATTCAAAAAAGTTCATTTTTTTCTCATTAATGTAAACTCTGCACCCCATCTTGACTGAAAAAACAAATGTAGAAATTTTTGAAAATTTATTACAAAAGAAAAACTGAAATATACCATGAAACACAAAAAACACAGTCAAACAAACATGTAATATACTCTGTTGTAAAGAAAAACAGTAAAAGGCAAGTGCTGCTAAAACAGTAGTAAAAACAGGGCATTTAGTTGATACATTTTTTGCAAAAAATGGACGCTAAGCCGCTTTACCTCTTCACGGTAACCCTTGTCAGAGCAGTCCCTATCTTTTGTATTTAAAAACCTGAGCATGTGTATCTGTACCTATATGAGCAGGATCCAGACAGGTCCAAGGTCTGACATGGACTGAATGCAGAAGACGGCTTTTTATGCGCAGGGCTCATGGGGGAAGGGCGGGAGGTTCCCCTATCTTGCAAAGGCAAGGAACATAATAGACAAAAAACTAATGAGCCATGCACACAGTGAATGTGTCTGTAGGACAGCATTCACACCACCAAAAGACTGAAACACAAAAAACACAGTCAAACAAACGTGTAAAATACTCTGTACGTATTTTACACGTTTGTTTGACTGTGTTTTTTGTGTTTCAGTCTTTTGGTGGTGTGAATGCTGTCCTACAGACACATTCACTGTGTGCATGGCTCATTAGTTTTTTGAAATATCACATGGTCATAAGTATTCAGATCTTTTGCTCAGTATTGAGTAGAAGCACACTTTTGAGCTAGTACAGCTAAGAGTCTTCTTGGGAGTGATGCAAGAAGTTTTTCACACCTGGATTTGGGGATCCTCTGTCATTCTTCCATGCAGATCTGCTTCAGTTCCGTCCGGTTGGATGGTGAACATTGGTGGACAAGCCATTTTCAGGTCTCTCCAGAAATGCTCAATTAGGTTTAGGTCAGGGCTCTGGCTGGGCCAGTCAAGAATGGTCACAGAGTTGTTCTGGAAGGTGAACCTTCGCCCAAGTCTGAGGTCCAGAGCACTCTGGAAGAGCTTTTCATCTAGGATATCTCTGTACTTGGCTGCATTCATGTTTACTTCAATTACAACCAGTCGTCCTGTCCCTGCAGCTGAAAAACACCCCCATAGCATGATGCTGTCACCACCATGTTTCACTGTTGGAATTGTATCTGGCAGGTGATGAACAGTGCCTGGTTTTCTCCACACATACAGCTTAGAATTATCACCAAAATGTTCTATCTTCGTCTCATCAGACCAGAGAATCTTAAGTTTTTCATGTGTTTTTTTGGAAACTCAATGCATGTCTTGCACTGAGAAGAGGCCTCTGTTGGGCCACTCTGCCATAAAGTCCCGACAGGTGGAGGGCTGCAGTGATAGTTGACTTTGTAGAACTTTCTCCCATCTCCCTACTGCATCTTTGGAGCTCAGCCACAGTGATCTTGGGATTTTCTTTACCTCTCTCACAAAGTCTCTTCTCCCAGTTTGGGGGATGGCCATATCTAGGAAGACTACTAGTGGCCCCAAACGTTTTCCATTTAAGGATTATGGAGGCCACTTTCCTCTTGGGTACCTTGAGTACTACAGAAATATTTTTGTAACCTTGGCCAGATCTGTGCCTTGCCTCAATTCTGTCTCTGAGATCCTTGGGCAGTTCCTTTGATCTCATGATTCTCATTTGGTCTGACATGCACTGTGAGCTGTGAGGTCTTATATAGACAGGTGTGTGCCTTTCCAAATCAAGTCCTAACAGTTTAATTAAACACAGCTGGACTCTATTGAAGGAGTAGAACCATCTCAAGGAGGATCACAAGGAAATGGACAGCATGTGACTTAAATATGAATGTCTGAATAAAGTTTCTGAATACTTATGACCATGGAGTATTTTAGTTTTTCTTTTTTAATACATTTTCAAAAATGTATACATTTTTTTTTTCTGTCAAGATGGGGTGCAGAGTGTACATTAATGAGAAAAAAATAACATTTTTGAATTCACCAAATGGCTGCAATGAAACAAAGAGTGAAAAATTTAAAGGGGTCTGAATACTTTCTGTATCCACTGTAAATAAATATAATTTTGCTTATTTTTGACCATTGGAAAACATATCTACGCCAGTCATGGTATGCAACTGATTTGGGAAAAAAAAAAACATAATTTTCTGTCTTGATAAATTTGTCAGAAACATGGACACCAGGTCCTACAAAGTGATTGTTGTAATTGATGCCATTCCTGCACTAGTGCATAAGCTCGACATAGCAGAACTAGCGCATGCACCGAAAAAAGCGACCAAGTTTATTAAGGGAATCAAGGGAATTTAGGGTACCATAGTTCAAATAGGAAGAAAGAATGATTAGGGGGTGATCAAAAAATGAGGGGACAGTACAGCGATCTATCTAATGATCTTTTCACACCTATGCCTGCAATTGGGTATGTTCTATATCCAGAGGATAGAAGATTTAATCATCATTACCATCATAATCACAGATGGTGTATCTTTACTATAAGAGTAGTGAGATGATGAAACTCTCTGCCACATGATGTAGTATTTAACGAATAAAGCTCAAGGATAGTCTAGATGACTTTACGGAAGAATATAATATTACAGGTTCTACAGTGGTGTTCAAAAGTCCTGCATAGGCATGAAGAAAACTATATATTTCATACTTCTGCATCTCTACAGTGAAACTGGTGCAACATATATGTTTTTGTTATCCCTCATTGTATGCCATACTCATTTTTGAATGTCCCAAGTGTATAAATTGTTATGGTATGCGCATTTTTGATTTTTTTTTTTACAGCATAACCATACCTACACCAGTACAGTGTGTAGAATGGTGAACAGGTTTCTAAGTTCATTAACTTCCAATGCAAGTTCACACAGACTTAAATTTTACTTTTTAAGATTTATAATTTTTTATTTAATTCAGAGTCCTGAAAAGGGCCTTCTGAGTGCATCTTTAGCTCCTAATACTTTATTGGCCAGCCTTTGCTCTTGAGCACCAACTTGCATCTCTGTGGCATTGAGTGAACAAGCTTCTGCAGATGTTCACGAGTGATGATGTGGTTCCAGGCCTGTATCAGAGCCTCAATCAACTCTCTCTTGGTCCTTGGCTGTTTTTTAGATATCTGTATCGATACCTTGTGCCACAAATTTTCAGTTGGATTGAGGTCCGGGGACTGGGCTGGCCAGCCAATAGTAGCCACCTTGTTCTTTTTCTTCCATTCCGTTACTGTCTTAGCTCTGTGACAAGGAGCATTATCATCCCGGAAGATATAATTTCCTGAAAACAGGTGTTGAGCAGAAGGCAGCATTTTCTTATTAAGGATGTCTATGTATTTTTTTGCATTAACCATACCCTCCACAATATGAAGCCTTCCAACACCATTGGCTGCCATACAGCCCCAGACCATTACTTTCATCGGATGTTTCACAGAGAAGCTCAAACACTCTGGCTTGTACTCTTCATGTGGAAACCTTCTCACATAAGACTTGCCATCATTTCCTAAAATGCAAAAAGTGCTTTCATCACTAAATAACCCTTTTTCCCACTCCTCCTTCCTCCATTTTGAATATTTCAATGCCCACAGTTTTCGCCTTTGTCTTTGTTTGGCTGTCATCAATGGCTTCTTTCGGGCCTTGCACCCTCTTAATCCTGCTTCCAAACATCTCTTCCTAACAGTTGATGTTGCTACCTCAATATTGCTCTTTTCTTGCCATTCTCGCAGAAGCTGGGGAGAGATGAGCTTTCCATTGGTAAGGGATGTTCTTATCAGTACTCTGTCCTCCCTTTTAGTTGACTTTCTGGGCCGACCAGATCTGGGCCTGTCCTGGGTAATTCCAAGCTGCTTATGTTTCTGTCAAATTCTTACGACTGTACTCTGATTACAGCCGACCTTCCTTGCGATCTGGGGGCCAGTATAACCCTCTTCATGTAGCACCACAACTTGCACACAATCCTCCGCTGACAAAAATCTGAAGGCTCCCATCATAGAGCTCTACAGTATGATACACTAGATAGACCAACAGATAAAACAAACAAACAAAGCAGCAGATGTGATGCAATGTAATGGAATGTGATTGGCTGCCATATCCAGGTTATGATTGATCACAAGAACCTCATCTGTGATTAGCTAATTTTGGATCTGAAGCTGTACAATATTTAGTTGTGCTTTCAATTCCCATATTGTTGCAATAATTTCAGGCAAAACTGCTTCAAAAGCTAAAAATATTACAAGGAGAGAATGCAAAATTATATTCTGAACAAAACCATATATAATATGTCATGTTAGCATCGAAGATATTCGACAGAAAAGGTTTAAAACTTGAAAAATCTATTTATCCTATGCCTATGCAGGACTTTTGAACACCACTGTAGGTACTAAATTCTGTGATGAGACATTGATCCAGGGAACTCATCTAATTGCCATTTGTGGACGTGGGAAGGGCTTTTTCCCCTATTATGGGGCATTTAGCATCTGTTTTATCCTCTCTATGCACCTGACACATGTGCATCTTGGTATATCAGAATGTTGAGTCCATTTTTCTGTAAATTCAAACTAATCAGGTACTAGCCTATCCACTGTACCTTACCCCTTATCATACCTGTGACATGGGGTTGCATCCAGTGCCAGTTTGTAGCCTAGGAAACTTAGTCTGGGCAGTGTGCACATTTTTTCTGTTGTGTTGTCTAGGTTGATGTGTTTGCTACATAAGGCCTCCTTCACACATCCATATTTCCAGTACGTGTTATATCCGTTTCTTTAACGGACACCAGATGTCAAGTTTTTGGTTGAACTTGATGGACTTGTGTCTTCTTTCAACCTTAAAACTTGTCAATAATTTCCAAAATCTTGGGAGTCACATATGAGGGCCCCAGAGGTACATGTAGCTCTCAAGCAACTGGTTGGGGAAAAATAACTTGAGATATAGCAAATTAAAAAAACAAATCACAAAATAGAACTTAGACTGAAAGAGTAGGAGGAAGGGTAGAGAAGATCCATTGCTAGTATTAGTGGTATGCATTCTAATGAATGTTCCACTTTAAAGAGTTCCTTCATGTTGACCACATTAATCATAGCTGTCAACTTGGTATCACTAAGCACAGGCAAGTATTAGACTGGAGTCAAACTACCATATGACTCGTGCAAGGATCACATCGCACTGCCCGCGACAGCCGCAGCTCACCTGACCTGAGCGAGAGAGCTGCATAGAAACATATGAAGCTTACTTGCTCGGGTCAGGAGAGCCGCCGTCCAATGTGATCTTAGCACGAATCATATTGTAGTGTAACTCCAGCCTTAAGCTCCCGTTACACCTAGCGAGATCGTTAGCAAGATCTCTGTTGCGTCACAGGTTTTGTGACTCACCAGCGACCTTGCCAGCGATTTTGCTATGTTTGACACGTAGCAGCGACCGGGCCCCTGCTGTGAGATCGCTGATCGTGTCGGAATGGCCTGGACCATTTTTTGATCGTCGGGTTCCCGCTGGTCAGCATGCATCGGTGTGTTTGACGCCTTAACAATGACCTTGTTGGCGACTCAGAACTCAGCCACGTAGGTCTGAGTCGTCAGACTAGCTGCTGTGTGAGAGGGTCCCAACGACAGCCGAGTTTGTTATACGGTTCGCCGTAGCGTTGCTGCGTTGTTCAGTAGATCTGACTGACATCTCACCAGCAACCACGTAGCGACGTTCCAGCGATCCTTACCAGGTCGTATCGTTGTCAGGATCGCTGGAACTTCGCCAAGTGTGACGGGACCCATAGAGTGATACCCTGGGGAAAGAGATAGACTTATCAGAAAGTTAGTGCAGAACATTATGTTACACAATGGAGATGTAGATTCAGTTTTTGATCAAGTAGATGATGTATGATTCCAGAAAATGATCTCTAACTTTAGTAGACAAAATAAGTTGGATTGCTTTTTGATATTTACAGACACCGAGCAGCCTTTAAAAAGGTTGGCGTTGGTTCTTGGAAAAATAAATCTTCCTACATACGCTGCATATACCAAGGAGTAGTGCGATTCACCTTTTTTCAGGAATGTCTTTTTAGAATTTATTGCACAAAAAAGTGTTAAAGTTATGTGGCTATTTGGCACAGTTAAGGTGTTATTTGCTTGGCCTTGGTGCAAGAGCTACTGGAAGGGGACTATAAGTGTAAATCAGTACCTCTGACTGTGACTGTGATTGCCACAAAGTCACCTGTTGTGTATAATGTAGTATTACAAAGAATAACCTTTTATCCTTGAGGAGGGATAGCCAGAGGTTTACCATGAACATAAAGGGCACTGTACACAAAAAAAAAGAGAAAAAGTAAAAAAGTAAGAAAAGAAATGCAATTTCATTACTTGGAAGGAATCTATGATAGTGAATGTCATTATTTATTAACACGAGTAAATGTACTGATAGCAGCTGACATATCTGTGTCCTCGCTTCTCAGTATATGAAATGAGCCTCGGACAACATTCAATTTTGAAAAGATTTATTCACATAAACTAATCAGCATTTGGGTGTTGTCAATCCAACTTCATCAGAACTTGTCATCTTGGTGAAGATGGATTGACGCATTGACTTGTTCATTTCAGCATGTACCATTATGCAAATAAGCCTCTTCTGTATTTACAGGTGCTGCCAACCTGATTTTATTTATGGAAATTCATACAGCAATGGCTTCAATGTTCTTCTCGATGCACGCCAGATTATACTATTCGCCTTTAATGTATGCTAGATTTGTTTTTAAATAATCGTCCTATCTATGCCTTCAGTAGATAGATGTTTTATATTTTATTATTCAGCATTTTTTGTTGTCGTCATTTAACAAAAAAATAAAAAATCAAGTTCTATCTGAAAGTTTCAGCGTTCAACAGATGGAGTGGCGCTCATCGGTTCAGGAGTTAAAATGTCACTTTATTCAATAGCGGTCATCAGGCTTACAAGCAGGGATTACGGGGGTAGGACGGGGGGGTCTCCAAAACATTTTATCTCCTGAACCGGTGAGTGCTACTCCATCTGTTGAACGTTGAACTGTAAGTGTGCACCAGTGGGACCAGGAGGAGTGTCTCCCGACCGGCGGTTCCCTGCGTGCTCTCTCTGGTGGACCCTGTGATGGGGCGGAATGACCGAGGGTGGTGCCCGACTGCTGCTGGAAAATTGTGAGTCTGCATGAAAGTTTTCAGACACAAACTGCTCAAAATGCAGAAACAAACTGTTTTGTGATAATGTATCCAAAACAGGGAAATGTCTCCTTTATTTAGGCACCAAAAACAAACCCATTAACAGGAATGACACGGGGCGACATCGCCGCCCATTACAAAGGCGATGTGGGGGCATGGCCTACCACCAGCATCATCGCCCCTACGTCGCCTCATGTAAAGGGGCGATGTCGGCGGTTCCGGGCGGTCGCCTAGTTTCAGAGCAGTGCTCTGAAACCAGGCGACCATCATGGGGCGATGTGCACACATCGCCCCATGTAACCGGGTGCCGGCGACCTGTCAGGCGATGTCCTGCCCTGTCAGGCGATGTCCTGCATCGCCGCTGGGGTCTCCAGACACCCCAGCGGCGATGCCGCCTGACAGCTCGCCGGCGCGGGGCTGGAGATGTCGCCCCGTGTAAACGGGGGACGGCGACGCTGGTGGGGCGCACCTCCCTTACCTGATCTATCTATCACAATAAATTATAGCACCCGCCAGTCGTCGGCGACATCCCCAGCCCCGTCGAGGATGTAGGGAAGGCTTCCTTTACACAGAGATGTTTGCAGCATTATTTTCGGTCTTATAAAAAGCAAATTGCCTCTTCAGGGAGGAAGAGAACTTGATCTCTGATGCCATCTATTGGATGTAACAATACTAAAAGTCAATAAAATAAAAAAGTCAACCCTTTAACGAGCCATGCAATATGACTTAGGATATGTAGCCAAACCAGAAACTACACGTTTGCCCCTCAGTGAAAAGCAAGAGATCTGACTTGGTTGGGTGACAGGTCTCTGAAAGGGGATCAAAGTGGTAGATTATCTCTCTGGGGAGAGGGCAAAGCTGGTGTAAGGAAACGTATCCTCCTCAGACCTCGCTTACGCTGTAGTGTACAACGGTCTTAAACTATATAATTTCATTGTAGATAACTTGAAGTGGTTTAGAACTGGTGGAAACTGTAGTGTACATAGAACATAGACTTTTTTATAATTTCACGACTTTAGATAATGTAAGGCCCCTTTCACATCAGCATTTTTTTTAAATCGCGGCAGATGCAGTGAAAAAAACGCATCTGCCGCGATTACCGCATACCGGCTGCACTTGCGGCACGGTTGCGGCACGGTTGCGGCAAGCCCCATACAATGTATAGGTGGGCTTGCGGCAGGTGCGGCAAGTGCGGTTTTGGCACTTGCAGCAGGTGCGGCCGCGAAAAAAAACGCGGTCAGCCGCGTTTTTTTCGTGGCCGCATCTGCCGCAAGTGCCAAAACCGCACTTGCCGCATCTGCCGCAAGCCCACCTATACATTGTATGGGGCTTGCCGCAACTGTGCCGCAACCATGCCGCAAGTGCAGCCGGTATGCGGTAATCGCGGCAGATGCGGTTTTTTTCACCGCATCTGCAGCGATTTCAAATAAACGCTAGTGTGAAAGCACCCTAAGGCTGCTTTCACATCAGCGTTTTTTTTAAATCGCGGCAGATGCGGTGAAAAAAACGCATCTGCCCCGATTACCGCATAACCGCTGCACTTGCGGCACAGTTGCGGCAAGCCCCATACAATGTATATGCGGGCTTGCGGCAGGTGCGGCAAGTGCGGTTTTGGCACTTGCGGCAGGTGCGGCCGCGAAAAAAACGCGGTCAGAAGCGGTTTTTTCACCGCATCTGCCGCGATTTAAAAAAAAACGCTGATGTGAAAGTACCCTTACTTGGCCTTGTTCTATTATATTTTTACATTGAACAGAAAATAACTCAATTATAAGAATTATGGGTCTGAGGAGGATACTGGCCATAAAATGAGATTCTGGGAATTTCAGTATGCAAATAGCCTCTTTAGAGAAGAGTAGTCCTTAAAATAAGTTGTGCCACGAACTACTGTACATTTTAATTAATAGATCTCAGAATAAAAATAAACTCCACAATTGGATGTGTTAAAAAAATGTTCCTGTCCCGAGATATTTTTTATAAATGTGCCCCTGTGTAATGTATGTGTTCGACCATGGAGGAACAGGTCAGATATACCACAGGTCCTCGATAGGGGAGATAGAAAAAGAGTATACAGACATTATAGTTGAGGTTCACAGTGATTCTTTCTGTGATAAAAAACATTTTGTTGCCTGTTCAAAAGCTTTATTTTACATCACAGAAAGAATCAGCTGTAATCTCCCCGCTGTAATGTCTGTATACTCTTATATTCTGTGATCCCCAGCTGTAATGTCTCTATACTCTTATATTCTGTGATCCCCGGCTGTAATGTCTTTATACTCTTATATTCTGTGATCCCCAGCTGTAATGTCTCTATACTCTTATATTCTGTGATCCCCGGCTGTATTGTCTGTATACTCTTATATTCTGTGATCCCTCAGCTATAATGTCTGTATACTCTTATAATCTGTGATCCCCCAGCTGTAATGTCTGTATACTCTTATATTCTGTGATCCCCGGCTGTAATGTCTGTATGCTCTTATATTCTGTGATCCCCAGCTGTAATGTCTCTATACTCTTATATTCTGTGATCCCCGGCTGTATTGTCTGTATACTCTTATATTCTGTGATCCCTCAGCTATAATGTCTGTATACTCTTATAATCTGTGATCCCCCAGCTGTAATGTCTGTATACTCTTATATTCTGTGATCCCTAGCTGTAATGTCTGTATGCTCTTATATTCTGTGATCCCCGGCCGTAATATCTGTATACTCTTATATTCTGTGATCCCCGGCTGTAATGTCTGTATGCTCTTATATTCTGTGATCCCCAGCTGTAATGTCTCTATACTCTTATATTCTGTGATCCCCGGCTGTATTGTCTGTATACTCTTATATTCTGTGATCCCTCAGCTATAATGTCTGTATACTCTTATAATCTGTGATCCCCCAGCTGTAATGTCTGTATACTCTTATATTCTGTGATCCCTAGCTGTAATGTCTGTATGCTCTTATATTCTGTGATCCCCGGCCGTAATATCTGTATACTCTTATATTCTGTGATCCTCGGCTGTAATGTCTATATAATACTCTTATATTTTGCGATCCCACTCGCGGTCATGTGATATGTGGGTCGATGTTTTCCCATAAAAGCGCAGCCGAAAATAACGCTGCATGTCAACATCAAAAGTGAAAGTCCATTCACTTTGCTGTCAAACGTAGACGCAGGTGCGCTTTGGGGGGAAAAGCGAACGCAAAACTGCACGAAAAATACGCACTGTGTGAATGAGGTCTTAAATTTAGGGTAACATCAATTTACATCAATTTATGAATCAGTTTTATGGTCTGTTCTAGAAACACGTGTATGAATACAGTTTTAGAACATTAAAATTAGGATGGAGTGAGAAAATTGCCTTCAGGGTTATGCTGGTGGTCCCCCCTACATTACATGTGATATTGATTTTTCACTTTGGTATTTCAGATCATTAATATATTTTTTTATGTGGCACATGAACTTTTTTATTACCTTTATGATATTATTATTATTTATAGCGCACCATTGAATCCATGGTGCTGTATATGAGAAAGGGTTGCATACAAACAAGTTAAAAATACAATGAACAAACTAACAGTGACAGACTGGTACAGAGTGGAGAGAGGACCCTGCCCTTGCGGGCTTACATTCTACAGGGCAGTGGGGAGGGAGACAGTAGGTTGGGTCTGCTCGGGTGGTGGTGGAGCAACGGGTTCAGTGGTGGTGGAGCACCGGGTCCAATGGTGGCGGAGTACCAGGTCCAGTGGTGGTGAGGTGGCACCGTGGTCATTGCAGGTTTAGGCTGTTCTGAAGAGATGGGTTTTCAGGTTACGCTTGAAGGTTCCGAGTGTAGGGGACAGTCGGATGTTTTGAGGTGCAGAATTCCTGAGGATGGGTGATGCTCGGGCGAAGTCTTGCAAGCGGTTAGATGAGGAATGTACAAGTGTGGAGGAAAGAAGGAGGTCTTGGGAGGATGGAAGATTACGAGTTGGATGATATTGGGAGATTAGTTCAGAGTTATACGGGGGGGTGGGACAGATTGTGGACGGCTTTGTAAATCAATAGTAAATTAAAATTAGTAGTTTGAATTGTATATGCTGGGGAATTGGGAGCCAGTGGAGGGATTTGCAGAGTTAGAAGTGAGGAGCAGCGAGGAGAGAGGTGGATTAGTCAGGCAGCAGAGTTAAGGACAGATTGGAGAGGTGCAAGAGTGTTAGTAGGGAGAGCACAGAGGAGGAGGTTGCAATAGTCGAGATGGGAGATGATGAGGGCATGCACTAGTAGTTTAGTAGACTGAGGGTCGTGGAAGGGACAGATTCTAGAAATATTTTTGAGTTGGAGGTGGCAGGAGGTGGTGAGAGCTTGGATGTGTGGTCTGACGATGAGGCAGAGTCAAGGATCACTCCGAGGCAGCGGACTTTAGGGACAGGGCAAAGTGTGATATAATTTATTGTGATAGATAGATCAGGTAAGGGAGGTGCGCGAGATGGGTGAAAGATGATGAGTTCAGTTTTGTCTACATTTCGTTTAAGGAAGCAAGAGGAAAAGAACGAGGATATGGCTGATAGACACTCTGGGATTCTGTTTAGCAGAGAGGTGACGTCTGGGCCAGAGAGGTAGATCTGAGTGTCATCAGCGTACAGGTGGTACTGGAATCCATGGGACTTTATTAGTTGTCCTAGGCCAAGGGTATAAATGGAAAAAAGAAGGGGTCCCAGGATGGAGCCTTAAGGGACCCCAACAGAGAGGGGATGCGGCGAGGAGGTAGTGTTGGACTGGTTATGCCACAATATTGTGCCTGTGCACAGAAATATATAAGGGCACATCAGTGCCTACAAGTAGTATTCAACCCCTGCAGATTTAGGTGGTTTGATAAGATGCAAATAAGTTAGAGCCTTCAAACTGCAAACGGAGTAGGGTTTATCACAGAAACATAAATCTTACAAACCAAAAAGTTATGTTGCTCAGTTGAATTTTTATAAATTTTAAACATAAAAGTGTGGGTCAATTATTATTCAACCCCTCAAACCACAAGCATTCTGTTTGCTCTCCCTAAAGTATTAAGAAGTAGTTTAGGCACAAAGACAATGAGCTTCACATGTGTGGATTAATTATCTTTTTGCCAGCCTTTTCTGACTATTTAAAACTCTAATATAATGGACTTTTTCATTTAATTCTATTGGATTTGTTGCCGGTGCTAGATTTTCCTCCCCGTTTACAGCATATGCCAGAAGGTGTATACCGCAGTCAGCAATGAAAACCCAATGATGACATTGGCCCCAGCCGTTATACCACACACACTGCTTTATCTTTTCAACAGTACTGAGATCATGTTTCATTACAGTACTGAAAAGATAAACTTAGATTGACCAGAGATTTCTACAATCACAACAAGTGAACAGATGTGTAGTAATGGCCCTGTAGCTCATTTCATGAATTTATAGACAGCACTCCAAAATCATGATGATAAAAATACACCCATAACAATAATTAAGCAAGTGTATAAGTGGTGCACTATAGAAATAACATAGGTGACTTACCATAATGCCATAGTGCAATCTGGAGGTCACCGTGGTAATTGCCACACTGCATTGCTATATATATATAACATAATGTTATCTTATATTATGAGACTTAATGATACAGACCGATAAGCAGGTTTTGACTAACCAGCCAGATATCGTGATAGTAGACAAGCATCAGAAGACAGCAATGATAATAGATGTGGCAGTGTGAAATGACAGTAACATCAAAAAAAGGAGTATGAGAAGCTGGAGAATTACCAGATCCTCAAACAAGAACTGGAGAAGATGTGGAAGGGGAAGGCAACAGTGATCCAAGTGGTGATAGGAGCACTTGGGGCAGTGACTGCTAAGTTGGAAAAACGCTACAACAGATTCCAGGAACAACATCTGAACCCTCTCTCCAGAAAAGCACAGTGCTCGGAACAACTAAGATCCTGCCCAGAATCCTCAAACTAACAGGACTCTGGTAGAGTACCTGAGAATGAGTAAGGACAAATACCTACCCCACTGGGGTGAGAAGGTAATTAAACATAAGCGGCACTCATCTTATTTCGCTTAAAAAATCCTTTTATTCAGTGTCCATTAAAAAAGCAGGTGCAAGACAGAACAGCTCAGCAATCAAGGATGACAGCTGTTTTGTGTGTATCCCACACTTCGACAGATCCTTTAGTAGAATCTGTTGAAGTGTGGGATACACACGAAACAGCTGTCATCTTTGATTACTGAGCTGCTCTGTCCTGCCCCTGCTTTTTTAATGGACACTGAATAAAAAGATTTTTTAAGCAAAATAAAGTGAGTGTCCCTTACTCTTCTTCACAAATGCTATAAAGAATACTATACACTACAAGTGTGCTCCACGTTACGCTATAACATCCATCTGTCAGCTGAAAACGATCAAAATCCTCAGCCAAATACCTTGAACAAACCCAGTTGAATTAATTGGTGCTGCACATTCCTGTGTGTGTTTCACTCATTATTTCAAGATCTATTGATTAAAATTAACTTTGTTCATGGGGAAACCCCCTTTAAACTCCATTTTTTTCTCATACGAGAAAAACTGATAAAACTCCGCTGGTAAAAGCTGACCAACCTGTGATGAAAATGTGATCACACACATTGGACACATTGACTACAGTTAGACCATTTTATGAGTATGTAAAACATTACTGACGTCTGAATGAGCCCTGACACTTTAAATTAATTTCCATTCATAAAAATGCATGAATGATAAAAAAAAATCACATTTTGGACACCGAACCTTCTTCATTGTTGTCTTCTTTATACTTTATACTACTCTGTTGAATTAGACTGTGTCCACATTGAGGATTAGAATATGTTACAAGTACTTGAAGCGCTTTGGATCTTGATTTTGTAGTTGAGCCATATAAAAAAAACTTCATATGGACATATCTCTAGCACAAGAAATAATCTACCCTAGATTTAATAGCAATTGAAATGTATTACTCGGATTTGCCAGTATAGGACCAGATGTCCATTACATGCCAATCTGGCCACAAGTAGAGTGGACCCTTGGCAGAACTAGAAGAGGAAGGTATTATCTTATTATTTTCAAGCACATTGGGTGTCTTTTTAAAAATATTTTTAGGAGGACGTTCACTTTAAAAAGGTTATCTCAAGTTTGAAAATTATCCCCTATTTATAAAATAGGGAATAACTACCAATCACTGGTAATCTGACCACTGGAACAGCCACCAATCCCAACCACAGGGGCTCCAAAGAGCCCCATGGGATGGAGTAGTAATTAATCATGGGTACATCTGCTCCATTCATTCTTAATGGGAGAGGTGAAGACCAACTGACCGCTGCCCTCGTCTATCTCCGGCGGTCTCATTTAGAATGGATGGAGCAGCAGTGCATGATGTACTACCCCTCTATTCACACAGGGCTCTTCAGAGCTCCATTCCAGAGGATCCAGTCTAATCTATAGCGGTTTAGACAATTATTCCTTACCCTATGGATGAGAGTAAAAAAATCCCTGGTCTGTGGAGCGCTAGGGCTAGAGATAAATGGCACTAGGGTTATTTTAGAAAAGGTTTCTTTATTAACCTCTTACAGGCCACTACGCGTTTCTGCAGCAGAGCGCTGCCTTCATCAGGTGATGCAAGAGCTCTTGCATCACCTGATGAAGGCAGCGCTCTGCTGCAGAAACGCGTAGTGGCCTGTAAGAGGTTAATAAAGAAACCTTTTCTAAAATAACCCTAGCGCCATTTATCTCTAGCCCTAGCGCTCCACAGACCAGGGATTTTTTTACTCTCAGCTTCTTGCACTTGTGCACACCTGGCAAGAGCAGCTCTGGACAAGAGATACCATTAATCCTAGATCCTGAGTTCCATGACCTAGCAATACAACACGGTCACCGTTGTAGGACCTGTGGTGACATCATTCCGGTCATTGATCGCGACAGGAGCTGGAGCTCCCGGAGCAACTTTCGGTGCCTCCACTATACCTCCAGGCGGAGGTGGATTCACAGGCATAAGACCGCAGTTGTGCAGGGTTGCACAACCACCTCTGGTGAGTGGCTACACAGCCCTGGGCCTAAATCCACTTCAAAAACTTTCTTCACATGCGCTCCCAACCCCTCCCCCCTTTTTGTCTTACCCTATGGATGGGGATTATTTAAAAAAAAAAAAGGTTCATCAGGTCACGTGGTGTAGGTAGGTTAAAACTCATCTATTCCAACAAGCCTACAACCTATGATGAGACCCAGCGCCGCTCCACCAAACGCTTGGCGCTTCCCCCCCTATCGTGTCCCCCACCCCACCCCTGTAGACTGTGAGCCCTCGTGTACAGGATTCTCTCCCGTCGTGTATCAGCAAGCATTGACTGCTCATATGTACTGTACCTGTCCTTGTCACCCCGCTTCTTATGTAAAGCGCCATGGAACCAATGGCGCTATATAAATAAATAATAATAATAATCCAAGGAACAGACCATTTGCCTGTGTAGCATTCCAAGAAAGAACAAAAATGTATATTTAGACCAGCCATATGAATAGAGCATAAAGTAAAAATATGTTGCAACATAGTGACATTATAAAAAGAGGTACAGATCCTATACGTTTTGAGCTAGCCCTATCTTAATTATAGAATGCCACAGGTAAAGTCATAATAGTAATGGGATAAGGTATTGTTATTTATTTCTACTTTACTCATAGATAAAACTTTGGGCACACTTAGCAAATTTACATGCTACTTAGTAAATGTATTGAATTATTAATAAATTAACATTATTCTCACCATATACTGATATATTGCTTGTTGTTTTCTGGCATAATGGACTTGATGCAGTGACAGGTGTACTGTCCATCCAGTTTTATGTAATATCTCTCTTAATGGAAAATGTCTAGAACTATTTAACCTATCCCCGGAGTAATCATTTCATGCTGCTTAGGTGCTTTTGGGTTTATTTTGCAATAAAGAAAACAAAAAAGACAAAATGCAGAGAACTTATGACTTGACTTACCTTTGACAGCTGTTCATGGATTTCTGCCAGGCTCGGCCGCGTTAGCTTGACTCCAGAGACACTGCCAGTGTTTCTATAATAATCAATCTTGGGGACAGCATCCATAGTGTTGTGACCAAATGTTTTCATGTAATATGTGTGACTGTGAGTGTCATAAGGATGGAAACCTCCTTCTGTCTTAATAGTGTCTCCATTGTGCAGGATGTTGTTGTTGAACATTTCCCTATTCCCTGGACCATAATTCATTCTATGCCTGTCTCCACTAGCAAATGATGTCTCTTCGTACTGTGGAGGGTCCTTATCTTCTTCGCAGGTGGGATTGTCATAGCCCTCATTAATGACATTGACCTGAAAACGAGTTGGGCTAAGGGGAGCTGTGTCTGAAAATGAATGTGGGGAATTATTCATTGTAAGTGATGATGTGACACTTCAGTATAGTAACTAGTGGGTACACAGTGCTAGGATTACAGGATTTCTACTATGAGGTTTATAGGGTCATTCTTTTTAGTGCAGAACATGTATGTTGGGTGTTTTTCTTCAGCTTTCTGTAAATCTAAAAAGAAAAAATAATTATTATGGACTTTTTGTTATCATTTTCATTTTGATGAAGACAGTTGCCATGATCTACTGATACGGTAATATAACGGTTAGATTGACTGTGAAAGCCCCTGTACATTTTTAAAAAGTAATATATACCGGCAATGGGACCATCTAATATGTATGAGTACCTCCTGCTTTGGAGAATTAAGAATCATGGATCTTAAATTAAGTGTCTGACCCTGTTGTTAGTATCTCACAGAGGTGTCTGGCATCCTCTCTCCACGTCAATAACATAGAATGCTCAATTGAGAACATTGTAAGCGATAGCTAATGGCTGAACATTCTATGTTAGGGCTGAAAACTATTGCATGATTTTGTCCAGTCTGAGAAACAACTGTGGGAATGTTAAGGGGGTTATCATATGAACAATATTTATCATCTATTTACAGATAAATGTATGACTGATCTGGGTCCAAACTTTTAGACCCCCCATCAATCACAAGAAAGTTACCAGAAAGTGGCAACAGCAATGTGGCAACTAGAAATCTAATACCATCATTGTCATGAGGCTCTCAGGGTACTTTGTAAATACAAAAATCTGAGCCAAAGCAGACATAGTGTACATGCCGGTAAGAAGATGTTCACATGGACCACCAAACAGGCTAAACCTAAGGAAAAACAATATACAAATGTGCAAAAATACTCTGCCATGAATAAGTAAGTCAAAAGCACATGCTAGTAAAAAACAGGGTACTTAGTATATATGTTTTTACAAAAAGGTAAAAAGCCATCCCACCATGTCAAGGTATACCCACTTCAGGACGGTAACTAACATTATCTAATTTAAAATCTGTTCATGTGTTGACTGACCTCAATGAAAGCAGGATATGGTTACAAAGTGGGTACACCTTGACGTTGGTGTGATGGCTTTTTACCTTTTTGCAAAAAAGGTGTATACTAAGTACCTTGTTTTTTACTAGCATCTGCTTCTTACTTATTTATTCATGGCAGGATATTTTTTGCATGTTTGTATATTGTTTTTCTTTAGGTTTAGTCTTACGGTACTTTGTATTAGTGAAATATATACCTTACAAAGTGATCAACAAAATTATATTAAATTGACATCAAGCAGTCAGCATATTAAAATGCATAAAACAAAGATAAATAATAAAACTCTGAGGACCTTTATGGATATTACTAACCTTCCAATGTACAGAATGTTGGGTGCAACCTCTCTGCATCAGGAATAGAGGAGAAATTATAACAGGAGCTTTTATATCATCCTGACGTGACACCACCCTGCCCTTCTGTATCCATTGGTTTAACACAGTAGAAAACCACTCGGCATCTCTACCAGTCACAAGCCCAGTAGCACCATTTGGAAGGGAGCTCATTAATGGATTACTTACACAATCCAACTGTTAAACATCAACTTACAGACAAATAAACTAATTCCTGTGTACTTGGAAGAAAACTAGAAGGACACTTGTTACATTCTGGAAAAATATTACAACCTCCCCAATCTATATAGAACCTTAAGTGGATTTACAGCCCATGTGGAATGACATAATAGCATGCAATGGCATTTATTACTGTAAGACGCTAGTTGTAATCACACTTGCATGTTAGTGGGGAACATTATCAAGGTTACTGAAAAATAGAAACTGAAATAAGAATGTATTATTTGTAAATGGAGTATCCCCTTTCAAGACAATAAGGCTGCATTCAGATGGATGTATCTGCAATCAATGTGCTGTTCATGTATAGACCAAACTACACATTGACCAATGTAAGTCAATGTGCAATGGAAAAGTATATGTGCAATTTTCCACAAAAGCCAGTGGTCAGCGATGAGGAGATTGCAGCATGCTCTTGTCTCATGCAATTTGAATACAAGACAAGGGCTCATCTCAATGGCTTTTAGCTTGTGAGTGCTCCTGCAGTGTAGACAAGCGAATGTAGTTGCACATATCAGTTGCAATTTCACCCTAAAATTATATGCCACTCACCCATTCAAGTCTATGGGTGCATGGAAAACATTGGACTGCACTCAGATAATATCTGCAGTTGATTTCCGCAGATTCACACAGTGGAGAAGATGGAGAAATTTTGTTCTTCGTCTTCTCACAGTGTACTATGATTCTCACATCAAAGAGAATTGGATCAAATTATGCTGATACTCAGATCAGAGTTTAATCTGAGCGTCATTTCCATAATTGGCCCAATTAATAAAATCTACAGTCGTGTGACCCAGCCCTATCACTACTATATCCAAGCCTTGTAATTGTTGTAATGAACAACTATATCTCATTAGGTTTTAACCACACTATTTATTACTATTATTTTCAAGACGGATAATACGCTTTAAAGTGATCCTAAACCCAGAAACTGACCCCCCCTTATCTTTAGACCTGTCCCTGCACCCCCTCTTATCATTTCTAGCCATCCCTTTTGCATAAAAAATCGCTTTTGTAAAGTTAGAGAAAAGGATATAATAGTTTGACCTGTGTGAGTTCTCCGTTTCTGTTGGAAGCCGCAAATAGGCGTGCCTGTCTGCTGGTGCCTGGTAATTATTCACGCCCTTCTCTGCTTGCTGCCTTTGTGAGTGTGTGGCTGCGTCATGAAAGGGGGCGGGGCTCCGGCATGACACGATTTAGCCCCGCCCCCTATCATGACGCGGCCACACACTCACAAAGGCAGCAAGCAGAGAAGGGCGTGAATAATTACCAGGCACCAGCAGACAGGCACGCCTATTTGCGGCTTCCAACAGAAACGGAGAACTCACACAGGTCAAACTATTATATCCTTTTCTCTAACTTTACAAAAGCGATTTTTTATGCAAAAGGGATGGCTAGAAATGATAAGAGGGGGTGCAGGGACAGGTCTAAAGATAAGGGGGGGTCAGTTTCTGGGTTTAGGATCACTTTAAGCAATGCTTTCAATAGAAAGATGAGAAGATGGCACTCACCCTAATATTAAAATGATCCTTTATTAAATCATGCAAGCGGTAAAAGCAGTACAGGAGGGGAATGCGGGAGATGTCCGGACAACAGTGACTGTTTTGCGCAGCTTTGCGCTTCAACAGGTTTTGTTGAGAGAATTTGTGTTGGAGTTGATTTTTTATTAGGGACTTCAGTGTATTCTGAGGAACTCCCAAGTTAGGGCCCTTTCACATCAGCGGTAAGCGCTGATCGCAGCAGTTGCGGTGAAAAAAACGCATCTGCCGTGGTTACCGCATAACGGCCGCACTTGCAGTTCACTTGCAGCAAGCCCCATGCAATATCTATGGGGCTTGCGGTAAGTGTGCGGCAGGTGCGGCAAGTGCGGTTTCAGCACTTGCGGCAGATGCGGCTGCAAAAAAAACACGGCTGACCGCGATTTTTTCACGGCCGCACCTGCGGCAAGTGCCGAAACTGCAACTATACCGCACTTGCCCCACCTGCCGCAAGCCCCATAGACATTGCATGGGGATTGCCGCAGGTGAACCGCAAGTGTGGCCGTTATGCCGTAACCGCAGCACTTGCAGTTTTTCACTGCAACTGCCGTGATCAGCGCTTACCGCTGATGTGAAAGGGGCCTTACACAGTTTACACAATCATCATGCTGTAAGGGTACCGTTACACGACGCAATATTGCATGCAATTTCACTGGCAATTTGCTGGTTGCAGTGAAATCATGGACACATTGTTCCATTTTGTACACAGCAACAAAAGCTATCTCCGATTGCTACTTTTCAACTAATTAAATACCAGTGCCAGTCACTGACAGTACTGTTTAAATGACATGATCGCTGATAAATGCAACCTGCGACCTGATCGTGGGGCGCTATTGGATTCTCATGGCAGCCTGGGCCTACTGAAGAAGACCCCGATGATTTCTAATTTTTTCTCTTTCTGTTAAGCCCTGCTTAGTAGGAGAACTTTTTTTGTTAGAAGTATGAAAGTATGACAAATATATAAAGACTCAAATCATTCCTTTTTTCTTCACTACTAATAAAGAAATTTAAAAACGCATACTTGGTATTTCCAACTTGGTAAACATAAAATCTATCAAGTATACAATTAATTAAAATGCATTGTAAAAAAAATAGAAATGGCAGAAAAAAAAGGAAGCACATATATGGCAAGTTGCTCAGGAGAGGAGTTAAGCTGTGCCTGCTTTATATTTTAGTAGACAAGGGGCAGCCTCATAGAGCCTTGTCATCTGCGGGTTTTCACATTCTATTTTGGCAGCAAAAAGAACTTCAGAGCTCGGAGTGTTTTCAGGTATAAAGCAAAAGATCTTTATGTCTGATTCCCTGGAGTGTATCGGCATCCGCACCAGAGATGAACACTTGTGCCGCCATCTGCACCGCGTGAAATGTACTGAGGCAAGTACTAATGTGTGCAGAGAACGCTCTCCAAACAGGATTGTAGCCTTTAAGGAAATGTAGAGTCAGGTAGAACTTCACTACACAAGTTGCTCATTATTTAGGTAGCAGAAAGCAAACCTTGGTGAGAGGAACATACTTTATATTCAATACTGCGCTTGATTGGCGTCACTTTCTAATTATCTTCTCTTTTTGTACTTATAAGTTTGAGGCTGCTTCACTTGACATTCTGGATGGCAGACGCAGACGGAAACAGCCAATTAGCAAATGGTCACATTTGCTCCTTGCCCCCACCCCCCAGTACCTTCAGTGCCCGACAAACAAGGAAGAATCAATAGACTGATGAGATTAATGTCACTTGACAGGTCTTATGTGGTGTTTGCAGTTTTCCTTGAGTTTTCGTTATAACCTATATGCCAAACACCATAACACATAATAGGGGTGATTATTAACATAATGAGGCTGATTGATGGTCTCACTGGCGTAAAAGCCATCAAATTTATTAAGAGGAGTACAGCATCTACGCAAGGGCAGGTGCGTCATCAGAAATGCTACTCCGCACTGGCATTTTTGTTATATTTGGTGGGCAGGTGTAGCCACAGCTCATCCCAGCTCCTCTCAAAATCCACCCAACAAAAGTTGCAAAAGTTTTGCGAAAACAGTTTGCAACTTTTGAAAGTAACAATTTTTTAGAGAAAAAGCTGTGATGAATCAGAGGCATAGTCCACATTGCTGGAGGTGATACTGTGCTAGGCAACTTACTAACACAAACTAGGCTTAGGCTTTTTAGGCAAAAATTGAAAGGCTTCTATACAGTAATTAAATAAACAGTATCATACATGATAGGCTCAGATACAATACTCATATGACAGTATCACAATGTGGTGTATCCATGGCGTTAAAGCAGCCGCAGGTTTTCTCCTTCCTTCCCTAGCTCTGCTCCTGATTATGATTCATTCCTACCTGAATGAACTGCCCATGTTTTTTTCTCCACCTATTCTTTGCGCTTTTTAATATTACAAACTTTCATCCTGTTGTCTAATGGCATAGCTCCCAACCGTCCCAGTGGGACTGACCCGACTTGCCAAGGCTGGAATCTCACTGTATGAATATAAACTAAATTAACAATTCTTCTCTGATCTCCCTAAAGATTCAAACTCACAACCTTCTATGTTGGTAGACAGCCCTCTACCAATGAGCCACAGCTCACACTGAGAAAAGGGAATATTAGGTATATTTGAACAGTATTACTAGCAGTGAAGCCAGAAATAGTTTATACAGGTGCACAGAATACATCTGTACACAGCAGTGTCACTGTATTCTAGAGGTAAAGAAAAAGTCACTTTTTTTGTTCATTTAAAACTGCTAAACATAATGAGAAAGAATTACAAAAATATGTTTTATTTTTCCCCCAAACTCCCTGGACTTAAACTGACATTCTTCAATATTAAATGTAAGCACTACAGCTGAGAGTCCGCAGACTCTACTAATGTCAGTGGGAGGATATTGTAATCTTGAGGTTACAGTGCATGCTCTGAATCTAGCACAGGTAGAGTTACTGTTACATAGAAATACATTGTACAGAGCAGTGTATTTCTATGTCTCTGTATTCTGGAGGAGAATAAAAGAAAGATTTATTTTTCTTCCTATAAAATAACAAAACTATAACAACAATTACAATACTGTAATTTTCAATGGCCATTTGAAAAAAAAAACAAAATTAACATCCCAAATCTACAAATAACTTGGACGTATATGTCTCCCTGTAATTGTAATGACCCAACATAGCGATCAGATTATTTCTGATGATCAGTAAATGGCGTAAAAACTATGGATTATGTTTCTGTATTAAATCCATAAAAAATGTAAAGAGATTATAATGCTGAGGTCATGTTTGACATAGCATAATGCTGCATTTTATCCACTGCTTCTTTCTGCACATTTTTTGAAGATGTAACCACACGATACAAGCACAATCTTCTCTGATTATTGCATGTTTGCTGCATTTTTTCATGGGTTTTCTCCCTTGTTTGGTGCAGATGTGAATTTGGATTTTTAATGCTACAGAAAAACTTTGATTCTGTGGTTCTGTGTAAAAATGCAATGGCATTTTTTACCTCCATTTTTTTCAGGCTCCACGTAGACGTTTATAGAGGTAAAAGGGACTAAAATTGCACAGCTCAGCGTGTTTGCCATGTTTAACTGTCCAACCAAAGTGGATGAGATTTCATGAAAACTGTGCCGCTGCGAAACCGCTGAACTGTGTGGGTTTGGTGCTTTTTTTTTCACCATAGCCTTCTATGTAAAACCAAAAAAAACTGATGGAAAACAACTGATTATATGTAAGCTGATTTTTGTATGTATGCCGGAGCTCGCTTTTCTGAGGGTATTCACCAGATAATTACTGGTGTGTTGCTGCTGTAAGAATCGGAGGGTGTCCATGGGAAATGACCTCCCTTATAAATTTGTAATTATAGCTATATGGTTTATGTGGTTCTCCGCGCTAAACCAGCCCCCTTCTTTCTATAGCTACAGTATAAATTCTAGGACAAATTGTATTTTTACCCTTGGCACAAGGGTAAAATACAATTTGTCTTAGAATCTATACCTGTAGCCATAGAAAGAAGGGGGCTGGTTTAGCGCGGAGAACAACTTAAACCATATAGGAAAACAACTGATTACTTTTGACCTATTGACAGGACCTTTTTAAGTAGTATTTCCATATACTAGTCTGACTATAAATGGTTCAAATGTAGCAAGCTAGATTATTATACAATGAACAGTTACAAAATTTGGGCCTTTTTAGCGTAAGGCTGGAGGCACACACTTTCGTGCATCAAACACGGAGCGTGTTTGATGCACGACGCACGACAGTGATGCTAGTGTAATGCGTGTTTGTGGTGTGTGTGTGGGTGAGTGTGCCTGCATGTATTGATGTGAGTGTGCTGTGAGTGTGAGGTGTGAGTGCATGTGTGGTGCGTGTGTTTGTGATGCTGTCCATGGTCCTGAAGGACCGCGTTCAGCATTTGTCGTGGAATTCAAACTCGCTTTGTCGGCTTTGCAGTGTCATTTCTAAATTCCTGCTGCTCCTGTCAGTGAACAGCGTTAATGTACGCAGTCCAGGGTCCTGAGTGCTGAAGCAATCAGCACAGGCAAACTACTGTGCTGATTACTCAGCTGTTCAGGACCCAGCAGGAGTTTAGAAATGACGCTGCAAAGCCGACAATTACCGACTTTGCAGATTTATAGGCATAAAACACAAATTTGCCCATTTATGACCTCAGCATGTGTCCAGGAGCTTGGACAGTCTCAGGACACATGCTGACATGAGTGTTAAAGCACATTATAATAATCATCTTGCACCGCTGTCACAGTGGGGCAGGACGATTATTACTGTAAGTGCATGGTGGGAAATTCAAACTCGCCGGCTTTTGACAGCCGGCGAGTTTGAATTCCCGACAAATGCTGGCCGGGGTCCTTCAGGATTTCTCGTCCCCATACACTTGCATTGCGCTCACGCGCGTCAAAATCACGACTGCACTCGCTTTTGACTGGCATTGCGATTATAGGGCAACACTGCCTGATAGGGCAACACTGGTCCGAGTGCAATGCGAGTTTCCCTCGCATTGCACTCGCATGAGTCCCTCGCCCAGTGTGCCTTCAGCCTTAGAAATAGAATTTAGACACCTCAGAGGAAATATCATTCAAATGTATTATTATTATTTATATAGCACCATTGATTCCATGGTGCTGAACATGAGGAAGGGTTACATATAAACAAGTTAAAAATATAATGAACAAACTAACAGTAACAGACTGATACAGAGGAGAGAGAGAGGACCCTGCCCTTGCGGGCTTAATACATATCTGGTCAATACAAAAGTCTGGCACATGACTTATTTCTTCCAAAGACCTTACCTAGGGGAAATGTACCAAAAAGATGATTCCAACGCTTAAACTGGAAAGGGTTCTTTAGGCTGGAAACACACTATCCTACTTACATGCGAGCCTCTCGGACGAGACTTGGATCGGTGACCCTGAATGGCCTCTCCCTCTCTGGACGGGAGTGTCAGTTGCTTGTGTTTTTTAGCAGCATCACACTCCCGTCCAGAGAGGGAGAGGCCATTTAGGGTCACTGATCCAAGTCTCGTCCGAGAGACTCGTATGTAAGTAGGAGAGTGTGTTACCAGCCTTAGGGTGGAAACACACTGGCGAGTGCAAAAACGGTCCAATTGATGGATCCGAGAGTCGGACGAGTGTCATCCGACTTTTGGTCAGTGTGGCTTCCGTGTGTTGTCCGAGTGTAATCTGTTTTTTCACTCAGCAGCTATTTAATGTATTAGCATTTACAGGAGCTTTTTTTATAGTTGTGTAAGGTACAGAATGATAATGTATCAATTAAAAATCGCATCCAACTCGGATGGTCCATGTGCGGTCTGAGTGTGGTACGTCTTTTTTGTCGGACCCATAGACTTGCATTGGCGAGTCTCGTCCGACACTCGCATACTGTCGCAGCATGTTGCGACTGACTCGTGAATCAGACGAGAAAAAAATGTCCGACACTCGGAAATGTGTTCTCGGACACTGACTAACATTGGTCCGACTGCAATGCGATTTTTACTCGCATTACAGTCATCCGAGTTTCACGCCAGTGTGTCCGAGCCATTACAGTGAGAGCAGTCAGACCGTGGGATGCCGGACTGCTACATGTAATAAAGGCAAGATACAATATCAGGATTTAAAAAAGGACTGGATGCTTTTCTCATAACCAATGGCATTCAGAGTACTAGTAATAAATATTCTGATTTTAAATATTATATAATTGATCAAGAAAAGTTGAGTTTACCGGTTATGTTTCTTTTTCAAGCTATCTAACTATGTTAATGTAGTGTTTTTGTTGGAAAGAAATGAAAAAATTATGTCAGCTCACCTTTCTGTGTGAAGTTCTCCGTGGGTGCAAAGTGAGCAGAGAACCATGCATCTCTGGAAATGGGCTAATGTGGATAAAGAAGCTGGTATGGAGTCCCTCCAATAGAATCACAAGTGTCTCTAGAGCTTGCCTCCATTGCTGAGCTAAGCCCGTTTGGCCAAAAGGTCCGCACTAACCTGCCATATACTCACTGTCTGGAACACCATAGACGATTGAACATGCTTGGGGATCACAGCCGCCCCATGGATTCTGCCATGGCTGTAGCAGGAAAAGTCCATGAATGAAACAGAGAAATCCAGCGTCCGGAGACATTTTCTTAAAGTTCCATTCTTTATTACCAACTTTAAAACAAATCCATTTCAGTAGCATGGAACCAATTGGGCAGAGGTGCCCAATCCGACACGTTTCGGCAGATAAAGCCTTAGTCGTGGACTTACAACACAACTAAGGCTTTATCCGTCGTATTGGGCACCTCTGCCCCTTTGGTTCTATTGCTACTGAAATGGATTTGTTTTAAAGTTGTTAACTGGAACTTTTTTAAGAAAATTTCTCTGGACGCTGGATTTTTCTTTTTCAGTCATAGTTTTTGTTGGGAGGGTCTTAGTTTGTATCATCAGCAATAAAAATATATGTACCAAAATATAATTATATTTATTTAATAATTAATGACTGTGGCATCTAAGTTGATTAAGTGAAAGGATTGGTAGATTCTCTGAATCTTGTCTCTAGAGTGGGAACTTGATTTTCTAGCACTTACAGATTCTTTGCAAGGAGTATATACGCATGTCCTTATTCTGGGCAACAAAATCACACACAGCTATAATATATCCCTCATATATAAAGAAAAAGAAAGTAAATAAAATCAAACCATGTATTGTAGCCAGAAAAGGAAAGGGTCTTTGCCATGGAGAAGAATGAGCCGAAAAGAATTATAAGAACTGTGATTTTATTTCTATTCATTTCAGGGAGGGTTGTCTGTGACGATACAGGATTTGACCACTTTTGTTGGAGGTTACCTGTTCTTAATTAGACCAGACGTATTGTACTTTTGTTTCTTAAATCAAGAGGAGTTAGTCATAGATTCCTATCAGATTGATTGGAGTCCCATTGTCTTAGTTTGTGGATTGCTAGTTAAGTGTGAATTGCCTCAGCCCCCCTGTCTAGGTCATTCAAAGAAAAATATGTAGTCCGATTGAACTGTGTACCAATGAGAGAACAAGAACAGTCTTATCCAACCTATCTTGTAAGAATACATTAACCTAAGGTGAAGGCAAAGGGTATAAAAAGATACTTGATCCTGTCACCATGTTCTTCATATTCTACATGTCTTCAGCCTAGGAACTACGGTTCCAGCTATAGGATCACAGAACTGGATTATAATCTACTAGACTTTAGCCTAGGCTCCAAGGATTTGGCTGGAAAAACAAAGGCTGTTTGAAAACCTCAGGTTAGGACAATTTGATCACCTTGCTACATAATTTGCTGTGCTCATTTCAACTTCCTAAGCTTGCCTCTATTTCTTCTGAGTGGATACCTGCCAAAAGCAGGGTGCTTCTGGACTGGGGTAGTTGGCCTGGAAGCCCAGAGGCACAATTATTTTAATCCCTGGTGAGTCAGCATAAGGGTGAGACTTTGCAGCTTGTTACAACATGTGTTCTTGCTGGTAATGTATGACATGCCTTTGACAGTTGGTGATCCAAAAGTATTACCAATGTTTGGTTCCATCACCCTATGTTGTCTGAGTAGTGTTTTACCCATAGGTAAGGAGTTTGGGCATTCAATGGGATGTTCCCTGGTCCATGAGCTCCTAACTTCCCACAACATAAACAGTACATAACATTATCGTCTGCTTCACACTGCTTCACACCAGCATACAGCCCCACACAAGAAACCCTAACTCTTCCCCATGCAGCAGCCTCAGTATGCAGCTCCTTGCATTTAACATAACCCACTTCCATATGTAGCCCCTGCACGTAACATCACCTCCTTCCCCAGACAGCTCCTCAACATGCAACACTGCCCCTTCCCATGCACCCCCTCAGCACACAGCACCACACACGAAACACCCCATCCTTCCCCACACAGCCCCCAACATGCAACCCTATGTACGCAACATCACCCCTTTCCCACGCATCCTCCATCTTCCAGCAAGTTCACCTAACCCTTCAAAATGCAGCCCCCCAGCAGGCAGCCCCACGTGAGCAACATTACCTCTTTCCCCACAGAATTCCCACCATGCAGCTCCACCACCATAACATCGCCCCTTCTTCCAAGGTGAGTAATATTACCCCTTTCCTGAACAGCCCCCCAGCATGCAGCTCCACATATACAAGATCACCCCTTTCCCCATGCAGCTCCATGTATGTAAAATCACCTCTTTTCTGTGACCAACTCCCCAATATGCTTACCCTTCCCTGTGCAATCCTTCAAAATGTAGCCCTGTGTAGAAACATCCCCTTATCCTGTGCTCCAAAAACACCAAACCACTCCTCACATCACTCACATTTAGTCCTAACTGTGCAGACCCCCGCACCATCATGCAGCCGATCAGTTCTTCCAATGTGATCTCTCCACAGCCTCATTATCTCCAGCAGCCATAGCAAACACTGAGCAAAGTTATCAGTTCTGCAGGGGAGGAGAAAGCCCTGCCCCTTCCATTGATGTCACCCCCTCACAGGAGCCACTCCATTCTAGATGATACCGAGGACTGATTCCTGTGGCCCTGCTGCCTACCCTGTGTACAGAGAGCCGGATCATACCCTGCCAGACACACCACTTATGATGTGGGCAATCTGATCATGGGTCCCTGGAGCCTCAGGCTTGGAAAAACAGGTCAGATTGATCTTATTACTATAGTGCTGTGAAAATTAATTGGGACAAAGCAAGTTTTTCTTCCATTAATTTTACTATTTCTGATAAATTGCACACAATAGACCTCGAGGCTGTAGGTCAGAGAAGGGTGGGGAGCGAGAAAACAGGCCAGATCTAAATGTAAAAGTACAATATTTCTCAGAAGTATACAGGGCAAGAGAACTCACCTTTATTGTGTCTTGTTTCTTGCATATCGACCCACTGGGGGTCTTACAGGGGTCTTTGTCTCCTTGGTATGCTGCTATCCTCCAGAGAGCGGAACTCCCAGCTAAGAGCCCGTGGAATAAAGCAGATAATCAAGGTATCCAGATGATTGAGCGCTCCCAGGAGATCAACCTTATGATAAGGACTCTGACTCCTTTTTCTTTCTTGGAGATTTATTTCAAATGGCTTCACAGTAATAAAAGTCATAAAATTCATAAAAGCATAATTAAAACAACGCGTTTCGGCTATATATGTCATAAAATATACCTGAGGAAGGCTATTTTATGACATATATAGCCGAAATGTGTTGTTTTAATTATGCTTTTATGAATTTTATGACTTTTTATTACTGTGAAGCCATTTGAAATATATCTTCAAGAAAGAAAAAGGAGTCAGGTCCTTATCACTATTTCTGATAAGTGTTTATCAGATCTTGGTGTCGTTTTCCTTTTTCTTCCACATTTCCCTTTTCGTTTTGAGAAAACGATCCAGTTTCATTGTGTGTGCAAATTATTCCCTGAAACGGTAGATTTTCCAATACCAACGGTGGAAGCGATTTCTCTTACAGTCAGACTTGTATGTTCATTAAATAATAATTCTAGACCTCTTCCATGGAATAACAACCATTTTTACAGGCAAGAATCACACAGAGAAAAAGTACACTCACCACTCCTCACAGAAACAAGCTCTCAACTGAAGCTGAGGGGGCAGCTAGCTGTTATTTTCTGACTAAAACCAGCTAAACCACATTTTGTTACTCAAGGGTTGTACACTCACATTTGTTCAAAATAGTTAAAACTGGTTTGAATCACTGACTGGCAACCCCAACTTACGATTTTACTTACAAAAATGCTTTGTCCCAATTAATTTGCACAGCACTGTAACTGTCCTGCAAGGGTAGCGCTGCACCTCTGGTATGCACTGGCTGTATGTATGCCACTGTGTTTAATAAAGCTTGATTCTCCAAAAATGCCTTAAATACACTGCAATAAATGCTGCAAATATTATACAGAAAAGCTGAAAGAAATTACATGCTGCAGATTTCTAAGATGCTGCAGTTTTTAAATTCAGTAAAAACTAAATGCATGTCCATGAGGTTTGTGAAATCTCACACCTTGGCTGTAAAAAGCAGCTTTTAATTTGGATAAAAACTGCAGTAAAACAGTGCTTCAAAACTGCTCCATGTGAACATAGCCTTTAGAGTGTGTGAAGAAGCACTAAAAATGATTTTTGTTTTTTTTTACTCTGTGATAATCAAAGAAAATGTGGGTCATATCCAAAAGTGTTCTGTAATCAGTCTAGCATTCCTGCTTCATGTTTTTTAATACTTATTTCTGTTTTGGTGGTTAAGAAGAAAATGTTGTATTGTACCACAGGCTAAATGGTGTCTCCACTCATCAATGATCACTGGCACATAGCAAGAATTTAAGAAAAAAGTCCCTATGAATAATAGATCACTCCAGATGGAAAAAAAGATAAGTAAGGCTTGTAAGTTTAGTGCTTTCTTGTGCAATCATTTACTGGAGTAGAGCCAGGAGCCAAAATGTAAGTTACAGAGGGAAGTTCAGATAATTAGTAGCGGGGGAACCTAAAAGTCTTAGGAATTCTTCAGATTTATTCCACATCATCTGCACTGTAATACTGCGATTATTTTCTACCAAATGTAAGGAAGTGAACCAGGGGAGGTCAGAGTAGTAAAAAGAGGATGAGTAAGAGAAGCTTTGCTCATTTGGTTGTATTTGGGATTGTAGGAAATGTATGGTCGTCCACGATGCAGTCTCCAGGAGTAGGTGGGGCCTTGTCTGTCAAAAGTCCCAATGGTCTTCTTTCTTTGCCAACGCTCAACTTCACAAATGTACAGAATATGCTCCGAGCACTCAGTGGGTCTCCGTGGTTTTGGTACTGATTAGTGAGATAGTGGGATTAGTGAGGAAATGTATGGTCATCCACGATGCAGTCTCCAGTAGTAGGTGGGCTCTTGTCTGTCAAAAGTCCCAATGGTCTTCTTTCTTTGCCAATGCTCAACTTAACAAATGTACAGAATATGCTCCGAGCACTCAGTGGGACTCCGTGGTTTTGGTACTGACGCTGATTTTAAGAAAATCGCCACATTGGACTAACCTTTGTGTGTTAACCGAATCGATTACCAGATATTACAGGAAACACTGCATAAATTAATAAAATATATATCCTGCTCAAAAACACTTCACCATTCCATTGTATTGTTAGATGTTCCCTTTATTTTTTGAGCAGCATATTTCCCTTACAGGGAAGTTGTATATAGTTGAATATCCATGTCAGAATTTCTGTATAATTTTATTAAAGTTTAACTCAATCTCTGCCCATCTAGCCTGACTGACTGCCCCTCAGTGTCTCCTCCTGCTGCTGAGATCTCACTCTGCTCAGTATAAACTGCAACCATCAGTCAAGCTGTGTAAATGGAGACTTAACACACTTGTACTCAAGAGCTACCGTATATACTCGCGTATAAGCCGAGTTTTTCATCCCAAAAATGGGGCTGAAAAGTGCCCCCCTCGGCTTATACGCGAGTCATATACTGCAGCAGCCCGCCGGCAACCCGCATCAGTATACAGGCCCCCCCCCATTAGTATCCAGGCCCCCCCCCCTTGCTCCGGAAACCTGTAAAGTAAAATGATTATACTTATCACTGTCCTGTCGCGCCGTCCCGCCGCTGCCATCGCGATCCTCGGCTTCATCCGTCTTCTTCCGGCTTCCTCTGGTCGGCGCAGGCAATGACGTCATTGTCTGCGCCACAGGAGGAAGCCGGAAGACGCTGGATGAAGACGGAGGATCGCGATGGCAGCGGCGGGGACAAACATGCAAAAAATTAAGGTATCAGGAAGGGGGCAAACACTTTTTAATTCCACTGTACTTTGGGAGTGAGACATCAGTTACGTTAACTATGTTACATCCGTTACATAAATATATAAAATATTTTTCATTAATGCTGTGCACCTTTGGATAAATAGCTAGCTTTTTATTGACATACTTTAGGATGTGCCCAAAAAGTATTTGAATAAATACCATTTAAATTCACAGGAACTTGTGCATTCATTATGGAGGACAAAACACGCTTCCATTTCTTGTTGCACCCACTACAGTGTTTACTATGAAATATTTCATTACTCAAAAAAGATAAAATGATATCCTTCCACATAAATATTACCCATTTGTCACCTGTGTAAAGCAATACATTTGTAAGTTTCAGCAAACAAGATATTCAAGCTTCTGACATTGAAAGTGTCATGCAAATGACATGCATGTAATGTTACATCCGTTACAGTAGAATTCAACATACAGACTTCAATAAACTGGAAAAATATAAAAAATTATGTTTTATAGAAATTAAACATAAAGCTTCAGCTATACATGTTCCATTTGTCTATTTACCAACCTATTGTATAATAAGAGAACACAAAGCACATGTCCTTTATTGTTACAATACCAGATGAGGTTTTAGGTCTGCGCCATTCTCTCTTCATTGATATTCCTTCCATGCCAGTGAATTCAGTCTCTATCAATGGAAGAGTATTTGTTAATTAGTATCACCTTGACAAATCCATCTCATCCTTTGTTATTCAGCTGGAAAAGAGGGAATGAATTGCTACCTGTCATTACAATGCTGTGATATAACGTGGAAGCAGCTCGCAGGAACTGACTGGCAATAGATGAGTTCATTGCCATCCTGCAGCAAGCAGTACACAGCCGCCAGAGTCATCAATGGCAGGAACAGAGCAACCTGCACAAGCTGCAAATCCGGCACAAAATACATTTGTTCAGGGAAATGTTTTTTAATCAGTCGCATGGGTTTGGAATTGCAGCATTTCTACTGTAGTGAAGGTCATTGCCGTCTCATTTACTGTGCACAACCTGCAGACAGGAGATCTGGATTCTATACAAAAAATGTTGCACATTTCATTTTGCTTCCCCGGCGGTAACAGATTCTGATTCTTGAGAGCTCTTTTTAGTCTAATGATTATTGTTTAAACAGATATTGATTAAAAATCATCTGTATAGTGGTTAGTGCTTGCAAAAGTGGTCCAAGGAATGGCAACCTGCGATCCGATGATCAGAGTCTATGATGTGCATTGGGAGTGAAGGCCAGAACACATGGAGGATCACAGCTGCCCAAAACACCTACAATGATTTCTTGATCATTAGAGGTGGACCATCGAACAGTGGAATACATTTGCCTGGTCTGCTGATTCACATTGTATTTCACATCATGTGGATGGTCAAGTGTATGTACATCACTCACCTTGGGAAAAGATAGAAACAGGGTACACTATGGTTTCAAAGAATGTTAACAGAGACAATGTCGTGCTTTGGGCATTAAAGGGAACCTGTCAGACTGTTTATGCCCCCCAGTTATCACTATCTGTACCTGTAGCTTCACAATACTATTCTAATCATCCCTGTCTGAGCTCAGATTGTAATGTGAAAGGTGAAAAAAATCATTTATACACTTACATTTCAGTCTAGACCTTGGAGGAGGGAGACTGTCTGGCAGGATAATAGTTAACTCACTATTAACTTGCATGGCTAAAGGACCTGTGTGATGGAACAATAATGTGACTATAGTGGGGGAGCTAAGCGAGCAAACTCATATTATATTATAGGGACTTAGCTCCGCCTATTGTAGTCACATGGTTATGACATTACATCAGGTCAACATGTTCTAACATAAGGCTGAAATGTTAACTATTAACCTGCCAAACAGTCTCCGTCCTCCAAGCTGGGGACTGACTGCCTCATTACATAAGGAAATGTAAGTGTATAAATGCTTTTCTTCACCTTTCACATTACACTATGAGCTCAGACAGGGATGACTTAGAATAGTATTATAAAGCTGCAGCTACAGACAGTGATAGCTGAGGAGACATAAACTAACTGACAGGTTCCCTTTAAGAGTCATTGGGTCCTAGTATTAATGTGGTAGTTAATTTGACACATATCACTGTCCTAGACATTGTTGCAAACAAAGTACACCCCTTCATGGCAATTGCACTTCTAAATGGCAGTGGCCGCTTTCAGCTGGCTGAAATAAGTAGCTACACTGCAAGAATTGCTTGAGAATAGTTGGAGGAATTTGGCTTCCAAATTCCAATCCATGATGGTCCTCTCCTCCCCGGATGCCGCAGTGAGCACAGCCTCAGGACCCTGCATCCTGCCATGTGATCGGTCGACATTGCTCGGTCACATGGTGCTGTCCAAGGTCCTCCACAGGTCCTGCGGTGTCAGTATGAGGG
Source organism: Allobates femoralis (assembly GCA_033576535.1). Taxonomy (NCBI): domain Eukaryota; kingdom Metazoa; phylum Chordata; class Amphibia; order Anura; family Aromobatidae; genus Allobates; species Allobates femoralis. The sequence goes on from JARQOC010000004.1 coordinate 172,170,383, forward strand.
GAGATCACTGGGGGAACATGGCGAGTAAAAAATGCATCAAAATAATGCCAAGAAATTGGCATGTCAATTCTTTTTCCAAAAGCGGATCTGTAAAAATCTCAGTGTCTGAATGCCAATTGACAGGCATTGACTTGGTGGGACAGCTAACATCACTGCATTTCACTGCATTCCACTGCAATAGTGGATCAGTACAAAGAGGACCATGGCGCAGCAATTGTGCAGCGTGTAATGTAGCCTAAGGTGTCTCCTTCAAATGTCACAAATCCTATTTATTATGGGGCTGTCTTAGTGTAAAATGAGACTAATTGTAATTTATATTCATGAGATCGTTATGGCATGCAGCTGATTCACAAACTGTGGTAGTGATTATGGAGGGATGCAGGCTGCAAATAAGTGAGCTAGGAAGAATGGGGTCTGTGCAGGCTGTAGAAGAGAATGGGGCCGGGAAGAGACTGTGTAGGAGGGGAACAGTATTAAAGCACTGAAAAAGGGCTGTAAAAGGGGGATGCTGAGGAGGATGGGTCCCATCAAGGAAAGGTCACATTGCTGTGGTTGATGGGCTCACATTAATTGGCCAAATTATGTGCTAAGTACCTTCATTTTTCAAAGTATATTCATATAGCATTATCAGTTTACATTCTTACACTCTATGTTTGCACATGTCTTAGTGGTTACAGAGTGTTGCTGTATACTTTTGTTTGTATATACAGAATAAAAATTGCTCAGATCTGATGAGACTATTGAACACTGAACAAAAATATAGTCACAACACTTTTGTTTTAGCTACCATTTTTCATGAGCTGAATTCAAAGGTCTAAGGGTACCTTCACACGCCGCAATTTCGCCTGGCGATATGAAGCGATCTAACGTGTGCATGCACGTTTTTCATGGTCTCCTCATATCGCCGATGGCGACATCACACACCGCAATTTCGCCCTGTAAGTAAGGCGATGTGTCGCTCTGGAAATCGCCTCACCCACAGCAGAAGCAATCCTGCCGAATTCCATCGCCGCTTCACATGCCGCAATTCCAAAGGCAATGTGTGCGTACATGTTCAGCGTGGCGAGGAGATAGGCGTGCTGCAGTGGTTTACACGGCGCCCCATACGTGCTCATTGGACAGTGTTACGATTGGGCAGCCTGCTCTGAAGCCTGAAGGCTGGCTAATACATGACGCCATTGCCATTGTGTGGTGGTGAACGGACAGCTCTTCAAATATGGCGCGGTGTCAAGTGACAGCCAATGGGAACACAGTAGCCCACACCAATCATTTCAGACGGGGCACTTTCACAGGATGCTTTTAGGAGACAAAAGAAGTGTGAGATTAGTGATAATATGCTGCAGGGACATGTTTTGCTAGCTTAGGAGGCGTTCTGGAGGTGACAGGATCCCTTTAAATGTTTCAGATCTCCAAATTTAAATATTAGACAAAGAAAACACAAGTAATCACAAAATGCAGTTTATAAATAAATGTTTTTATTACTAAGGGAAAAAGAAATTCAAACCTACATGATCCTATGTGAAAAAGTGATTCCCTCCCCCTTAAAATATAAATTAACTGTGCTTTAATGAAAAAATGTACCCTGTTAGCCAGTAGATAGAAAAATATTAGAATCTGAGAGTCCTCAGTGGTTGATACCTTTTAATGGCTAACTGAAAATTTAAGCAAGCTTTCGGCACACTGTGGCCCCTTCATCAGGCTAATAATGACACAAATTCTGAAGACACATACATATATACATAAGTAAAAATCAGAAAAAAAAACTGTTACATGATGTAGTAAATGCAACAGGTGGTGTAAAGCAGAGTCAGGCTAGGGATGGGGAGAGGAGCTGGGAAGGTAAAGTCAAAAATGCAAGATAAGAGGAATCAATTGTATTATTGTTCTGTGATTAGTGTTCCGTGAAGACCTGGGAATTCCTGAGTGAAAAAAGTGTGGAAAGCCATTAAACGGTACTATATCCGGGACAAAGTGCCTCCAGGTCCGCGCTGCTGCTTCAAAGGAATATCAAAGACACCAGAATGCTTTGAGTGAAGTAATTTTCTGCTTTATTTTCCAATAAAGAGTTTCATTCCCACGTCGTGGAAGTGTGGTCCTTTGCGGCAGCTGCTGGGTTTGAGCGATCAAGCTGGTTGTGGGCTTCACAACCGAACCAGGTGAGCAGTTTTATGCTATATATGATTTGTCTCCTAAGTGGGATAAGACCCTATGCGCATTCTCATTTCTTTAGATTAAACGGTACTAGGCAGTTCACATCAGAGTGTCAAAAGTTCAATGGAGTCTGTTGGAAAATGTGATATCTCTAAATGCCCTTTCATTTTATGTAAAGACGCATGGATCTGTGATATAACTATATGCCCTTTCATTTTACATAGTATTGCATGAATACATGCAAAATATTTAATCCTGTTTTGAATGTGTGAAAGGTCGTTATCAATTTGTATTCCCATATTCTTCTCTCTCTCAGAGATTTGAAGTTGCTTTTTAAAATGAGCAGCCCCATATCGTTTCAATGCTGTAGTCAGGGCTGCAAAAATGCTTTGCTACAGATAGATCCATACGCTTTTCTTTTATTGAGTGGCGATGAGAATTCATTCTTGTTCTGAATTTTTGCCCGGTCTCCCCTATGTACATGCCACCTATTGGACATTTGGTACATATAATTAAATACACCACCTTGCTTGTGATGCAACTGCATTTACCTGGGATCTTGTAGTCCCAATCTGTCCCAGGAATCCTTATCTTGTCCATTGTCATTATGGATGGACAGGTTTTGCACCTGTTCTGGTTGCAGGGAAAGGTTCCTGTAGCTGTTGGAGAGGACAGGGCGCTTCTGACAATGATGTCTTTTAGATTCGGAGGTTGTCTAAAGCACAAGAGTGGGGGATCTGGAAATATTGATTTTAGTCGGGCATCTTTTTGTAGGAGTAGTTGCAGTTTCCTTGCAGCTCCTCTTAGCACCTCCAGACTTGGATTGTAGGTGACTATGAGAGGAACTCTGTTGTTTTCTTCTCTAGTTTTGTAACGTATGAGATGATTCCTTGATATTCTGGTGGCTCTTGTAATCTGGTTATCAATTGCTCTTGGATGGTAGCCCTGGTTTAAAGAGGTCTTTCTGAGGTCTTTAAAGTGATTGTCTCTATCTCTAGGGTTGGAACATATCCGGTTGTATCTGATGGCCTGGCTGTACACAATAGAATTTTTGATGTGTTTTGGATGAAAACTGTCCCATCAGAGATATGTTGGACGGTCAATTGGCTTCCAATACAGGGATGTCTCTATTTCATTGTTCTGTAGCTTAATGATGGTGTCCAGAAAGCTGATTTCAGTGCAGGAGTAGTTGAGTGTTAAGTTGATCGTGGGATGAAACTGAAACATGAAAGTTTTCATGGAACGTCTTCAGCTGTTTTTTAGACTCTGTCCAGATGATTAAAATAGAAAAGAAAAAAATGTGTTGCGCCACCTGTGGACTTATCCTGCTATTATAAGGTTGCACTTAGGGATCAACTAACCTTTTATGGTTGTGTCAGTTCTGCACAACCAGAATGTGGGCGTGTGTTAAGGCTCAGGCTGCCAGCCTCGGACCTGTATCTCTTCCGTGTCCTAGATCCTCTCAGCTTCAGATCATGTGCCGATCAAGTGCTCACTTCAAGGCCAGGCCGGACGGCGTCAATCAGGTCCTTTCCCTCTGCAGCTCTGTTAGACCGCTTTCCCCGAAGGGAGATGTATACGAGTAGAAATTGTTTAAGCGGTTCTTCGGTAGAGCGCTGAGATTACACGAACACAATTATCTCCAATCTCTATCTTTATTCTTTAAAAGATGATGCTTCAAACTCCAACCCACAACATGTTTCGACGTGGCAAACACGTCTTCCCGCTTGAGGAAGACGTGTTTGCCACGTCGAAACATGTTGTGGGTTGGAGTTTGGAGCATCATCTTTTAAAGAATAAAGATAGAGATTGGAGATAATTGTGTTCGTGTAATCTCAGCGCTCTACCGAAGAACCGCTTAAACAATTTCTACTCAGATGATTAAAATGTCATCGATATAACGGTAGTAGGACAGAGGTCTGATAGGACAAGAGGATAAAAAGTCACCTTCAAGCTTGGCCATGAAAAGATTTGTATATTGTGGTGCCATTTTGCTTCCCATTGCTGTGCCAGTCTCCTGTGTATATATGTTGTTTTCAAATGTAAAGTAGTTGTCGTGAGGATACATTTTCTAAGTTGCACCACAGAGTCAGCATTAATACCTGTGTTTTTCAGGAAAGTTTTGCAGGAATTTAATCCATCCTGGTGTGGGATGTTGCTGTACAGAGATTCCACATCCATGGTGGCGAGGATGGTTCCTCCTGATAGAGGACCTATTGCTGACAGTTTATTCAATAGGTCGGTTGTGTCCAGAATGTAGCTGGGTGTCTCTTTCACCAGGGGTATGAGAACACCCTCTACCCACCCAGAAATGTGTTCGGTGAGGGTGCCCACACATGAAATGATTGGTCTTCCTGGATTTCCTGATTTGTGAATTTTGGAAAGCATGTAGAAAGTGTTTGTTCTTGGACTTTCTTGGACTTTCTAGAATTAGGTCATCAGCTCTTAAGGTACTTAAGCTCTTAAGTATACATGTATACATATACTTATGTATATATGTATGTGTCTTCAGAATTTGTGTCATTATCTGCCTGATGAAGGGACCATAGTGTCCCGAAAGCTTTCTTCAATTACCATCTTTTCAGTTAGCCATTAAAAGGTATCAACCACTAAGGACTCTCAGATTCCAAAATTGTGCTTTATCACATCTTTGGGAGGCTGAGTTCAATTTCACTAGTCACTCCTAAGTTTGATTACTGCTGCTCCTGTTCTGTATCACAAAATCACTTAAATAGGACCTGCCCAACAAAGTAAAGTAGACCAACAGATCCTCAAAAGCTAGACATCATGCCACAATCCAAAGAAATTCAAGAACAAATGAGAAACAAATTAATTGAGATCTATCAGTCTGGAAAAGGTTATAAAGCAATTTCTAAAACTTTGGTACTTCAGAAAACCACAGTGAGAGCCATTATCCACAAATGGCAAAAACATGGAACAGTGGTGAACCTTCCCAGGAGTGGCCAATCTAAATTATCCCCAAGTTCTTGAACTTGGTCAACCAGGCCTCCCCCTCCTTCCCACCCTCTCCGCCTGTTTTTTCCGCCCCTACTTTCCTTCTGTTCCCCCCTTCTATGTTTTTCTCTTTATTTTTCTTGCCTTCTTTCCTTACTCTTAAGGTCCGCAGGGATGCTGGCGATGTTTAGTTGGCTATTGTACAGCGAGAAATTACTTCCATTTAATTTCATGTTTGATTATAAGGTGATATAATTGGAGAATTACAGGGCCTACAAGTAGTATTCAACCCCCTGCAGATTTAGGTGGTTTGATAAGATGCAAATAAGTTAGAGCCTTCAAACTACAAACGAGAGTAGGATTTATTAACAGAAGCATAAATCTTATAAACCAAAAAGTTATGTTGCTCAGTTGAATTTTAATAAATTTTAAACATAAAAGTGTGGGTCAATTATTATTCAACCCCTCAAACCACCAGCATTCTGTTTGGTCCCCCTAAAGTATTAAGAAGTAGTTCAGGCAGAAAGAACAATGAGCTTCACATGTGTGGATTAATTATCTCTTTTGCCAGCCTTTTCTGACTATTTAAGACCCTCCCCAAACTTGTGAACAGCACTCATACATAGTCAACATGGGAAAGACAAAGGAGCATTCCAAGGCCATCAGAGACAAGATCGTGGAGGGTCACAAGGCTCGCAAGGGGTACAAAACCCTTTCCAAGGAGTTGAGCCTACCTGTCTCCACTGTTGGGAGCATCATCCGGAAGTGGAAGGCTTATGGAACTACTGTTAGCCTTCCACGGCCTGGACAGCCTTTGAAAGTTTCCTCCCGTGCCGAGGCCAGGCTTGTCCGAAGAGTCAAGGCTAACCCAAGGACAACAAGGAAGGAGCTCTGGGAAGATCTCATGGCAGTGGGGACATTGGTTTCAGTCAATACCATAAGTAACATAAGAAAATCTAAATTAAGATTTTGGAATGGCATAGTCAAAGTCCTGACCTTAATCCGATTCAGATGCTGTAGCATGACCTTGAAAATGTGTTTCATGCTCGAAAACCCTCCAATGTGGCTGAATTACAACATTCTGCAAATATGAGTGGCCAAAATTACTCTAGAACATTGTAAAGGACTCATTGCCAGTTATCACAAATGCTTGATTGCAGTTGTTTCTACTAAGGATGGCCCAACCAGTTGTTAGCTTTCGGGGGGGCAATCTCTTTTTCGCACAGGGCCCTATAAGTTTGGATTACTTTTCCCCTTAATATTAAAGACCTTCATTTATTAACTGCATTTTGTGGTTACTTGTGTAATCTTTGTCTAATATTTAAATTTGTTTGATGATCTGAAACAAGTGTTCCAAACATGCAAAAGAATAAGAAATCAGGAAGGGGACAACACTTTTTCATACAGTATCTGTATATGTGAAGACCATCAGATATCCAGATGGTGTGATTAATGAAAGATAAACACACCTCTATTTTTAGTTGGCTTTGTTGGGTTTACCTTGCAGATCACATCTGTTGCAGGGTACCACATTTTACTCTTTGTATAAGGCCAGATCCATCTATATCTTCTCTTCTACATTGCATTGACCCCACTTCTCCATGATCAGAAATACCTGTTTCAATGCCATAGTACTTCTGTGCATTGTACTGAACCACAGCAAAGTCCCCATCCTTCACAGAAGCAACAGAAACTGATGCCTCTGTGAAACCTCCAGATGTCTTCTTTGTTTTTGGCATTTTGCTAAAAATCCTAAATACTACAGTAATGCTTGTTATGGAGTTGAGGTTTGGCAGTAACATTTCTGCTCGTCCACAGGTCTTTCCTGCTTTTTCTTTCTTTGTCCGCAGATCTTTGGAAATTTAAATCACAGAGATTGTCTCGGATGTGGAACAAGCAACATATATATATAACTTAGTTGGTGAGTTTACTAGTTTACTACTATTCTCCTTGGCAGAGTGCACCTCCAAATGGCTCTCTTGAAAATAACACCTACACCTGGACCTTTACTGTGGATAATTGAGCAGCTATGTTAGAAGTGATTGACATACATTTATATAGTATTTACATAAGGTTAGCATGGTAATATTGCGGCACGCAAAGTCTGAGTAAGAAACAAAACATTTCAGCCAACAAAACATGAGTGACACAGAAGGAGAAGGGGAACGGAATATTAAAATCTCATACAATACAGGAAAAGGAGAGGGATTAAAAGAAGGAACAGTCCAGAGACAGGTATATATACAAGGTCAAGGATCAACTATTATAAATAAGGGGAGAAACTGATGGACTCATTCACGTCAGACCTACATATATTTTTTGGCATCCACAGGTGGCGTAATACACCACATGTGTGCTACTGCATGTAATATGTTGATTAATGGTGAAGGTCCGACTCCCATTGCTTGTCATAAAATGAGTACTGCGAACAAAATTAGCACACGCAAGACAGTCACCATAGGGATAGAAGCCTCTGATTGTAGGGCCTATACCAAAAATATCAGAAATAGCAGGTGTATAATGACTCTGGACAAGCATGTCCTTTAAATTCTGCGATCTTCGGGGGGTCATTTGCAGACCTCCAGATAGGCTCTCCCTCAGTTTCGGCTCGGACATTAATACTGGCCAGTGCCTCGCCAGGATCTTTCTCATCGTATCCCACTGGTCATTGTGAGTAGAGATGAATCTTATCATCCGTGAGTCATTATCCCTTTTTGTTGAAGGGAGAAAGAGATCATTACGTTTAGCCATAACTGCCCTATCAAAACCATGATTGATGCATCTACGACTGTACCCCTGTTCCCTAAATCGCACCTTAAGGTCTAGTGCCTGTTTCCGAAAATTAGCCTCAGTGGAGCAGATCCGCTTCATCCTTAGAAATTGTCCAACCGGGATGGCGCTTATGGTGGATTGGGCATGAGCAGATGAAGCGTGTAATAACGCGTTTACAGATGTGTCCTTTCTGTAGACATCTGTCTGCAAACATCCATGTCTATCCACATTAATTTTTATGTCAAGGAAGTCAATGGACTCCTGACTATATTTGTATGTGAGCTTTATGTTCAAATCATTATGATTTAATGAAATCATAAATTGGTCGAGCTGCTCCGCAGTGCCCTGCCACACCATAAGCCCATCATCGATATAGCGCATCCAGCACTGCACATGGGCAACGGCCCGCCCACCCCCGCACGCAAGCAAACTCCGCTCCCAGAACCCTAGGAACAGATTTGCGTATGAAGGTGCGCAGGCCGCGCCCATGGCAGTGCCGCGCTTCTGCAGATAGAACATATTCTTAAAAGTAAAAAAGTTGTGTGACAGGACAAAACGGAGCAGCTCAACAATCAGCTCACATAAATGGCCATTCCGGTTGGAACATTCAAGGAAGAAGCGGACCGCCTCAACACCCGCATCATGGTCGATGCAGGTGTATAAGGACTCTACGTCCGCCGTGACAATATACATGTCTGACTCCACAAAAATCCCGTCAATCCGTTTGAGGGCGTCCGTTGTGTCTTTGATATAAGATGGCAGTGTCTCCACTAGGGGTTTGAGATAATAATCTATAAATCTGCATACAGGGTCACATAGACTTCCGATGCCTGACACGATCGGACGCCCTGGTGGATTGACGGGATCCTTGTGGATTTTCGGAAGTAGGTATAGGGTGGCGACCTTAGGTGAGTGTACAGTGAGACCATCTAGAATTTTCTTAGTAATGATCCCCTCCTCAAATGCGCCTATCAAAATTCTCTGAAGTTCATCAGAAAATTCTCTTTGTGGATTGGAATCTAATTTAACATAAGTAGACCTATCCTTGAGCTGCCGAAAGGCCTCTTTTTCATATTTTATACAAGGCCAGATCACAACATTTCCCCCTTGTCTGCCGCCTTTATGACCACGTCTTTATAAGATTGTAGTTCTTTGATACCTTATCTTTGTTTATATGTTAAATTGTCAGTGGTTCGTTTTGTTTTAATTTTATTAAAATCATCCGCTACAAGCTTGGTAAATACATCAATAGCAGGGCAAATAGACAAGGGGGGAAATGTTTTTCATCTGGGATGAAGTGATGTTGGAAACTTACCATGTCCATCCGGTGGAACACCATCTTCCAAATCCTCCAAATCACAAAGGGTTTGTTCTTCCATAGTCTTTGTCCCATCTTGACTGTCCCTAGAGTGCAATTTTCTCAATAGTAGCTTTCGTGCAAATAGATGTGTATCCTTTAATGCTATAAAAAAAACTTAAAATTATTAGTAGGCACGAATGTGAGTCCTTTAGGGAGGACTTCAATTTGCACTCTAGAGAGAGTACGATCTGACAAGTTAACTACCTGAAGAGGATTTTTCTTGTTCCCTTTTCCTCCCGTCTTATTTGGATTTGATGTCTGTAGGCGTGTCACTATCTGTCTTTCATTAGACACACCTGAACCTCCTTCATCCGCTGACTCACTTTCCTGGGTGTCATCCTCAGATGTCAGCGAACCGACAGATGGAACTTTGGGTATATTTGGGGCCTCTGGTTTTGGTTTAGGGTCTGGTTTTGGTTTCCCCCGTTTGGACTTCCACTTGTAGACCCGGTGATTGTTAAAATCACCTAGATCTCTGTGGAACTTTTTCATTTTTGCTTCTTTTACCTCTGTTTCCCATTTAGATCAGTATCAACATCAGATTCAAATTTCTTGAGCGCCTCTTTTGACAGCCCATCTCTTATAGATTGTTGGAGGTCATCCATTTCATTTTCCAATCTAGCAATACTAGTCTTATTGTCTTCTGACAAAAGACTAATAAAGCCTTGTGAACAAGTGTTGGCAATTTCTTCCAACTTGTTCTTAAAATCATCAACATCAATAGGATAAGCCGGAAAGACCTGCACTCTCAGACCACGTGGGATGAGACCCCTCTGCAAATACTTTTCCAGAAAGGCATGGTTCCACCAGAGTCTCGTTCGTTTTTTTTAAAAGATCCTTGAATCTTGCAATCTTGTCTCGGACAGTTCCAACATCCCCCCAATTCCCCTGTCACGATCCTCCTTGAATGTCTCCTCCAATTCTAGAAGCCACGTGTGGTCACGGGTCCTGTAATCCATTTGGGCCAAAGGGATCACTGTGAAACACACAGAAAATAGTATTAAACAAAAGAATTCCATATGACTGTATGAAAAAACTGTGCCAGTGTCTCCACTGGTGTCCAGTTCAGCGGCTCAACACAAATACATGATATAAAAAGAGAAATGTTGGAGCCATAAATGCTTGAAAACATATAAATATTTTTATTGAGGGACAACAAAATTAGTGGATGGTGATCTATAAAAAGCACAGCACAATATACTGGTATGACAAATATATATATAGATGCTCACAGAGGTCAGCAATTCCTATAACAAAAGGCACATACAGAATAAAGTAAATACAGTGTGGGATACATGGCTGGTAATAACAAATTACATAATAGTACCCATATGGTCGTCTATTTCTGCCCAGATCCACTGCCAAACCACACAGGGTTAAATAATCTCCTATGTACCCAGTTCTGCCCACAAGAACTACACCATTCTAGCTGCTGTCTCATCATCCCCGAAGGTTCTGCAGCAGCGGTGGTCCCCATTATTGACCACACAATGTGGGTGGCGTCACGAGTGACAAATCCCCTGTAAATAACCCCCATTTTATTGTGCGGGCCCGGGACACGGTCCGGACCAGAACCGCCATGACATTCCCCAGCAGTACCCTGTCCAGTACCGAGTACCCCGTCCCAGTGGGCTCCACACTTTACCAGGACATATGCAGAGAACTAGGTATATGGCCCAGCCAGTCTGACAGTCACTGAGGACACTCTGCCAAGTAAAGGATATGCCTTCCTGCTGTCTTCTTGAAGCTACGGAATTCAGAGTCTGTGAACGTTCCTGTATTCCTCTGCTCTTTTCCTTAATTCTGAGTGGAACTCTCCCAGCTGAGTGGGTGATGCGAGCCTTGGAATCAGCCTCGGTTATCTGGCTCTCAAGATCACTGTGCTCCTGGGGTCCCCACCAGTGACCGATGGACCTGTAACCCACCAATCTCCAGCACCTGTCTTCGGGTTCTGAAATACCCAAGCGACCCAGGGGCTGGTCTCCAGCTGCAGCGTAGTCTCCAGGGGAGAGCTTCTGTAAGCTTCCTTCCCCGAGACCTTTCTCCTTCGACTGCTCTCCCTGTCTCCTCACACTACTCTAACGTTCCCCCCAGCCAGACAAGATGAGTCAGAGCCTAAGTCTGGCCCCTCAGTACTCTTCGTTCTGGCCAGGGCTTGGAATGTGTATGGATCCATGGGGGCTCTCAGCAAAGAATCCACGTCTCCCCTCAGACGTGGCATTGAAGTTGGTGTAAAGACACTATCACCTGTGGTAGCCAGACCGCAGGGGCGACACAACTATTCTATTTCCTTCTTTATATTTAATATATATATATATATATATATATATATATATATATATATATATATATAATATATATATTAAAAAAATAGGAACAGCACAAAAACCTTTACTTTCCAATGGTGCACGCTTTCCAAACACAAGCCAAGTGCCCAATAGAAACAAGCTTGAGAAAGGATCACATATCCGAATCGTTGCCACGCCATTGGGCTGTTTCTGGACAATAAAAAAGTCCACAATAATTTTTGGTGCTGTTTTTCTCTTTTTTATATATATATTCTGCAGTAAAAACATTTGATCATAGTAATCCTAGATATGTAAAATTTAAATGTCATGGATATTTTCCACTGACCCTGTATTCATTTCTACTTTTTATTTTAGATTTAACTCACATGACATTATATAAAAACCTCCACTACTAGAATTACCAGTAATAGCAAAAATTGCACTCTCTAATGCAAAAGTGACATTTTTCCTTTAGTCAATACAGTAGAAACAAAGATTTTACTTAGAAGTACTTGGAGGTGTTTCAGCCTCACCTGTCAGAAGTCCAAGTTCCATGATTTATCTCGCTGGTCAGAGGTTATAGTACATCGAAATGTAATTTCTTCCTCACCCGGGCTTCATTCTTCTTAGGCAACTTAAAATGTCATAACCAATATTCTGCATGCAACAAATGCATCTTTCTGGAGTAATATTGAACAGTCAGTCCTTTTGGAGACAGATCTACTTATCAAGACAGAGAATTGTTTCATTTAACCGAGAAATTGTCTGCATGTTCATAACGTATATCACATTAATGTATCTCATGAACTGCTGTTTTATAGATTTTATTAAAACTTTTCTTTTTTTACATTAATCCATCTTCCTACAGTTGAGTGTATCTGCCTCATAATATCATCAAAACCACAGCTACTTTACTCTCTTATTTATTTCTCAGGATTCATTCTCATTGATTTCTTAAACCCAGATAGGCTACCATTGTGTAGGATCAAGCGACCACATTTTTGGTCCAAGTGTTGTCTGTGGATAAACTGATATCACACTGCGAGTACTAGGGTCAATGTATCGTACATTAGTCTCTTCTGTATTTAGAATGAGATACACGTATTCAAGATATTTTTATTATATTATTATTTATCGGCCTTCAGCTCGATCTCGAGCCACGATGACTTGATGGATAAACGCTCTGTAGGAAGATTGATCTTGCGCGAGCCTAGATAGGACCTAGATCTTGACAATATCAAGCCATTGGGTTGCTGGTCTCCTCTTTGTCTTGTTCCTTCTATTCTTCCTACCATAATGTCTTTTGCTAGGGATTTTTCTCTTGGTATGATGTGTCCAACGTAGGCAAGTTGTAACTTGGTGATCCTCCTTGCTTCAAGTGACATATCTGGCTTGATTTGCTCCAAAATGAATTTGTTTGTTCTTCTTGCCATCCATGGTATTGAAGACATCCTTCTCCAGCACCACATTTCAAAGACGTTGATTCTTCTTCCATCTAGTTTCTTTATCATCCATGTTTCACTTCCGTATGTTACTACAGAAAAGAGCAGACTATGAACGAGCCGTGTCTTCGTTGCCAGTGAAATATTCCTTGATTTGAAGAGCTCGTCCAGTGACTTCATTGTTGATTCAAGACTATGGGTGTGCAAAAAAAATCAGATCCCATAAGGATCAACCATACAGCATCCAACTTTAACGAATACGTTGCCCTTATTAACATACGTCTTGTAAATGTTATTCACTGCTGATATATCAAAATTAAAGCTATACAGACAGCATATGGATGACAATATAGAAAAAGAATCATCTGATTTTTCTGAAAGAAAGGAGTACAATTTAAAATAGAACAATTTTTTATGTTTCAAATTCATGGACTATGCCAGAAGAAGATTGTTTCTATGGCCAACATTATGATTTAAAAGGAATATATAATTAACAAGGTAAACAGTTTAACAATATTGAAGTATTAGGCTGCCTTCACATCACAATTTGTGGCTGTCCGTGGGGATCCGTGTTTAGGTCGGATCACCCGGACAGCCACGGATCCGCACGGATCCCTGCAATCGGATGGCAAATAGCCATCCGTATCCGTGTTATGCAGGATCTGTGTGGATCCCGTGGGCTCTGTCTCTCCCTGCATCTTCATGTTCTCCCTGTCTCCCTCCTCTATCTCCTCTCCCCTGCTTCTCTATCCTGTCCCCTATCATATTCCCAATCATGCAGGCTGTGATTTTGGCTCCGTGACTAAGTTGGAAGGCTACGGATTGTGCTTAAATCGGATGGCAATAAGGACACATCCGAGCTCCATAGGGATACATGGGAGGCAAAATCGCATCCGAGTGTATCCATTGTTTCACGGATTCACTCGGATGCCAAAAATCGTGATGTGAAGGCAGCCTAAAAAGGCATTTGTCAGCAGGTGTTTGCTATATAATCTGAAGACAGCATGTTGTAAGGGTTAACACAGAGATTTCAGCCATGTAATTCTTATCACAAAATGTGTTGTTTACCTGCTATGTTTGTTTTAGCTTCAGTATTTTATCACTTCTTGGACTGAGTTGAGCATGAGCCCAAGTCTGGCACACACCCCTATGTGATTAGCAGCTTCACACTTTTGTAGAAATGTATATACACAGCCTGGTGTGGGTTGGAGCAGCTTTTTCAGCTCTGTTGCATTGCTAAAACCAAAACTTTTGATTGTGTGAGAATCGCTGCACCTAGAAATGTTAGGGTGCTTTCACATCTGCAGTATTGCAATTATGCTGTAGATCCGGCAGATGTCGCCACACCTGCCAGATCTACCGCGTAACAGCCCACTTGCGGCACCGATCTGGCAAGCCCCATTCATTCTCTGAGTCGGGTGCGGCAACTGCGGTATTGCCGAATCCAGCACTTATGGCACTTGTGGCACCACAAAAAACGCTGCGCAGAGTTTTTTTGCGTGGTCACAAGTGCCGGATCTACCGGATTCAGCAATACCGCACTTGCCGCACCGAACACAGAGCCCCATAGAGAATGAATTGGGCTTGCCAGATCGGTGCCGCAAGTTGGCCATTACACAGTAGATCTGGCAGGTGTGGCGACATCTGCTGGATCTGCCGCAAAATTACAATACCGCTGATATAAAAGGAGCCTTAGGGTTACATCGGTGGATTCAGGTTTCTTTGCCTATATCATGCTGCTCTCATATGAGCAAAAACGTGCTGACAGATTCCCATTAAAGTACTTTATAAATATGTCTTTGTAAGCTCTAACCAACTTTGTACTTGTCACTATAGGCCAATAAAAAGAAGTATTTTTTCAACTGGAAGTGCTGCCTACCTTATTTATATTATTCTATGGAATCTTGCAATTGAAAACTGCTTGAACAGATTTTGCACCCAACTTTTTTGTTTTTCCTGTGCTGCTCTTTTTACTACTTATATCAACTTTGTAATTAGCTTTATTATTAAATTCCCTATATATCTCCTTATCTTGCTATTTCCTATGTGTTTTTTTACTTTACTTTCTGTGACATTTGTTTAAGAGGAGTCTCAAAGTGAAAATCACAGGAGGCTGGGACTTGACTCACTTTCCTTGCAGCATTTACCACTCCTCCTGAATCAGGATGTCATCAGTGGGCTGTGCTGCAGTCACTTACTACAGCTACTGTCACCCCCATCCTCTGATGATATCCTTGTTCACCACCACAGTTACAGTGACTGATTCTACCTCTGCAGTCTATTTCCTTGAAACAAATCATCATCAGGGGCAGAGATAGAAGCAGTGTGAGTGACACCAGTGCTGTCCATCATCAGCGTCGGAAATAAAAGCAGTGTGAGTGATACCAGTGCTGTCCATCATCAGTGTCAGAAATAGAAGCAGTGTGAGTGACACCAGTGCCGTCCATCATCGTCTTTAACCTGGTTATGGTTTAGCCCAGGAAGAAAGCCTTTACTCCAAAATTTTTGTTGCAAGAAGGGATGTGGAGTCCCACCTTCCCCAAGGACACCCGGATCGAGATCTATATCGGGGCGATACTGTCACATACGAACGCCATGCTGGACCCCGAGGGTGGTATGCGATTCGGCTGAGCAAATATGAAGACTGAGATGTTTAACTGATGTATATAGTTGAATATAATGCCCTTTTTCCTTGCAGCGGTATTATAGAGTGCACTTTCTTATTATGATGAAGCCTGATTGAACTGTACAGTCATGGCCAAAAGTTTTGAGAATGATGCAAATATTAATTTTAACAAAGTCTACTGCTTCAGTTTTTCTAATGGTAATTTGCATATACTCCAGAATGTCATAAAGAGTGATCAGCTTAACAGCAATTACTTGCTAAGTCAATATTTGCTTAGAAAATGAAGTTTAACCCCCAAAACACATTTCAACATCTTTGCAGTCCTGACTTAAAAGGAGCAGCTAACATCGTTTTAGTGATTGTTCCATTAACACAGGTGTGGGTGTTGATGAGGACAGGGCTGGCGATCAATCAGTCATGATTAAGTAAGAATGACACCACTGGACACTTTAAAAGGAGGCTGGTGCTTGGTATCATTGTTTCTCTTCAGTTAACCATGGTTATCTCTAAAGAAACACGTGCAGCCATCATTGCACTGCACAAAAATGGCCTAACAGGGAAGAGTATCGCAGCTAGAAAGATTGCACCACAGTCAACAATCTATCGCATCATCAAGAACTTCAAGGAGAGAGCTTCCATTGTTGTCAAAAAGGCTCCAGGGCGCCCAAGAAAGACCAGCAAGCGCCAGGACCGTATCTTAAAACTGTTTCAGCTGCGGGATCGGACTACCAGCAGTGCCGAGCTTGCTCAGGAATGGCAGCAGGCTGGTGTGAGTGCTTCTGCACGCACTGTGAGGCGGAGACTCTTTGAGCAAGGCCTGATTTCAAGGAGGGCAGCAAAGAAGCCACTTCTCTCCAGAAAAAACATCAGGGACCGACTGATATTCTGCAAAAGGTACAGGGAGTGGACTGCTGAGGACTGGGTAAAGTCATTTTCTCTGATGAATCCCCTTTTTGATTGTTTGGGGCATCTGGAAAACAGCTTATTCGGAGAAGAAGAGGTGAGCGCTACCACCAGTCTTGTCTCATGCCAACTGTAAAGCATCCTGAAACCATTCATGTGTGGGGTTGCTTCTCAGCCAAGGGAATCAGCTCACTCACAGTCTTGCCTAAAAACACAGCCATGAATAAAGAATGGTACCAGAATGTCCTCCAAGAGCAACTTCTCCCAACCGTCCAAGAGCAGTTTGGCGCCCAACAATGCCTTTTCCAGCATGATGGAGCACCTTGCCATAAAGCAAGGTGATAACTAAATGGCTCAGGGAACAAAGCATAGAGATTTTTGGTCCATGGCCTGGAAACTCCCCAGATCTTAATCCCATTGAGAACTTGTGGTCAATCATCAAGAGACGGGTGGACAAACAAAAACCAACAAATTCTGCCAAAATGCAAGCATTGATTATGCAAGAATGGACTGCTATCAGTCAGGATTTGGTCCAGAAGTTGATTGAGAGCATACCAGGGAGAATTGCAAGGTCCTGAAGAAGAAGGGTCAACACTGCAAATATTGACTTGCTGCATTAACTCATTCTAACTGTCAATATAACCTTTTGGTACTCCTAATATGATTGCAATTATATTTCTGTATGTGATATAAACATCAGACAAACACAAATAAAAACCAGAGGGCAGCAGATCATGTGAAAATATAATTTTGGTGTCATTCTCAAAACTTTTGGCCATGACTGTAAATCAGAGACTGATACCCAGTCCCCGTTGGGCCGATGTGGACTAATGCTTTTTCATGTTTGTTTGCAACGTTAAAAGCACAGTACCTTCCGCAAGGGAAGATCATAAAGAATGCTTAATATTATTATTGTTTTGAGTTAAACGTTACCCGGTTAAAGTGTTAATAAAAATTTCAACTCAAACCCGGTTTGGTTTTAACACTCGCGGACGAGTGTAATTCCCCAAGGGAATATGTGGCGCCCCTATGGCTAGGCACCACAGGGAGGTACTGCACCCCAAACAGAAGGTATAGTGCCTCCGTAGTTATGGATTTGATATTTCCTTATAGAGTCTGTTCAAAGCACCCATACACTAGCCCCATTAGTATCGGGACCGTATATTCAGTAGGTCCAGGGGGTGGAACTTAGAGTAGTGCAGGAGACTTTAGTGACAGTTGAGCACATTTTAGTTAGACAGTGTTGGCAAGGCAGCCAGAGAGGACGTGCCTGACAGAGGCTCTGACAGGAGGGCGCCTCTTAGAGAGAGGTGACCTGGGAATGGAGATGGGCTCCTGGTTGGAGCCAGCTGGGGAAGTCCGGGGTCGACACCGGCATACTGGAGCCGAGGCAACCAATGGTCTATCCCTGGTTGCAAACCTGGGGGGGGTGTCACCACTGGGCTGTAGGGTACTCGGAACTGGGCTGTTTAGCAATTCTGGGAAGTCACAGGGGTCAAGACCCGGCTACCGTGACCCTGGGTTCAGTTGTAAAAGGCAGTTCTTGGTTTAGATAGGTGAAGGGGTGACTTATAAGGGAGTTATTCATGACGTCACCTGTGGTTTGTGGCTATGGGTAGCCACCACTGCTGCAGAACCTCTGGCAGTTAGGATGGAGTGGCTCCCCATGGGCGGAGCAGATCCCCAAGACAGTGAATGTTGGAAGGGTGTAGGATGCAGGATGGAGGGTGCGCATTAACAGACGGACTCACGTTTTGTCGGTTCCTCAGATCCTTTACTGGAAAAACCGGTCCAACTGCAGTTGCTATTACTATGTAACAGGTCCGTGTAACCTGGAAGCAACTCGGGGTTCTCCACACCCAGGAAGTTCTAAGGCCTCCCAACTGCGCTTACTCCTGTGGGTCGCTGCTGCTTGAAGTTGAGCTGCAGCCCTCTCTCCCTCTTTCTCTCCTGCAAATACCAATATGACAGGCAGCTTGACTCCTTCATTAGCCCCACTTCACAGGCGGCTATTTCTGGGCTCTTGATGCTGCTTTGCCTCCGGGCACTTGGTGTGAATGGGGAACTTGGAATTCCCCACCCTCGGGTATTAGCTGTTGGGTCGTTAGGCCCGGCACAGCCTTGGACTCCGTGTCCATTTCTTGGCGCTTTTCCTCTGGGGTAAGCTCGACACCGCTCTGTTCCCCAGGCTCTCCTTGACTTCCTCAGACCCTTGTCTTAGGTCCCTCAGCTAGGCTTAGCTTTCCTGGGGCGAGCTTAGCACTGCTCTAGCCCACAGGGTGTCTCACTCAGTACTGCTCTGTGCTGAACTGACTAACTCCGCCGCAGAATTTATAGGGAAGCTTACCCTGAACCTGGGTTTTAGATCTCCCCCTTCAGGCCTGAAGGCAGAAAGGTGTTGTGTGCTTTGGTTTTGCCTGGTGTGAATACCCTCTGTTGCTCTCAGGTATGACACCACCCCCTGAGGGAGATAATGACACAGTGGCATCCGAACTCTGGGGTGCCATGGGGGACTATAGCTATTATACTACTATGAAGTGAGGGGATCAGGTGTGACTGAATCTGTGCAAAGTTCTTATACTATAAGAGCTCATTCGGTCAGTGAAAATAGGTCTGCGCTTGGACCGCAGTGCACGAACTGTGCACCAATCTCTTGACCTGCACCCTCATATATTCTATGAGGCTGTTGAGTTCAGGTCAGGAGGTCTGTTCCCAGTTCATGCACTGTGGTCTGAGTGCAGACTGATTTTCATCGATGGCTGAATGAGCCTTAAAGGGGTTGTCCGGTCTAAATCCAAAAGTCTGCGATACCTCTATGTGTCACTCTATGTGACTGCAGACTTGTGAATTGTAGGGGCTCACAGTAGGTGGTGTCACAGCTCACCTCTTCCCCTTCATGCACAATGACTTCCCCATATCACTAAACATGAGAACATGTATTATTATTATTATTATTATTATTAATTTATATAGCGCATTATATTCCATGGCGCTTTACATGTTAAAAAGGGCAGACTAGGACAAGTAACATAGTAACAATACAAGTAACAATAAATGTTGACAATTCAGTTGTACAGAAACAAGAGGGGAGAAATCATGTCCACAAAGGCTCACAGTCTACGAGGGGCGGTGGGGATACAGTAGGAGGGGGAAATTCCAGTCATCAGGTGGTGTGGTGGACCGGGTCTTATTGCAGGTGGTAGGCTTGGCGGAACAGGTGGGTCTTCAGGCTTCTTTTGAAAGTTCCCAGGGTAGGAGAATGTCTGATGTGTTGGGGCAGTGAGTTCCAGAGTCTGGGTGAAGCACGGGAGAAATCCTTTATGCGGTTGTGCGAAGAGGAGATGAGGGGGAGTAGAGGAGAAGCTCTTGGGAGGATCGCAGGTTGCGTGAGGGTAGGTAACGGGAGACCATGTCAGAGATGTATGGAGGGGACAGGTTGTGAATGGCTTTGTATGTCATGGTTAATGTTTTAAACCGGGATCTCTGGGAAGCAGGGAGCCAATTAAGGGCTTGGCAGAGGGGGGAGACAGGGGAGTAACGGGGAGACAGATGGATTAGGCGAGCAGCGGAGATCAGGATAGATTGGAGAGGTGCAAGGGAGGTATTAGGGAGGCCGTGAGCAGGAGGTTGCAGTAATCGAGGCGGGAGATGATGAGAGCGTGAATAAGGGTTTTAGCGGTGTCGTGGTCAAGGAAAGTGCGGATCCTATAGATGTTTTTGAGCTGGAGTCGGCAGGAGGTGGCGAGGGCCTGGATGTGGGGCTTGAAGGAGAGGGAAGAGTCAAGGATAACCCGAGGCACTTGGCATGGGGGACTGGAGAGAGAGAGCAGTATAGAAAACTCTGCCATGGAAAAAGAGTGCCTTATAAAGTCTTGTGATATATCTACATGTACATATCCAATGTCTATATCTCCAAACAGGCAAGAGAACAGCTTCCATTAATGTACAGAAAACAATATCTGTACAATAATCTGCAATCAGAAATAAAGATCATAAAAAAAATTATCACAATCTGGTTCCCTTAGTTTAAAAACTGCATGTGACAAGTAAAAATAAAATTATACCTAAAAAGAGTATTGATTATTAAACTTTTTTTTTACTATGTTACAGTAGAGTAGGGCTCGGCCAAAAGAGTCTACCTTTGGCAGGCTAAAATAAAATCTATCGGATAGTTCATTTTCAGTCCCAGGAATTGTTGCCTTAAATCTCTTGTTGTTTTGGGCATATGAGCCACTGTATCCTCATTTATTTAAGGAAGGCTGTCAATGATTAAAGGGAACCTGTCACGTCACTTGTTATTCGTCCCCAATATTATTTTGATTATGCACTGTGCAACACTAACCCGCTATAAAAAAAAAATCACTTTAGATGCTAAGGTGTATGCACAAACAGTCATCCGGGTGGATACCTCAGCTGGCAATCAGTCCCGTCAATCCACATTCGGTCATGCAGTTTTTTAAACATAGTTATGCTTCCCCCCCTCCAATTGCAATACATTAAACCTCTAAGGACCGAGTCACTTTGCACCTTAGTGACCAAGTCTCATGTTGCAATTTAGACCAGTATCCCTTTATGAGGTAATAACTCTGGAACGCTTCAACGGATCCCAGTGATTCTAAAAATGTTTTCTCGTGACATATTGGACTTCATGTTAGTGGTAAGTTTAGGATGAGATTTTTAGTGTTTATTTATGAAAAAATGTAATTTTCACAAAAATGTTGAAATTTTGAACTTTTGCATTTTTATACTGTTAGGGTACCTTTACACGTGGCAACTTTTCTAGGAATTTCACTGGCAACTTACTGGTTGCAGTGAAATCATGGAGACATTGTTCCATTTGTACACAGCAACAAGATAGAACAATGTGTCCATGATTTCACTGCAACCAGTAAGTTGCCAGTGAAATTCCTAGTAAAGTTGGTGCGTGTAAAGGTACCCTTAAGGTAACTTCACACACAGCAATATTGCTAGGCAATTTCACTGGCAACTTACTGGTTGCAGTGAAATCATGGACACATTGCTCCATTTGTACACAGCACACAAGATAGAACAATATGTCCGTGATTTCACTGCAACCAGTAAGTTGGTCAGAAGTTGGACAGATAAGTTCGTGTGTGTAAAGTGGCCATTAGGAAGTTAGAAGGGTTCAAAGTTCATCAGCAATTTCTCATTTTTACAACAACATTTTTTAGTGACCACATCACATTTGAAGTGACTTTGAGGGGTGTACATGACAGAAAACACCCAAAAGTGACACCATTCCAAAAACTGCACCCCTCAAGCTACTCAAAACCACATTCAACAAGATTATTGACCTTTCAGGTGCTTCACAGGAACAAAAGCAATGTAGAAAGAAAAAAATGAAAAAGTTACTTTAGCCTCAAATAAAGCATTTTCAAAGGGTAACAGGAAAAAATGCATAATACAATATACTGTGCAATTTGTCCTAAGTAAGCCGATCCCCCATATGTGGCAGAAAACCACTGTTTGGATGCATGACAGGACTTGGAAGGGAAGGAGTGACATGTTACTTCTGAATCACAAGATTGTCTGAGATCGTTAACCGACACCATGTCACGTTTGTAGAGCACCTGATGTACCTAAACAGTGGAAACCCTCTACAAGTGACCCCATTTTGGAAACTAGAGCCCTCAAGGAATTATCTAGATGTGTGGTGAGCACCCTGAACCAGGGCGGCTGGCCCAGGTGGCAGGGGCAAGTGCCCCCTGGGCTGGTGTATAGTCCACTCTAGGCCGCCCCCTACAGAAACGGGCCGCCGCGGGCGTCGCTTTGCGGCCGGCACATGACCGAGACGGCCCGCCGCGGGAGTTGCGGAGTCTCTGATCAGGTAAGGGCCGATAGCACCCCCCCCCCCCCCCGCTTCTCAGGTCAGACCTGACAGCACCCCACCC
Source organism: Allobates femoralis (assembly GCA_033576535.1). Taxonomy (NCBI): domain Eukaryota; kingdom Metazoa; phylum Chordata; class Amphibia; order Anura; family Aromobatidae; genus Allobates; species Allobates femoralis. The sequence goes on from JARQOC010000004.1 coordinate 172,192,792, forward strand.
CCCGCTTCTCAGTCAGACCTGACAGCACCCCCCCCCCCCCCCCGCTTCTCAGGTCAGGCCGGCAGGGCAGATCTGCCACCCAGGGATGGAGGCTCCAGCAGCCCTGCCCTGAACCCAGGGGCTTCACAGAATTTTATAACAAAGAGCTGTGAAAATAGAAAATTTCTTTTTTTTGCACAAAAATGTTGTTTTAGTTCAAAATTTTGCAATTTCACAATGGTATCATGGGATATTGCACCATGCATTTTGTTGTGTCCTGAGTACACTGATACCCCACATATGGTGGAAAACTACTGTTTAGGCCACTCGGCAGGACTCAGAAGGAAAGGAGCAACATTTGACTTTTGGAATTCAAAATTGGCTAGATCGTTAACTGCTACCATGTTGCATTTGGAGAGTCCCTGATGTGTCTAAACAGTGGAGCTCCCCCACAAGTGACCCCATTTTGGAAACTAAACCCCACAAGGGTTTAATTTAATTTATCTAGATGTGTTGTGAGCACCCTGAACCCCCAGGTTCTTCACAAAATTATATAATGTTGAGCCATGAAAAATAAAAAATCACGCAGTGACAGTTCAAAGTCATGACAGATATAGCCATCATGGTGTGGGAAATGACATCTTACCATGACAGCTATATACATCGAATTGGCGTAAGATCACTTACGGACCTAAAAACAGTCGCTAATGCTGTAGAAGGACCTGTGGTGATGTCACGACCATGGGACCAAGTGATGTCAGGCATGCTAAGCGCCATCCATTACGGTCACATGGCCGTGACATCACCATAGGTCCTGCAGTGATGTCAATTAATTACAAAGCAGGGGGCATGATGAAACTCAAAAAACATTGTGAATGAACTTAAGTGAGCAAAAGTGCCTCCCCTATGACTGAAGACAGTTATTGTATGCAGTCACCTCAGCATATAAAGTTATTTTTTTAAGTTAAATATGTGGAATTTTGTTTTTAGAAAACCATGTGAGTGATGCACATTGTATAATTTAAAACACATTGGGAGCTGTTTAATATCACAAAATGATATGACAGGTTCCCTTTAAGTTGCTCCGCCCACTGGACTCATATGCCTAGCTGAAATAGGCAGAAATTGGGGCCAATAAATTACAATTTACACTGAAAATATTCAAAAATGGACTGTGGGTGAGCTGTGCTGCTGGTGAATAAATTACAAGATACAAATATATAGGAGGTCAGATGCTGTTTGACTCCAAAGTGTTTCTATATGAAACTAACCTCTTCCTCAGGGAACCCAAGTTCATCACAATTTTTACTGAAGGTATTTACACTAAACCGGAGGCGTACCTACCATGGTGCAGCTGGTGCAGCTGCACCAGGGCCCCTACCGGATAGGGGGCCCCTCAAGCCCGCAGGGGGGCCCCCAGCCGACCCCCATGACCCTGTGCCAGTGTGCAAGAGGCTGAGCCCACCACTCCTCTCCTCTGCTGCTCCGGCTCCCAGGACTGAGCGGTTCGCTCGAAGCAGGTAGGAGCAGCAGCACATATGGGCAATGCCACCCCCTCCGCTCATCGCCGTCACCTGCTATCAAATTCCCCCCCCCGGTCCTCACCAATGTCCGATAGCACAACCCGCCCTGCTCCTCACCATCGGCAGCTGCACCAGGGCCCCTGGTCGCAAGGTCCGCCACTGCACTAAACTAAACTCAAATTTGTTCATCTACTCCTGTTCTGTGACATGATGCTGGTAGGTTTTATGATATTTTGTTCTATTGTTTGTCTTGATAATAGATGTCTTCTTTCCATACAAACGTAGAACTTCATTCACACAGGGTGATTTATTCCCTTCTTACACTGTCTGGGTTATTTTCATCCTGATGTGTAAACACATGTTATTCCATTATTGCAGCCTTAACAATCACTAATTAAATAAGAGATTTGCAAAGTAACTTGGAATTCATGATGTGATCACAGCTTAAACACCACATCCTACTGAGTGTAAGTACAGCTTGTTAAGATGCGTAAGTACTTCGCTGTATGTGGCACATCATTCATTAAATCAGGGCTCCAAAGTCAACTATGGTCCGTTTTGTATTCACTTCATAGAAAACTGATTGCATGTGGTGTAATTACAACTTAAATAAACCCTTGATGTTTCTGGAAAATCACATATAGGCCAAAAAAAGACAATTAGCTTTTATCTTATAACTGAAGTGATCCTTTCCATAATATAGCACAGTAGGATATGAGGAGTCTTACTTAGAACCCAACACAATACTCAGATTACTTGACAATTCTCACATTTCTATACTTGAAGGAAAAGGTTCAGTGATATAAGAAGGCTTAGGCTAGCTTCACACCACGGTTTTTGGCTGTCAGGGTGGATCCTGTTTTTGCAGGATCCCCCTGACTGAACCTGACAGGACAGGATGTGCACAAAGTGAGGCCAAATATGGTCCCGGATCCAGATTTTAGCAGGATTTGTTTGCTGCCGCTGTCCATTGTGCTGAAGTCTGCCTGTGTCTGCAATACTGCTGTCCATGGTGCTGAAGTTACAACCTGTGATTGAAATACTGCTGTCTATGGTGCTGATGTTACAGCATGTGCTTAATATACGGCTGTCCATGTTGCTGAAGTTACAGCCTGTGCTTGAAATACTGCTGTCCATTGTGATGAAGTTGCATGGCAGGATTTCAGAGCATGAACTGTGCTTAAAATCGGATTCAGGAAATGATTCTGTTTTTTCTCGGATTTCGCTGGATCGCCCCGGATTCTTTTCTTTTCAGTTTTGCCCGATTTTTTCACTGGAGCCCAAAAATGCTGCAGGCGCCGATTTTGGGGACAGTAAAAAACAGGAAAGAAACGAATCCTTTGCTGAATACACAAAACCGGATGGCCATATATGAACAATCTGGCACCATATGGGTACATAGGAGGCAAAACAGAACAGAACAGGATCCCAAAAACTGTGGAGTGAAGCTAGCCTTAGTATTAAGAGCATAAATGTTCCAGTTTTGGAACAGCATGCAGTCCCTTTTTGGGCAGATTCTGTATTGTTACTCGCTTTGGGGTAATAAAGTGATCTGAAAAACTAATTTGGGGTCTATTAAACTGTATATGATATTCTTTTGTTCTTTGAGAAATTATCTTAACAGAGTTTAAGGAGTTGTACCATTTCAGTAAACTATTCCATATATGCATAGTTCATTTTAAAACATCAAACTATACTTTATTCATCCTGCCAAGGTCCAGTGCTTAGACTCTACTGATGCCCCAATCTCCATTTTTTGGTTTAATGGGTGATGTCTTGTTGACATTGCTGCAGCCAACCACTGATCTCAACGACTATGCCGATGTGGACAGCACAAGCCACTGAGCTCAGTGATTGGCTGCAACAATGTTAATGCATCATCACAGATGTAGCCAAACAATGGAGATCGGGGCAGTAGTGGAGACACAACAGTGGACCCAGGAACGGAAAGGAAAGTACAGAATGCTATTTCTACAGTGAACAGTGTAAGCCAAAATAGTTGTCTAATGGGGACAATCCCTTTCAGTACATATTTATATGTTGGCCTTTCATGGCTGACATGAAAATATCTTTATCTACGTGATTGCCAGAGGCAGGCAGCGCTACAGAAGCAGTTGAGCAGACAAACATATGTACAGTCGTTTTGTAACTCCCACATGTGATGCTAGTTTCCGAGAGGCAGGACAGTCAAGTGTTCCAGGGTCAGGTACCAGGAGAACATGTCACATTAAAGGGAATAATCAAAGGCATAGTCGGTCACACTCCGGGGCCAGAATACCTGGAAGCAGCAAGTCAAAGCAGAGGAATCAGGCAAAATGGGCAAAGCAAAAACTGCTTCACAATACAGAGAAAAAAAAATAGAGAACTTAGCTGATGCGCTGGCCATAGCATTAGAACCCGATAACCAACATCAAGGTGTCTCACCTTATCAGGTCCTAACCTTCTGCCTCTGATTATGGTATGAAATTGTGTGCATGGGTGTTTTATGCCACTAAGTGCAATTAAAAACCAGCATGTAAGGGTGTGTATAGGACCCAGGCTACAAGAAAATGTAGAATTTCAACATGGCTATAGGGCAGGGAAGGGAGCACAGTTGGAAAATGTAATAGCACTAACATTAAAGATCGACTGGTGACACCTGTGTGAAAGGTGCTAGCTAGAAAAAACATTAAGACAAAGGGAAATCTGCTGCATACTAACATTCAGTAAATTTGAAGTAGCGTACTAGCTAATGAATGCAAATGACAAGGCAATGTGTAAAGCTAGTTCAAGTGTGAATGGGGCAAACAATCATAGCAAAAACTGCTTGAAGATACATAGAAGAAAATTAAGAATTTAGCTGATGCACTGGCCATAGCATGAGAGCCCTTTAACCAACGTCATGGTGTCTCATCTTATTGGGTCCTAACCATCTGCCTCTGCTTGCGGTTTGAGACTGTGTGTATGGGTGTTTTATGCCACTAAGTGTAATTAAAAACCTGTATGTAAGGGTGTGTCTAGGAACTAGGCTACAAGAAGATGGAGAATTTCAACATGGCTATAGGGCAGGGGAGGGTGCAACGTCAGAAAATGTAATAGCACTAACATTAAAGATGGACCGGCGACACCTCTGTGTGAAAGATGCTAGCTAGAAGCTAGAAATGATCAGGCTCTCATGCTATGGCCCGTGCATTAGCTAAGTTATCAATTTTTTCTCTGTATCTTGAAACAGTTTTTCTTAAGCCTGTTTTCCCCATTCACACTTGAATTAGCTTTACAGATTGCCTAGCCATTTGCATTCATTAGCTAGTATGCTACTTCCCATTTACTGAGTGTTAGTGTGCAGCAGCTATCCCTTTGACACAAGAGGTGTTCTGACATCACAGAAGTGAATGTGTGGTGCCCCACTGGTCAGGCGTCACAGTTGGGGTACTGCACCCATAAATGAGTGTGCAGTTACCCCTGTCACAGTGGAATGTAGGGTTTGTATGAGGATTCCATCCCAGCACTCCCACACACCCACCTAGGCATATGGTAAGGGCCTGCTCCGTGAAACGGCAGCCGTCGTCCGTGCTCCCCACTCCCTCTCCCCGCTTGATTACGTCTTGTGAATTACTGGACGAATAAAAGGATGTTAGAAATTCGGTGTGTGCCACCTGGGTTTTTCTTTCATGGATATTTGGATTTCTCCCACAATGGCGTGCAACACCGTGCTCCGAGAGGCACCCTGACCCAGGATTGCTTTCCTCAAGCCAAGGAAGACATCTAAGCCTAAACCTGGTAGATGCCCGGTATTTCCTTCTCTATTGCATATATATATATATATATATATATATATATTTTTTTTTTTTTTTTTTTTTTTTTTTTGCAACGTTCTAAGTTTGGTGCCTCCCCTAAAGGGATGAAACAGAATGCTTGAAAAATGTAAATATGTTACCCGTTATTGTTATTGTTTAATGAAAAAAGAAAATTTCGCTCTACCGGTACCCCAATTAACCACACTCGTGGACGAGTGTATTCCACCAAGGCAAAATGTGGCGCCCCACTGGTCAGGCATCACAGTTGGGGTACTGCAGCCATAAATGAGTGTGCAGTTACCCCTGTCACAGTGGAATATAGGGTTTGTAGGCGGATCCCATCCCAGCACTCCCACACACTCACCTAGGCAGATGGTAAGGACCCATACCCTAGGGGGAAGAGTTAGGGGAGGAGGGAGGTAGAAAAATGAGGGTTTCTAGTTTGCCCCAGGGGTTGAAGGAGTACGGGAGCCCTGAGCGAGAGAAGGGGACTCCGAGATAGGGGGCCTGGAGAAAGATAGAACAGGCAGCCCAGACTGAAGGAGGGGACCCCCAGAATCAGAGCGTCCATACTCCGGAGGGAACCCTGGTACATACACCGGAGTGTTGGTTCCAAAGACGCGGCACAGGGAGTTCAGCCCCTGAGTCGTAACACCAGTCGTCGTGGGTCCGTCTTACCGGCCCCAACACCATGTCAGAAAGGAAACCAGTAACACCAGGATAACCCACCGAGGTCGAGATCCAGTGTAGGAGAGAGGAAAGTGGGAAGCTGGGATATTCAGGAAGCACCCCAATTGGGCCTGGTACTAAGTGGGCTGTTCCTGGACAGGCAGTAGCAGCAGGACACGGGTCAGAGACAAGGAAAGCATACCACGGGAGACTCCAAGAGACCCTGCAGCCCACTGTGACTACCCGGCCGGCTACCCTTATCTAATAACTGTTGTCTTCTGTGAACTGTACCACCACCAGCATTGTTCCAGTAAAGTACCCGGGTAGAGTGACAGAGTCTCTGCGTAATTATTTTCCCACTGCACTGCAAAGTGTTTCTCCATCATCAGCACTTCCATCACTACAAGTGCCTCCCTGCCCCGGAGGGCCAGCTCTACCTGCAGGGAGCTGTACCAGTTTGGCTGCTGTACCATCGCCTTCCGGAGGTCTGAAGTGGCGCTGGTGCTACTTCACCAGAATCTGCGGGTGGTGACATGATAAACTTATAAACTTTTATTCCCATTACAATTACCCCTTTTTAGTTGACCACCAGGGCCACGGGTCTGGGCAGGCCACCAGTGACATCCTTACCGCAGCAGTGGGTCCAGATACCCGAGGCCCCATACCCTGGGCTAGTCAAATGGAAGTTAGGGAAACAGCATAGATGAGTGAACTAGTTTATTTCTCTAGCATGGGAGTGTCATGTCATGGTATAAAATCTTCCACAAACTGTATATGCTGACGGGCCCAGAAACTATAGATATCAAATGTGCAATTGGTATGGTACGGCTAATGTAATTCATAAGGGGCTGAGGTGTTTGCCATTCATTGGGCATTCCAGATTCATGAAGAGATTTGCAACTCTTCATGAACCTAGAGCATCTGACTCCACCACGCACCATCACAAGAGCGGCAAGACAATTGTTGGTCTTTTTGAAGGGGAGAAGATCTTTATTTCTCAGAACCATTGGCCTATACAAAAAAGAACAGACACATGTCCGATTTTCAAATTGAATCATTCAAGTGGATGACTCCACTAAAACAAGGACAGCACACAGGTGCCATTCATGTTACATCTGTGTACTCTATATTTTTCCTTGATGTTTGCTAGGAAAACCTTTGGAGCCCCCCATCAGTCTTTCTTTTTTTTTTTTTTTTTTTTTTAAACCATTAGAATTTTTATTGTTTAAAACGTAACATACATAAATATGCCTTAACCTAGGCAGAGTACATAAACATTACAAAGATAGAACCAGGGGAAGACAAAGGGAAAGATAAGGGGAGGGAAGTAGGGGGGGAGGCAAGGGTGACATAGGCAATAGAGTGTGAAATTCCATATATATATAAAGTACAGAAGAACTGAATTGCGGTAAACAATTCCAGAAAATCAAAGGTCATTGCAGAAGATATGGGGGAATATCAGAGGCTAAGGAAGAGGAAGTCCAGGGATCCCACCATAAGAGAATCTTATTCTTTTTTGACAAAGAGGTAGCTGTAAGAGATTCATAACAGAAATGAAGGTTCAGTTTATTAATCAATTCTGATCTAGAGGGAGCAGTGGGGGCTTTCCAATGGGCAGCTATACATTGTCTGGCGGCAATTATTACGTTTGAGATAATAGGTAGCAGAGGAGAGGGGAGGTCCACCAATGAGATGCCTAAAAGAGCCATTGGGCTCGTTAGAATAAAAGGTAAGTGCGTCAGCTCAATTAGAGCTGCCTCGACCTGATGCCAAAAAGCATTAATTATAGGGCATTCCCACCAAACGTGTGCCAGGGTTCCAGTGGCACCACAGCCCTTCCAGCAGGAAGAAGAGGTAGCCAAACGAAGCCTGGCCAATCTCTCCGGCGTCATATACCACTGCAAAAGTACTTTCCTAGCTTGCTCCATGTGGCCCACACATGAGGAAAATTTTGACGGATGAGAAAGTGCAAAGGCCCAATCATCTCCAGAAGCAGTGAAGGAGAGTACAGATTCCCATGAATCCATGCAAGGGAGCTTATGTTGTACCCCATGGAGCAGCAAGGAGTTATACAAAACTGACACTCCATGTGAAATAGTGGTATTGGGTTTAAAATATTTGTGACCGGGGGAGTCTGCAATAGTTGGGGGGTCCTTAAATATATGCAGGTTACGTAGAAGACTATGAAATTGTATATATGAGAAATAAACTGTGTCCGGAAGAGAGAAACGGGTTTGGAGAACTGAAAAGGGAAGGACCCCAGATGGGCCAAACAGGTCCACAATATACCGCAAACCAGCTTGTTTCCAGGGAAGCACAGAAACACCCTCGATGGTGTCCCTCAGAGCGTCTAGTGAGACATAGCGTACCATGTGTGTAAAAACAACTGGGCAAACAGACGCCCATAGTTTAATAGCAGCAGTCATGGTAGATAAGATACTTCCAGGACCCTCAGCATTCCTTAAGTGCGATCTCGGATCTCCTACGAGATTTCTCTGCGGTTTCATATTATAGGCTCAATATATCTAAATCAACTCTCTTCCCTCTTTTCCTCCCCCTGTCACTTCAAATTAATCTTCAAACTACTTATCAGTACATGTGGTCCCCCACGGGGTTCTCTTACTTGGGTATTCAACTGACACGCCTGGCTGACTTCGTACGTATCAATTGTGAGGCCCTCACTGCGGACCTTCGGGCTGATGTTGGGAAATTTTCTGAAGCTGCGCTTTCATGGATGGCTCGCATACAGGTAGTCAAGATGATGTTATTACCAAAATTAATATACCTGTTCAGGTGCTTACCCCTCCACATCTCAGCGAGACGTCTCTCGATGTTTCAATCCATTATAGACGCCTTCATATGGAGTAACAAACCACATAGAATTAAGAGGAGGTGGATGGTGCTCCCCTATTCCAGGGGTGGATTGGGTGCCCCTATGTTGGTAGCCTATTACAGAGCGGCTATATTGGAGCCCCTCAAGTTATGGTGGGACGGGGTCTCTGTCATTCCTTGGTTACGGATTGAGTCTCATTTTGCTCCAGGTGGCTCCCTCAGGCGTCTACTGGAGGCGTCCTTCCTGCGTTCTGACATTCCTGGAAGTATCTTACCCATCAGTCTTTCTCATATGCAGTAGTCCAGAGATGCGTTTGCAATTTTAACAGTTGCTACTACAGTCATGTTTAGCTCTGCAGTGCTTGATGTAGTGATTGTCAACAGGGAGTTATCAAAGACTTTTAGCCTTGTACACATAGAGACAAGGTAACACACTACGGTTCTGTATTCTGGACTTGTTAGCACTTTGTGCGTATGGTGGCTCAGCCTGGTAACGTACCATTACTGAATTTCGCAATATAGTGTGTCATGCAACATGCCACGTCCGTCATGAATTTCACATGAATATGCAAAAAACTTATCTTTATACCTACATAAAACTCCAGAGTAATATGGAAGTTCAATATGAATCTATAGATTTCTATAGGTGCCATATTACAGATCCCGCTTTCTAATATATGTTGCCAATCTGATACCTAAAAGCTGATATGGGGAGTTTATGCACCTTGAGCTGTGCACAGCAAAATCTTGTTTCACACCAGGCATGAAATTCAATAAATACAATGTCGTTGATTTTTATCCTATAAGGTTACATATACAGAATGATAAAATCTGTAAAGTTGAAAACAATTGCTGTCATCCTTTTGTAGGCTATTAACATACTATATTATTGATCCCTGGTAGTGGTAGAAATTTGACTCTGTAGTGCCACCTGTTAGGCACTGATGGTATTGCAGTGAGGACTTTTTCTCAATGGAAAGGGAACGTAGTCAACTCACCTGTGTGGTGCTCAGCCATTTTTAGCATTGATACCGGTCTACATGCTCTGTTCCAGTTGTATCTTTTTTTGATCGTTTCAAAATTTGAACTAAGATTTAATAAATAGATTTTAGCTAAGAAATGTTCAGATGACTTTTGTGCTAGTTTTTTTTTATATTTTTTCTATTCAGTTTCAGTGGAAAATAGTGACCTATGAGCCACACCATGCGGCTGCCCACTGCCACGCAGCCATCTTTGCCGCCAGCAGGATGTTACTGCTATTTGTATCCTCAGGATTCAGTAAGGCAAAAAATGTAATTAGAAAAGGAGGTGAGTCCCATGTAGATTAAAAATCTTCAGGTTTATTGAGAAATATTAAAATACATAATGACTGGTATAGTACAGTTCTAAATGTGAACGGATAATAAAAATAATCTTCACAGGATGAATATTATGTACATGGGGCACAAAGTCATTAAAGACTAAGTATTCAATGTAGAAAAGTATGCCCCACCTTAACGGCTTGTGGCTGGAGACCCAGAAGTAAGCTGGACGTGGATTTGAATGAGTCACGGTGAGGCACACTTTTCTGTATTGAATATTTATTTATGACTCTGGGACCCGCTGGCCATGCCAGCCCCGACGTACATTTCACGTCATGTGCTTCCTGGGGGTGTGGCTACAGCTTTTTGAATAATATGATGCGGTCACATGATTCAGCGTCTGCCAATCATGGAGGATTCTCAGAACATGCGTCCAGCCACACATGGGCCACTCACCCACCCTCCTCCAATTCAGGATCCGGAAGTGTGTTCAGAATGCTGACCGCAGTAAGTGGAAAGTTTATTCCGGTATCCATGAGAATGGGAGGAGGCGGGCAGCATACCAGCAGAACAGGAAGGATGCACATTACTCACATGAGCAGCGGAGACCTAATTCAGCAGATGGGAAATAATACATATAGTGACTATTCACCAACATGTCTCTTAGATTTCTACTGCGTCTACAAGTCATCTGGTCACTAGAAAATATAAATGGAGACAAACGAGGCGCAAATAGTGCCCTATCACCGATGTTTAGTGAAAGGTGCGTGTGAAAATACAGGTGCACTAACCTGTACCAGTTGTGATCCCCACAACTGGTTAGTAGGCGTTTTGCATATGACAGCTGCCGCTGGACCTCCACCACCACTTCGCACGTGGGAAGAGAATCAGGTATCAGGATATAGGAGTCCACGGTCCGCGCTGCTATCCTATGTAGACAATGGGGCATCCTCAGAAACGAACCAACCATATCCAAATATCTTTTGGATTCTCCCCAGATGTCTTGTATCAGGTATCAGGATATAGGTGTCCACGGTCCGCGCTGCTATCACCAAGGTGGAAGTGGAATAAAGGAACCGTCACATCCCTCCTAGGACTCCTGTCTTTTTTGGGGGACCAACTGAAGCATCCAGGGATAATTCCCCAGTGATAGCAGCGCGGACCGTGGACACCTATATCCTGATACCTGATACAAGTCATCTGGGGAGAATCCAAAAGATATTTGGATATGGTTGGTTCGTTTCTGAGGATGCCCCATTGTCTACATAGGATAGCAACGCGGACCGTGGACACCTATATCCTGATACCTGATACAAGTCATCTGGGGAGAATGCAAAAGATATTTGGATATGGTTGGTTCGTTTCTGAGGATGCCCCATTGTCTACATAGGATATATTTTGCATCTCTCCCCAATGTTCATTGAATACCTCAATGCTGCAGAATATTACAGCATATGGCCTAATGTGTAACTATACAGAATATCTTTGTCCTGACCTCAGTATACACCAGTTGGCATATTTACTTTTGCACATATGCCACAAAATAATAATGCAGTATTATGTCATACATCACATGGTGTACATTTATCAGAACAGGTCTATATCCAATAACTCAAAAGGTCAGTGCCTTGGTCCATTTTCGCAGGACAGATAGCATGAATGAATTAATCCGCGTGCATGGTTGGTTCAAGTAACTGCAGTTGAGGAAAATAGCTGCAGCTCGATTCTATCTGAAAAAAATTACACAAATTAAAAACAGCAATTAGAAAAAAAAGCATAAATAATTTTATAAAATCACTAAATATGAAGCTATAAAAATATGGTGCAAAAAACGACTTTACTGGAAAGAAGTGAAACTATTCGTCTCATTTAGGCCTTTTGGGGCCTTCGTGCCTAGAATAGTTATCCAGTGGTACTCACTCTGCAACAATTTTTTCCAGACATTACCCCCTCTGGCGCCTAAATTTATATGCTCAGTCCCCCTTTCCAAAAAGGTTTTAGGATTGCAGTTGTGATGAAGTCTAACGTGATGAGGGATTGTTTTCAAAATTGTCACATCCTACGCTTCTTTAGAGGCCAAGATGTTGTGAACATGCTCCCTTATTTTCACCCTCAATTGTCGGGAGGTAAGACCTATATAGTAGACCTTAGGGGTTCGCAGGTCGCATAATAAATGACTTAACTACTACGGCATGAAATGTACTGTAACTCTGGATTTAAAACTCAAGTTTTCCATCCGTGCTATTAAATCTGTTTACTCTCATAACATTTTTGAATGCAACGCAGTCAAAACATGGAAAATACCCAGTCAATTTAGACACCTTCCCGAAATGTGTTCTTATGTCAGGAATATAGTAACTTTTCACCAACATGTCTCTTTGATTTCTACTCTGTCTACAAGTCATCTCCGGAAAATTCAAAAGATATTTGGATAAGGTTGGATAACCTTAGTTTCTGAGGATGACCCAGTGTCTACATAGGATATTTCGCATTTCTTCCCAATTTTCATTGAAGGTGAAAATATGATTTCTTTTATTAAGCGTGACATGAACGATGTAGCTACTAATAATGTTTATAAATGGAACAAGAAACGTAAACCATGGAGGCCAAGTAAAACCCCTTCAGGTGTATCACAGACATCCACGGAGGGTAGTGTAGTTGGGGAACCAAATCCAAATAGGGGGAGAGTATTAAGATCTTCACAGATACAAAAAGGCACCAAACAAGACAACAAAGGGGATAAAAGCAAAGGTAGATTGGAGGTAATAAAATTATCCAAACACACTTTGAGTTTTCATCAGGTTCAAGTGTTAGAAAGGGAATTGTCATTCTCCCTTACTAACCGCTTCAATCTATTTACAGCAATAAAAGACGTCCAGCTGTTCACAAGAAAGTTGTTGCTTAAAAAACTGTTCAATAAAAACTCCCCCCAAAATAACCCAGACCCTGACTTTGAAGTACTGGCACTGAACGACTTTGAGGATCTCTTGGAGGAGCCGGGTACTACTACAGTTTCCTGACTTTTTGGCTCCTAAATCAACCAAGTTCCCCCTTGTCTTTATGTCCAGCAGTGGAGATCTTCAACGATTTGGTGACTAAAGATTTTCAGAAGATCTCCACACATAGACCATGGGACAATTTAACTAGAAAACAATGGCAGGCCCTTAATGAGTTGGCAAGCCTAGATGATATAGTTATAAAGCCAAATGACAAGGGGGAATGTGATTTTGTGGCCTAAAGCCATGTATGAAAAGGAAGCAAATTGGCAACTTAGGGACAGAGAAACTTACCTTAACTTGCCTTCCTCTCCTCTGAGATGCTTCTTAGGGGAATTAGATTCCATTCTCTTTGATGCCTTCAGTCAGCGCATTATGCCTAAAAAGATTTATAAGGGGCTGCTAGTTATAGAAGCTAGAATTCCCACACTATTCTTCATCCACAAAATGCATATATGCAAATTTGCACTTCACTAAAGGTACCGTCACACGCGGCAATTTTGCAAGCAATTTCACTGGCAATTTGCTGGTTGCAATGAAATCATGGATACATTGTTCTGTTTTGTTGCCATGTAGAAATGGAACAATGTGTCCATGATTTCACTGCAACCTGCAAATTGCCAGTGAAATTGCTTGCAAAATTGCCGTGTGTGACGGTACCTTAAGGAAGTTGAGAAACTCCCGTGCCACATTTAAGCAGCTCCTCAAAGTCATAATCGCTTTCCTACAAGCTTGTAATATAACTAAGGGATTTGTGCCAGATCAGAACCCCAAACTACAGACGCTGCGTTTCGGGGTACCTGCCCCTCATCAGTGTAGTGTGTGGGATATTCTGATCTGGCATGAGTGAGTGGGCTAAGACAAGGTCTGGGAACTTGCTATCAACCTTATGGAGACAGCGAAGTAGGTGAGGAGATTGTAAGCCACTTCCCTCCTCTCAGATATATGCATATATGCAAATTTGCGCTTCACTAAGGAAGTTGAAAACTCCCGTGCCACATTTAAGCAGCTTCCTCAAAGTCATAATCGCTTTGCTACAAGCTTTTAATATAACTAAGGGATTTGTGCCAGATCAGAACCCCAAACTACAGACGCTGCGTTTCGGGGTACCTGCCCCTCATCAGTGTAGTGTGTGGGATATTCTGATCTGGCATGAGTGAGTGGGCTAAGACAAGGTCTGGGAACTTGCTATCAACCTTATGGAGACAGCGAAGTAGGTGAGGAGATTGTAAGCTTACAATCTCCTGGCTTACAATCTCCTCACCTACTTCGCTGTCTCCATAAGGTTGATAGCAAGTTCCCAGACCTTGTCTTAGCCCACTCACTCACGCCAGATCAGAATATCCCACACACTACACTGATGAGGGGCAGGTACCCCGAAACGCAGAGTCTGTAGTTTGGGGTTCTGATCTGGCACAAATCCCTTAGTAATATTAAAAGCTTGTAGGAAAGCGATTATGACTTTGAGGAAGCTGATTAAATGTGGCATGGGAGTTTCTCAACTTCCTTAGTGAAGTGCAAATTTGCATATATGCATATATCTGAGAGGAGGGAAGTGGCTTACAATCTCCTCACCTACTCCGCTGTCTCCATAAGGTTGATAGCAAGTTTTCAGACCTCATCCACAAAATACATACGAATTTGGGGAACCTCTGGGACGTCCTATAGTCTCTGGACTGGGAGGGCTCTGTGACCCTGTCTGTAAGTTCATTGATTTTTACCTTAAACCCCTGGTGCAGTTACTACCTTCATATATCAAAAACACCACTGATGTTTTGACATGTATTGATGGGATTGTGCTTGAGCCCGCCATTCTTCTGGTTACAGCAGATGTGGAGGCTCTGTACACTTCCATTAATCACAACCAGAAGCTTGCAGCGGTCCAATGTTTCCTTGGGATGAGCAATTGGGGTGGCAAAATCATTGAATTGGTTTTTGAACTCCTTGAGTTTGTCCTTACACACAACTTCTTCATCTTTAAGGACATCTTTTACCTTCAAAATAGGGGTACCTCTATGGGTGCGGCCTGCGCTCCTTCCTATGCAAATCTCTTTCTTGGATTCTGGGAGAGGGATTTGTTCAGTGGGGACGGGGCGCGGGACCTATCCCATATGCACCTTTGGTCAAGGTACATCGACGATGTTCTCTTTATATGGCAGGGTGATGAGTGCACACTTGGGAGCTTCATGGACGTTTTGAATTCCAATGATTTAAATTTGAGGCTGACATACGTGTGCATCAGGGAGGAAGTGGACTTTTTGGACATTAAAATCAAACCAAATTTTGCTGGTTACTTACAAACCAATGTCTATTGGAAGCCAATGTCCACAAACTCCTTGCTACATGCATTGTCTAGCCATATTCAATCTACTATTAATGCCGTCCCAGTTGGCCAATTCATAAGGTTAGAGTGGATTTGCTCGTCTGAAAGTTAATTTCAACTGCAGGCTGGTGATCTCAGTGCCAGATTTCAGTCCAGTCTAAAAACAAGGGAGACAAAGAGGCGCAGATTGTGCCTTATCACTTGTTACCACCAAACGGGTAACCCCAGATGGACCCTGCTCACCTGGTTCGGTTGTGTTCACCCACAACCGACTTGCTTGCACGAGCTGACAGCTGCCGCAGGACCTACACCGCCACATGTACCGTGGGAATAGATCCAGAATCATCCAAGATATGAGTGGTGTCTCCGGTCTGCGCTGCTGTTTGGTAAATGATATACAGGGAGCCAACACTTGTATCTGCTGCTCCTTTATTCCTCCTCACACCAACGCGTTTCGGTGCGATCCTCGAACCTTCCTCAGTGCTATCCTTGCACCTTCCTCAATGCGTTGGTGTGAGGAGGAATAAAGGAGCAGCAGATACAAGTGTTGGCTCCCTGTGTATCATTTACCAAACAGCAGCGCGGACCAGAGACACCACTCCTATCTTGGATGATTCTAGATTTCAGTCCAGGGGTTGTAATAACCGCTCAATAAGGAGGGGTTATTTGAAAGCAAAACATACACCCCGCAACAAGTTGCTGAAACCCTCACCCAGAGCACAAAGTGATGAAAGAATCAGATTTATTTCCACCTTCAATGAACATTGGAGAAAGATGCGAAATATCCTATGTAGACACTGGGACATCCTCAGAAACGAACCAACCTTATCCAAATATCTTTTGGATTTTCCCCAGATGACTTGTAGATGCAGTAGAAATCTGAGAGACATGTTGGTGAACAGTCACTATATTCCCGAAATAAGAACACCTTTTGGGAAGGTGTCTAAATTGACAGGGTGTGTTCTGTATTTTGACTGCGTCGCATGCAAAAATGTTATGAAGTAAACAGATTTCATAGCACTGATGGAAAATGTGAACTTTCAGTCCAGAGTTACATTTCATGTAGTACAAGTTACGTAAGTTATTCATTATGTGAAATGCGGATGCCCTAAGGTCTACATAAGTCTCACCTCATGACAATTGAGGGCGAGAATAAGGAGCATGTTCTCAACATCTTGGCCTCTAAAGATGGAGGATGTGGCAATTTTAAAAACAATCCCTCATCACATTAGACTTCATCACAACTGCAATCTTAAAACCTTTTTGGAAAGGGGGATTGAACATATAAATTTAGGTGCCAGAGGGGGTAATGTCAGGAAAAAATTGTTGCAGCGTGAGTACCACTGGATAACTATTCTAGGCACGATGGCCCCAAAAGGTCTAAATGAAATGAATATTTTTTTCCTGTAAAGTGTTTTTTGCACCATATTTTTTAACTTCATATTTAGTGATGTCATAAATTATTTATGCTTTTTTTAATTGTCTAATTGTTTTTTTAATTTGTGTTATTTTTTTTCTCAATAGAATGGAGCTGCAGCTATTTTCCTCGACTGCAGTTTCTTGGACCAACCATGCACGTGGATTAATTCATTCATGCTATCTGTTCTGCAGAGATGGACCAGTGCACTGACCTTTTGTGTTATTGGATATAGACCTGTTCTGATAAATGTACACCATGTGATGTATGACAAATACTGCATTATTATTCTGTGGTGTATGCACTAAAGTAAATATGCCAACTGGTGTATACTGAGGTCAGGACAAAGATATTCTGTATAGTTACATGTTAGGCCATATGCTGTAATGACTTGATTGTCCATATTTACTGTATTTGTCCACGTTCTCCCCTCTTAATATGTAAAGCGCCCATGGAATCTAATGCCGCTATATAAATAATAATATTAATAATAATATGCTGTACTATTCTGCAGCATTGAGGTATTATCTCCCATCTGCTGGATTAGGTCTCCGCTACTCATGTGAGTCCTTCCTGTTCCGCTGGTATGCCGCCCGCCTCCTCCCATTCTCATGGATACCGAAATAATCTTTCCACTGACAGCAGTCAGCATTCTGGACACACTCTGGATCCTGAATTGGAGGAGGGTGGGTGGGCGGCCTGTGTATCCTCCATGATTGGCCGACATTGAACCATGTGATCGCATCACATGCTTCAAAAAGCCATCGAAGTGCGTCCATAGCCACGTCCCTGGATTTACTCTACCACTGATAATGACACAGCACGATATGTGCTGCAAGTGTATGCAGCTTATGCAATTTATGTATATGAAGACATAGATCTCTTATAAGTTCTATAGTGACTGATTGTGTATAGCGCTCTTTGGCAATATATTCACTAGCACTTTACTGAGATTTGGTCATTAGCAACAAGGGCAGATTAGAGGAGCTATTTTTATAGCCATGAACTCTGTAATATTTTCTGCCATATGTATGCACTCTTAATGTGACGTAAACCTTTTGATAACTGTGAACTAGCTAAAAGATACTTACCAATACCATGAACAGATGCTAACTCTATGTATTTTTTTTATTTCTGCATTGAACTGCTCTAAAGTGCATTTCTTTTTAAGTGTGCTTTTTCCAAATTTTAAGGGCCAGGGAACCTTTGGTTATGCACTTGCATTGATTCTTGCATAGATCACCTTATTGACCTTCTTGTATGCTTGATTTTCCCTTTCACTGTGTATTGTATATGTGGATATGTTAAATAAAACTGTTATCTCTTTTTGCAATTCAACCCCTGATTTCGTGTGCTTGGTATGATATTCATCCTATGTAGATTATTTTTATAATCTGTCCACAATGAGAACTATAATAATAATAATAATCTTTATTGATATAGCGCCAACATATTCCACAGAGCTTCAAAATTCAGAGTTCATATTTTAAACAATCAGAAGAAACAGTTATCAGAAAATACAATACAATACAATACAAAAAACAATACAATACAATAATTAGAGCAAATAATGGCAGCCCTGCTCATAAGAGCTTACAATCTAACACTGAGGTGGGGGTGACACAAAGTACAGGTGCTTATTTGATAATGATGGTATAGTCAACTTGAGGAGATGGGGAACAGATAGGAGCAGTATAAGTGGCCACCAACCATTATTTGTGATCCACTTGAGACTGGTGGAGCAGATAGGCTATGTCTAGATGACTTTGACTAGGGATCATGATAGGCCGCCCTAAAAAGATGTGTTTTTAAGGATCGCCTGAAGCCATGTAAGCTGTGGATACAACTAATTTCTTTATTCCAGAGAATTGGTGCAGCTCAGGAGATGTCTTGGAGCTGGGAGTGGGAGGTTCGATTAATGCAGAAATGAGTCTAAAGTCACTTCCTGAGCGAAGAGAACGGGTGGGGTGATAGAAAGAGATGAGGGAGGAAGATGTAGGGAGGTCTGCACTGTGAAGAGCTTTTTGGGTGAGAACAAGCAGTTTGAATTGGATCCTATAGTGTATAGGCAGCCAGTGCAATGACTGGCATAGAGCAGAAACATCCGAGTAACGAGCTAGATAGGTGATCCTGGCTGCTGCATTAAGGATGGACTGGAGAGGGGAAAGTCTAGTGTGGGGGAGGCCAATTGAAGAGAGAATTACAAATAGTCAAGAAGGAGTGAATCAGGGCCACAGTGAGAGTTTTTGTGGTTTCCAAGGTGGGAAAGGGACGAATTCTAGAGATGTTCTTCAGGTGCAAGCGGCAAGAGAGAAGTTAGAGAGGTTAGTGGAGGTCAGGAGCAGAAGAAGTTTATTTTGGAAAGGTGAGTTTCAGGTAGTAGAGGGGACATGATATTAGAAAATGTGGTTAGACAGTCATTGGTGTTCTTTATTAGAGGGAGTAAGGTCAGGGGAAGAAGTGTATAGTTGTGTGTCATCAGCATAAAGATGGTACTGAAAGCCAAATCTTCTGATGGTCTGTCCAATCGGGGCCATAGAGAGAGAAGAGAAGAGGTCCAAGGACTGAACCCGGAGGGACCCCAATAGTGAGAGGAAGAGGGGAGGAAGTGGAGCCAGCAAATGATACACTGAAAGAGCGGTCAGAAAGATAGGAAGAGAACCAGGAAAGAGCTGTGTCCTTGATGCCATAGAGTGCAGCATACAGAGTAGGAGATGGTGGTCAACAGTGTCAAAGACTGCAGAGAGATCAGGAAGAATAAGCAGAGAGTGGTCACCATTACGTTTTGCTGTCAGAAGGTCATTGGTCCCTTTGGTGAGAGCAGTTTCTGTAGAATGTTGAGGGCAGAAACCAGACTGTAATGGGTCTAGAAGAGACTGAGTGGAGAGGTAGTGAGTGAGGCGGGAGTAGACCAGGCGTTCCAGGAGTTTAAAAATGAAGGGGAGATGGAGACTGGTCTGTAGTTGTTTGTGCAGGATGGGTCGAGAGACGTTTTCTTTAATAATGGAGTGATGATAGAGTGTTTGAAGGAGGAGGGGAAAATGCCAGATGAGAGGGAGAGATTGAAGATTTTGGTTAGGTGAGTGGTAACCACCGGAGGGAGAGACTGGAGTAAGTGTGAGGGAATTGGGTCAGCAGTGCATGGGTGGGACGAAAGGAAGAGAGGAGCCTGGTGACTTCTTCTTCTGTGACTGGGTCAAAAGTGGAAAGTGAGCCGGAGAAATGTGAGGAGAGGTAGGGGTAACAGCGATTTGAGGTTGGGGGTTGATTTCCTGATGGATGTTTTCTATTTTCTCTGTGAAGCAAGAAGCCAAATCATCAGCATAGAGGTCAGTGATAGGGGCCTGCACTTTAGGACTGAGGAGAGAGTGAAAGGTGTCAAAGAGATTTTTTGGTTGTTGGATAGTGAGGAGTTTCAGGGTGGTGAAGTAGGTTTGTTTGGCAAGGTGAAGGGCAGAGTTGTTAGTTCTCAGCATAAATTTATAGTGAATGAAGTTTCAGGAGTGCTAGTTTCCTCCATAGACGTTTAGCACTCTTACAGCATCGCTGGAAGAATAGAGTTTGTGATGTGAGCCAGGGCTGTTTCACTCTGTGTTTCGAGGTTCTGAGGGTGAGGGGCACTACTTGGGTTCAGGGAGCTTCTGAGAGAGTAATTTAAGTGATTTACTGTCAGATCAGGACAGGAGAATGAGGAGATTGGGGACAGTGATGAGTGTAGAGAGTTTGTGAATGTATGAGGGTTAATGGCTTGTAGATTTCTGAATGTGTGATAGGTCGGACTGTGTTGAGGTGGGCAAGGGTTTGTGAGTGTGAAGGAGAGAATGTTGTGGTCAGAGAGGGGAAGAGGTAAATAATCTAAGGAGGAGATTGAGCAGAGCCGGACAAAGATCAGGTCCAGGGTGTTACCATCCTTGTACCAGTCATTATGGATTTTAGTATTTCTCAATAAACCTGAAGATTTTTAATTTACATGAGACTTGCCTACTTTTTTAATTGATGTCAGCCGGGAGTCACAGCTTGTGGTTGGAGACCAGAAGTAAGCTGGACGTGGATTTGAATGAGTCACGGTGAGGCATACTTTTCAGCATTGAATACTTACACATAAAATTTACTGTAGTGGTTGCATTACTTATGAGGGCCCCTTGCACAATCGGCCTATACATGTGACTTACCTAGCTGACAAATGTTTTAAGTAAGACTCCATGAAACCTATAGTTGTGCCACCTGAGGGTGGCAGAGATAAAAATCTACTGTACCGGTTGCACCACTTATAAGTGCCCCCTGTCCAATTAACTGTTAACATTCAAATGCTAGGCCAGGCCGTGTCCCAGACCCTATGCCATGCATGCAGGCTGCACCATTATAGAATTTTTAATCTGGGTCAAGTAATGCCACTTTTGTGGTATCTGGCCCTAATTTTTTGAAATATGGAGACTCTTCTTGTGGTGTCTTTGTCATGTGTGTTGTGAATTTAGCAGAGCTCTCTGAGCATCATGCCTACACCTTTCAGTAAATTTCCTGTTCCTGATCAATGTTGAAGCTTGAAATAATGGTAAGGCCTTTTCCCATGCATCCATAATGCACAATGATGAAAATGATGAGAACAGAGGCTCTTTTTCTGGTGTCTGTCTCTAACTTGAGCTGATTTGGCAGCTTTTTGCCCATTTGAAGGTGTTTTGAATGGGGTTCGGTAGTTTGGTGAATTGTTTACTGATCTAGTTGGCTAACCTATGCCTGTTTGGCAAACCAAATGTAAGCTGAAATTTAAAAGGTTCACTCATCCTAGTTAAGATAACTTTCAAAAATTAACATTTTGGTTGAATTTAGGTTGGGTTGCTGTCATCTGGAGGGCCTACAAAGTCTGCAGAAATCCAGCCCTTCTTGAATTTAGTAAGCCTGTCTGCATTTTCCATTGACAGATGAAATGCGACTATCCGTTATGATTGCCCTGGTGGAAATAAAATTCTGTACAGACAACACAGCAGGACAGGCCAACAACTCCAAGGCATACAACGAAAGGGTGGGTAAAGTGTGCAGTTTGGACACCCAATTGTTAAAGGTCACTGTGCATCAGGGAGGTTACTGGAATAGTCACTTATGTACTACTTCACAATCTTGGTCAACTTATCTATCCTAATCATAGTTACACCCACTGATAGCCCTTGCTGATGTAACAGTCTAAATTGGCACAGTTTTGGCACATTGGACACCTGCCTTTGTTGCATCTGGTGTGTGTGTCCCTGTAATCATTGGTACTAAAAAGAGGCGGTACATCAGTCGCCAGATTTGTCTGAAGGTGATCTTTTCATTAACTAATCTACGATGACCCTCTTAAATGATTCCATTGTGAAACCCCTTTCTGACTTTAAAATGACAAATAAAAATGTATCCTTGTACAGTGGGTCGAGAAAGGTGTACAACCAGCATTTGTTTTGTTGTTGGCCAAAATGTCAATCACACAAGAATCAGTTGGACATGAACTGTGCCATGTGGGGAAAACTACAAAGAGCCAAAGGTTCAGTTCTCTCCCCATCACGCAGCCTCACCTCCTGTGGCACCCTGGCACCTTGTTGGGCACCACAGAACTCCTTGGGGCATGAATGGAGCTAACAGCAAGCATCACTCATACAAAACACTTACAACACCTTAGAACACCTGGTTTCACCCTGAGCCTCTAGGGGTAGCTCCACTGGTCACTTTGAGCCAGTTCCCCCTATAAATAGGGTCTTGGAGGGAGAAACACCAGAGTGTGCAGACGCTACAAGAGCTGCAGGACGTGTGCATTCACCAGTTCTGGAGCCATACTAGGCCCGAACCAGCACACCTGCCCAGTGAGGAAACCCTTGCAATTGGGGTAATAGGAAAGGAGAGCACCTCTCAGGGACATCCGAGTGATTCTAACTCTCTCCCTCATTCTCCGGTTACTGGAACCGCAGCTGTGAGAGCTACCCAGCCACTACAGAGAACCAGCCCGTCTAACAGGAGGTTTAGCCACCTGTTCCACCTGAAGCACCTACCTACGAGAGCCCAGGGAAAAGTACTGATTCTGCTTAACCCCTTTTACAGTGCCCTCAGTGCTGATACCCAGGTGAAATCAAGTTCCTATGAACATACTGCCCGGTCCGGCTGGATTCCACATCCACCCGACCTTACCAAAAGACACAGAGAAAGGAAGCCTACACTAACTGCTTGCTGTGAACCTCCAGGAGTTCTGACTTCAATATCCCGGTCTGGCGTACCTGATAACCACCAGTAAAGGTACCTAAAAAGACTTTGGAGTGTCTGCGTCTGATTCCTGAGGCTAACAGCAGTATTACTGCAGCTGCCTCACAACATCTTGTGCAGCTCCTGGCCCCAGGGACTCCCGCTCATCCTGTGGGGAGCATCCCATCTTGCTGCATTCCATCCCCCGGAGGCCCCGCAGCGCCGGTAGAGTTACCGGATCTCTCACAGGTGGCGTCACGAAGACAATCAATCCCTACTGTTCAGCCTTCCCCCCTATTGATCTGGACCACCGGGCCCCAAAGCTGCAGGCGCAGTTCTGTGACAGAGGAAGTCAACGCCTGTGACGTGCAGAACCTGGCTACGGTGAGTAACTCTTCCTTCTGCTCCTCCTTTTCAGGCCATCAATGCTGGACTGGGGTTAGAAGTTTCCTCTGTAGTGCAGATAGACAACTACTGTTCCTTCTCCTCTTCATCTTCCTCAATATCACATGTGGGCTGAGAATATTGGCTGAGGATGGACTGGGTAATATCACCCATTGGAAAATCTTGCTCCATAGCCACCAGCCTGGCAATTAAAGACTTTCAGACTGTGCAGCAAGCATTTCAATAGACAAAGCAGTGGGATGGTTATCCTGACAATAGCCTGTGTGCATCATGAAATCTGAAGATTACCAAAGGATTTTGGTTTGCAATGTAATGACCAGTGTTAGAAAGCAAACATACTAGAAGAATCACGCAGAATTGGATGGAAACAAACTGTCAGAATGTTCTGCAGTGGTGACCAAAGAGTAGTATCTAAATCTCATTAAACACCTGTGAAGAGATATTAAAATAGCTGTTGGGAGGAGGCATCCTTCAAAAAGATCTAGAGACATTTGTTAAAGAATAGTGGTCCAAAATTCCAGTGGAGAGGTGTAAGAAGCTTGTTGATGGTTACAAGAAGGAATTGATTACAGTTATTTATTCCAAAGCGTGTGCAACCAAAGACTAATCTCTTTACCCCCAGCCAGTTTTCACCTTAGTGATCAGGTCAACCTTTTTCTATTCCAACCAGTCAGGTTATAATTCTGGAACACTTCAACAGATCACAGTGATTCCAAGGCAATTTTTTCGTGACATGTTGTACTTTATGTTAGTGGTGAACTTAGTATGATACCTTTTGCGTTTATTTGTGAAAAAAATGGAAATTTGGCGAAAATGTTGAACTTTTCAAATTTGATATTATTATGCCCTTAAACAAGGGAGTCATGTTACATAAAATAGTCAATAAATAATGTTTGACACATGTCAATTTAGATCAGCATAATTTTTTAAACAAAAGTATTTTTTGTTAGGAAGTTAGAAGGGTTAAAAGTTTATCAGAAATATCTAATTTTTGACCAATTAGGTTCCTACGACAACTCCTATCGGGATCTCAATAGCTACCAGGAACGTGCAGAGACCAGCAGTGAAGCACAGTTTACTATTGAGATCCTTTAGGATCTATAAACAGGATTGCAAGATCTGAAATACGTTAGTGCAAAAAGATTGTACAGTATTGAAACACAAACAAGAATGTTCAGCACCAATTAGTTTATGTCACGTCCTACTGACGGACCCCACACGTGGACCCACTGGACCGCGTAAAGCGGATGCTGATACCTGGTTGATAGAGAGGCGGACCAGTACAGTCGAGTTAACAGGTTTATTGAACAGAACAGAACAGAATAGAACCCACGCCCCAGGGGAGGGCCACACGGCCACAGCACCGGAACACCAGCGAGGGAGACCCCGGAGCGCTTGACCCCTATACAGGGATACCGCCGGGACCAGCCTCGAAGGGGCCAATGAAGCGGACACGTGTGTCAAACCGACCCAAGGCGACGTGGAAACAACACAGCAACCGGGTAAGATAGAACACAGAGAACCGGAAAACACGGAGAATCCGGAGCAGGACCTGAATCCGTAATTCAGCTTGGAAGGGATCCAGGAGGGTGACCCGGAACACGGGAGTCAGCAAGGAGCCGGTAAGGCGGAGATCTGTAGGAGGAAACACACAGAAATCAGTTAACCAGCAAAACAAGGAACAACCGGACCAGACCAGGATTAGCCACTTCAATAGGTAGAAGTTGCCCTGGCAAAGACTGACAGGAAACAGGAAGCTTATATATCAGCAGGGCGGTCCTGATTGGTAGAACACAGAGACCTGGTGATTGGCTGAGGGGAGGAGCATGCTCTCTGCAGTCTCTCCAGAAGAAACAGGTTTGGAGATGTTCTTTCATGTGCTCAAGCAGTAGCCATGGAATTTGAGGAGCTGAGTGGCGCTACTCCAGCAGAGGGCGCTGGAACGTGGGTGCCAGGCGGGGAGGTCTTCGCCGGCTGCTGAGGGTGCAGGGAGAGGTCGCTGGAACGCTGCAGCAGACCCCCGGGTGGTAACAGTTTATCTGGGTTTTTTCAAGGTATTTGGCTCAGGATTTTGATAGTTTTCAGCGGACAGATGGATGTTATAGGATAAGGTGGTGCACACTTGTAGCGTAAAGTATTCTTTATAGCATATGTGAAGAAGAATAAGCAGCATTCACCTTATTTCACTTGAAAAATCCTTTCATTCAGTGTCCTTTAAAAAAGCAGGTAGGGGACAGAACAGCTCAGCAATCAAGGACCTTCATTGTTGAGTTGTTCTATCCTGCACCTGCTTTTTTAACCCCTTTACTAACCGGCGATTTTTTGTTTTTCATTTTTGTTTTTTGCTCCCCTGCTTCCAAGAGCCATAACTTTTTTATTTTTGTGTCAATATACGGTAGACATATGATGGCTTGTTTTTTGCAGGACAAGTTGTGCTTTCAGGTACAATCATTTATTTTACCATATAGTATACAGGCAAATGGGAAAAAAAAATTCCAAGTGCAGTGAAATTGCAAAAAAAGTGCAAATACACATTTGATTTTTGGGTTTTTTAGTCGCCATGTCGATTATATGTTAAAACTGACATGACAGTGTGATGTCTCAGGTCAGTACAAGTTCATAGATATATAAAGAAAGAGGCAGCACTCACCAGTATTTTGCAGCAGTGGTCTCTTTAATCCATCATGTTTAAGGAATCATGACAGGGTGCAGGGAGGTGACCACGGAGGGCGGACGACGACGCCGTTTCGCAAAAAATTGCTTCTACGGGTCCGGACCCAAAGATTTCCTATTTTCACAATGGATGTAGGTTAAAAAAAGGCCCCATAGTGTGTTAAACAATTTCTCTTGAATGTAGCAATACCCCACATATGACTGAACAGTAGTTTGGCCACACTGCAAGGCTTGGGAGAAAAGGAGTGTCATTTGATTTTTGGAACACAGATTTTCCTTGACTGGTTTGTGGACTCCATTTGCAGACCCCCCCTAAGTGCCAGAACAGGAGAAATCCCTTCAAGTGACCACATTTTGGAAATTAAACCCCTCTGGGAATTCATCTACTAGCGTAGTGACAATTTAGTCCTGGAGTTTTTATTGGTACTATTTTGGATCTCATGATATTTTGTGATCACTTTCTATTCCACTTTTTGTTAGGCAGAATCAAAATGAAATAGCAACTCTGGAATTGTCTTTGTGTTTGTTTTTTACGCTGCGCACCATGTCATAAACGTGATGATAGCTTTATTATTAGTGTCAGTACGATTACAGCGATACCACGTTTAAATAGTTTTTGCTATGTTTTGCTGCTTTTACACGATAAAAACTATTTTATAGAAAGAAAAATTGTTTCTACATTGCTGTATTCTGAGAGTTATAGCTTTTTTATTTATTTCACTGATGGAGCTGTATGGTGCCTGCTTTTTGTGGGGCAAGATGATGTTTTTTAGTGGTACCATTTTTATTTACATATGACTTTTAGACCGATTAAACCTCTTTTTTCTTTGTCAGTTGTATGATGAAAATATATAGTTTTTGGTACTTTTTTTTTACAGTGTTCACTGAAGGGGTTACCTAGTGTGAAAGTTTTATAGAGTGGGTTGTTACGGACGCGGCAATACCAAATATATGTTTGTTTGTTTTTTTACATAAATATAGCTACGGTATATATTGAAAAAAAAAAGACTTTCTTTTATTTTTTGCTTTTTTTTTTTTTTTTTTTTTATTTTACTTTTTTTTTTTTTTTACTCCTTCCCTAAATGGGACATCACCTTTCACTGCTCTGATTGCAGCTGCTCTGTACTACAATGCTCAATCACTGCAATACAGTACAGCTATCAGAGCTGTACTGTCAGAGGCTTCCGGGGTCATGCTGCAGGCATGATACTTGATGCTTCCCGTAGTCTGGTGATCAGGAGATTGTCGTGACAACCAAGGGTCACCATTGTGACAATCGAGCCCTCGCAATTATGGTACATCGCTGGGACACTGATCGTAGTTGAGAGGGAGCGTGATCCCTCTCTCAATCCCGTAAGTGCCAAATCGATATCGATTACAGCATTTAGTGGGTTAAACAGCCAAAAAAAAATAAACATGTATGTAACAAAATTTGTATAATTGCAATAATTTTCTGGGAGAAATACATTATTTTCTGGAACAATTTCAAAGGTGACAAACACTTTCGACCTCGACTGCATATAGAGCACGTGTTGCCAATAGACTAATCGGTGATTAGAAGGGAGAAACACTTAAAAAATGGCATAAAGTCATGTGGAAACTAGAGTCAAATATATAAATACTTTATTGGAAAAGGTAAAATTAAAATAAAATTACATAGAGTATTTACAACAGGAAAAAGGGCATACCCCTCAGGATGGATTATATAGACAACAGATAGGTGGATATGGCAATACAGTATTAAATACTAGTGAACAAGTAATATTATAAAATGCAACACTTTGTAAAACAGTCTCAAGTCTAATAAATATACTGCAATAGTGAAGGGATATACAGTGGGGAAAAAAGTATGTAGTCAGCCACCAATTGTGCAAGTTCTCCCACTTAAAAGATGAGAGAGGCCTGTAATTGACATCATAGGTAGACCTCAACTATGAGAGACAAAAAAAACCACAAATCTTGAAAATCGCATTGTCTGATTTGGAAAGTTTTTTTTCACATTTTGGTGGAAAATAACTATTTGGTCAATAAGAAAAGTTAATCTCAATACTTTGTTATATATCCTTTGTTGACAAAGAGGTCAAAAAGTTTCTGTAAGTCCTCACAAGGTTGGCACACACTGTTGCTGGTATGTTGGCCCATTCTTCCATGCAGATCTCCTCTAAAGCAGTGATGTTTTATGGCTGTCGCTGGGCAGCACTGACTTTAAACTCCCTCCAAAGGTTTTCTATAGGGTTTAGATCTGAAGACTGGCTAGGCCACTCCAGGACCTTGAAATGCTTCTTACGAAGCCACTCCTTCATTGCCCTGGCGGTGTGCTTTGGATCAATATCATGCCGAAAGAACCAGCCACGTTTTATTTCAAAACCCTTGCTGCTGGAAGGAGGCTTGCACTCAAAATCTTAAGATACTTTATCCTATTCATTCTTTCATGTATAAGGATCAGTCATCCCAGTCCGGCAGAGAAACAACCCAAAACATTATGTTGTCACCCCCACGCTTTACAGTAGGTATGGTGTTCTATGGATGCAACTCAGCATTCTTTCTCTTCCAAAAACAACGAGTTGTGTTTCTACCAAACAATTCTACTTTGGTTTGATCTGACCATATAACATTCTCCCAGTACTCTTCTGGATCATACACATGCTCTCTAGCAAACTTCAGATGGGCTCGGACATGTAATGGCTTAAGCAGGGGTCATGTCTGGCACTGCAGGATCTGAGTCCCTGGCGGTGTAATGTGTTAAAGATGGTAGCCTGTATGTTGGTCCGAGCTCTCTGCAGGTCATTCACTAGGTCCCCATGTGGTTCTGGGATTTTTGCTCACCGTTCTTGAGATTTTGACCCCATGGGGAGAGATGCAGTGAAAAATACTTGATAGTAATGTGGACCTGTAGCAGGTGGTGCCCAACCAGAGAGATAGCGGCTGCATAGCTTCCCAAACATGTCCTTTACAACACCAATCTTTTTCATACAAAGTCCCTTTACGTCTATACTCACAATCTCTTTGCTTCCTCAGTTTCCCTTGTCTCTTCCTCAATGAATCTCACAACAACCTGGCTCAGTACCACAGTCCTGTTAGTGAGAGTCCTTATTTCAACCCACTGTTCCGTGTTTCCTTCCTTTTAATGGAGTTAATTGGAAAATATGGCCAGAATTAGCTTTTCTACTTCATCCGTTTTGGGAGACATAGTCTTCGTCTCACTTTTTTTTCCATCCTGGCTATTACTAAGAAGAGGCATAGTGGAGGCATTGATATTGTGTCAGCACAAATAGTGGGTACTATTATTGTGCAGAGTAGCATTATTATTGTGTAGGTCACTAGTTATAGCTCTATATAGTTTGTTTTGGGAGACATAGTCTTCGTCTCACTTTTTTTTTTCCATCCTGGCTATTACTAGAAGAGCGGCATAGTGGAGGCATTGATATTGTGTCAGGCACAAATAGTGGGTACTATTATTGTGCAGAGTAGGCATTATTATTGTGTAGGTCACTAGTTATAGCTCTATATAGTTTGTGAAGAGGGGTGAGAATATGGGGAGGATGCTGGAGGTAGTAAGCCAAAGATGTCTGTGTGTTACATATTGCAGAGATGAGTTAATTAGTGGAAGAATTAGTTATGGGACTTTGGGCCAAATGTGAAATAAAAAGTAAATGAATGAATACAATCATCGTAATGTCACTAGTAAGTAAATGTACACTATACATATATATGGTTTGTAGAGCACTAATGTAAAACTATTGTTACCATTTATATAGTCTCTGTATGGTGATAACACAGTCTTAACGGTTTTGATTTATGATCAGAATGATGCTATTATCACTACTGCATATGGTGGTAATATGTACTTATGGAATGACATGGAACGTATTATTTGTCTAATATTGCAATACTGATGCTAATATTAGTATTAGTGCAGTCATATTTGTTAAAAAAAAATGTTTAAACACCCCTTAGTAAACTGCTGGCAAGTATTACAATTCTTCTTATTATTATTAGAAGAAAGCAAAGGGGGATTATTATTAAATGAGACCTGTCAGGCACCCTGGGCACACAGAACCATGAGCAGTTCTGTGCCCATATCTATAATCCATTCCTTGCCTAACAGTCCCTTCATATAGTAGCACACATAAACAGATCTTTAGAAAAAGGTATTTCTAAAGATCATTTATGAGATACTAATTAGGGCTTTGACTAGTTGAGGGACATTAGTCCTCCCCCCCCCCCCCGACAAGTCAGCCCACTTGCATATTATCACATCCCTGTGGGTGAAAACAAGCTTTACCACCATAGTTCATCAGAATTGCTATGCCATGCCTTGCATGTTCACGGCTTTGTATATCTCTGCAGTGAGCTTCTCTGATGCTGAGTGTACCCACCTCAGCTTCAGGGAGGCTCACTGCACATCATCGGAAGTCGCCGCACTTCCGGTCATGTGCACTACTTTGAAGCCAGGTGTATGCGACCAAGCTTCAGAGAGGCATAGTGGGCATGACGGGAAGTGTGGACCATTTCTGATCATGCGCAGTAAAGCTTCTCAAAGCAAAGGTGGATACAGTCAGCATCAGAGAAGCTCGCTGCCGAGATATACAAAGCCGCACACATGCCCCATACAGTATGTCATCCATAACAACCCGTACAATATGATGGTCACCACAGCCCCTAACGTAGTTAAAAGTACAACATAGACTTCCACACAGTATAATATCCACCACATCCAACCCCCCACAGTATAAAGTCCACCAAAAACCACCTTACACAGTATACTGTACACCTGAACCACTCTACACAGTAGGATAGTCCCCCCCACAGCCACCCCACACAGAATGAGGGTCTTTGGTGGACATCATACTTTATATAGTGGCTTGTGGTTGACATCATACTCTGTACTTTGTGGAGGTCTTTGGTGCACCTCATACGTACGTGGAACTTCAGGATGGACCAATAATGTAAAACCAAAATCTCCCATCCTTCCCACGGAAGACAAATGAAACTACTGTATCTTTAACAAATTGATTACTTTTATTAATGTTAAAAATTTAATACATCTGTCAAGGTACCAAAAATTATTACAGGCTAAAAATCCATATTATTAAAATTCATATATAAATACCTCTCAAAAGCAAACAACAGTATATATAAGGGTGCTCCTATGTAGTGTTTATCATCAGATAGCTTATAAACTTGTGCTCAAAATAGTACAAATTCACCATTATACACAGCCTAAGAACAGCCTAATACTATCATAGGGGCACTTTTTATACCCTAATACACACTTTAAAAAGGGTCCCCCAGCAGCACACCAATTTAGATTCCTGCTTGTAATTACCTCAAGTTCCAGGCTGCACTGACGCTGTTCTGCTACACAGGCTTCTCACCCCTCCAGCTGGGAGGTGTTCTTGGGGAGGTACTCATCCTTGTCCTTTCTCCAAACATGTCAAGTGGAGATGATACCAAAAAGTTCTATTTTTGTCTTATCTGACAACATGATCTTCTTCCATGCCTCCACTGGATCATCCAGATGGTCATTGGAGAGCTTCAAATGGGCCTGGACATGTGATGGCGTGATCAGGGGCTTTGTATGCCCTGCAGAATTTTAATCCATAATGGCGTAATGTGTTGCTAATGCAAAACTTTAAGACTGTAGTCCCAGCTCTCTTTAGGTCATTGACCAGGTCCTCCTATGTAGTTCTGGACTGATTCCCGACCTTTCTCAGAATCATCTTTTCCCCATGAAGCAAGATATTGCATGGAGCGCTAAACCAAGGAAGATTGACAGTCATTTTGTATTTCTTCGATTTCCTAATTGCACCAAAAGTTGTTGCCTTCTCACCAAGCTGCTTGCATATTTTTCTTTAGTCTTGTGCAGGTCTACAATTTTTTCCCTGGTGTCCTTAGACAGCTCTTTGGTCTTGGCCATGGTGGAGAGCAGTGGCGTAACTTCAGGCCCAGGGGCCCCGATGTGAAAGCTCCAACGGGGCCCCCAATTATTGCAAATCTTTAATAGTATTAGTCTTTTTCTATAAGCCAGAGGGACTTTTGGGTCCCCCTAGGCTGCAGGGCCCAGGTGCAAATGCAACCCCTGCACTTATTGTACTTACCCCCCTGATGGAGAGGTTGGAGTGTGATTGATTGAGTGTGTGGACAGGTGTCTTTATACAGGTAATGAGTTCAAACAGGTGCAGTTAATAGAGATAATGAGAGCAGAGTAATGGTGGGTTTACACACACCAATCATTGTATCCAATCTCTGAACCAATCTCTGGTTGCAGTGAAATCATGGACACATAGTTCCATTTTGTGGCTGTGTACAACATGGAGCAATCTGTCCATGATTTCACTGCAACCAGAGATTGGTTCAGAGATTGGATACAATGATTGGTGTGTGTAAACCCACCATAAGGCTGGTTTCACACTACAGTTTTTCCCTGATCAGGTTCGATCAGGTTTGTGTGCCAAAACCAGGAGTGTCTCCAAAAGTCAGGACAGGTGTCAATCTTTCAATTATAGTTTTTCTCTGCAAGTTCCTCTCCTGGTTCTTTTCTTGGTTTTGGCACACAAACCTGATCTAACCTGATCAGGAAAAAAACTGCAGTGTGAAACCAGCCTAAGAGGGCTTCTTAAAGGAAAACTGACAGGTCTGTGAGATCCAGAATTCTTGCTGTTGGTAGGTTATCAAATACTTATTTCATGCAATAAAATGCAATTTAATTATGTAAAATTCATACAATGTCAGTTTCTGTATTTTTTTTCTTTAGATTCTGCCTCTCATGGTTGAAGTACATGTACGATAAAAATTACAGAGCTCGCAAAATTGGCAATGTATCAAACACTTATTTTCCCCACTGTATATCAGTATCACACTGGATTTTCAAAACATAAAATAAGAACCCTTCATCTCCATATAATCACCACTGTATCTGTATGTGGGCTGGCTTCATCTTGCGTTCCCCGCCGCTGCTTATTGCGGCGGGGAGCGCAAGCCGAGCGCATACACGCGCATCCCTATGTTTAACATGGGGACGCACGGTGTATGCGCTCAGGTGTGCATGGCCGTGCGCACCTATTGCCCGCCATTTGTGATTTGTACTGCATGCAGATGCTTGCGCACAAATCATACATTCTCGTCCGCACCATGAAAGCGACGTGTCGCGCAGCGGCGGGGAACGCAAGTGTGAAGCCAGTCTAAGGCTGCTTTCACATCAGTGTTTTTTTTAAATCGCGGCAGATGCGGTGAAAAAAACACATCTGCCTGCGATTACCGCATACCGGCTGCACGTTGCGGCAAGCGCCCCATACAATGTATATGCGGGCTTGCGGCAGGTGCGGCAAGTGCGGTTTTGGCACTTGCGGCAGGTGCGGCCGCGAAAAAACCGGTCAGCGTGTTTTTTCGCGGCCGCACCTGCTGCAAGTGCCAAAACTGCACTTGCCGCAAGCCCGCATATACATACTTGCCGCAACCGTGCCGCAAGTGCAGCCGGTATGCGGTAATCGCTGGCAGATGCGGTTTTTTCACCGCATCTGCCGCGATTTCAAAAAAACGCTAGTGTGAAAGTACCCTCAGTCCCACATGTTTCAGCACTTTCACCATTACACAATCCTATTAACCCTTTGGGTGGTTTGAAGAAAATTGTGCATCCCCCCTCTACGCCTGCTATCTGCAACATTCAAATGATTTGTGCCTAGTTGCAAAGATTACCGGTAAAGCGTTTTCCATCTATTCAGACTTAATGGGATTTTCTTTAATTTTATACATTACTAAGTGTTCATATTGTGCAGCCTAACAGTATAACAAGAAGGAATCTCATTTGTATGCTATGATTCTTATAATTGAAAACTATTTGTCATGCACCGTGTTTCCTTTATAACAATAGAATGTATGCCGGAACAACAGACATCTCTTAGAAAAATCCAAATTAGTTTTGCTTCAATATGTACATTGTGCAGATTCCTTTTTCATCTCCATAAGTTGAGCTGGTAAGAAATTAATTCAGCTCAAGGGCTTCTTGCAGAAAAAGGCTCATGCAGAGGAACTAATTCATTATTGATTTGCCAATAAGATTTTTCTCCCTATAACTTGTTTTGTGAGAGAACAATATCAATTTGTAACTTGCAAACGGAGGATTCAACAGAGACATATTGCAGAGTTCATCAATTGTTTCAGCTCAATTCTTAGCAGAAAACAAAATGAATTCTACTGTAACATACATTTGCCATAGTAAATGTAAAGTCAATATATTTTTAAGTCTTACTTTTTCATGTAAGAAAGTAGTACACATAGCCCGACATGGCAAATTATTCCGTTTTTGGTGTTATTATACAGAGACAATAAGAGAAAAATACTTACAGGCAGGAAGGAACATTACAGAAAAAAAAACATAATTCAACAGCCCAGAAGATTGATTGCTTGTGTCTATAGTTAAATAAACCATGCTTGGTTACTTTTAAGGAATAGTGAGCGGAGAAAGTAGATGCAGAGTACGCAACAAATGTCTCAAACATAAGACACACCTTTAAATATAACCGAACCTTACCAAAGCAGGTCATACAACACAATAATTTCCTGATTTTCCAGAATACAAGCATACATCCTTGTCTGAACATGTTGCTGTACCCCTGCCCGGGCCACTAAAGTCACAGTACTGCTGGATGCCAACAGTGTATGGGTGTTGTGGTGTCAGATTTGTGAGACTAGTTTCTCCTATTATTACACTCCAGTGTCTTCCTGCAGTGAGCTGGTAGGTAATTGACTCTCTGCTTGGAGCCATTGGCAGGGCTCCCTTCTATATAAACCTCAGTAGACTGACACTAGCTGCCAGTTATTTTTATTCAGCTAGTGGCGACGTTCTGTCTTAATTCCATGATCTGTTTTGTATATCCTGTGTTCTGACTCCTCTGTTTGTATTTTGTCTCCTGATTTTGTACCTGATGCAACTTTTGGTTGTGATCTTGCTTGGTGACCATTTTTGCCTCTGGATGGCAGCTCTTTCCTGGCAGCTTTTCACTGGATCCTTTTGTAAAACCAGATCCCTATATAGGAGTTAAATGGTTTCAGGATTTGTCTGGAATCTGCCAGATGGAGCAGCTTGTGCCAAGTCTGTCCAAGGTAGCCTTTTTGATCTTACGACCTCAGACAGTCGTAACACTATTACCAGGGGCGGACCGTCACCCCCGGGGGCCCTGGTGCAGGAGAGGACGGGGGGGGGGCTACTGGCCTCAGCGCGGACCGGGGGGAGGGTGCCGCTGGCCGTCGGCGTGGCCCGGAAAGGGGGGGGGTGGGTGCTGCTGGGAGCCACGAGGAGCCGCAGGACGCAGCGATGCTCTCCTACCTGGGAGCCGCGCAGGATGTATGCTAGGGCCGGAGGAGCAGAGGAGAGGAGGGGCGGGATCATGCAGGGGAAGCAGGAAGCTCTCTGCTTCCCTTGCCTGACCCTCCTCTCCTTTGATGGCGCTTGCATGGGTCAGCTGGGGCCCCCCTCCAGGCTTGAAGGGGCCCCCAGCCGGTCAGGGCCCTGGTGCAGCTGCACCAGCTGCACCAGTGTAGTTCCGCCCCTGACTATTACCACCTACACATAACGCCACTTACAGTCTTCAAGTGTGCCTTTAATACTGCCTCCTTAGGCCCCTTTCACACTGCATAATTTCACTGATCAGTGCTCATCAGTGTTTCTGTGCCAAAACCAGGAGTGAAACTTGCAGAGCAAAACTATAATTGAAAGATTGACACCTGTTCTGGGTTTTGGAGTCACACCTGGTTTTGGCACACAAACCAGATAGACACTGATCAGTGAAAAAACTGCAGTGTGAAACCAGCCTAACAGACTTACTCCAAAAGTCTCCTATAAAGGGGGCAAAGAAACATTGCAGCAGAGGAGCAAATACAATTATAGTCAATCCATAATGGAGGCAGACACATTAGAGCCATTTACAATATTCACTCACCAAAAATATTGATGAGCAAATCAATCTACTAAAAAAAATCACTAAAATAGATGACCCAGCTAGATGTGGCACCCTAGCAGTGTCAGCAATCTTCTGCCCAGCTTCTATGGGCTCTCGGTGAATCACTAGGCCCACGTGACATTATGACATCGCTATCTACAACTCAACATAAAAAACTAAGGAGTTGGTGGTAAACTGTAGCAGGAGATATATGGAATATTTACATGTCACTACTGCTGGTCAGGAAGAGGAGCAGGTGAAGAGTTTGGGGGTCCACCTGTACAGCAAACTAGAATAGAGATGCCATACAGAGTGGATTTGCAAGAAGTGGATGAAAAAACTGTACTTTTGCTAAAGAAACTAAGGTAATTTATTGGGTGCAGCCAGGGATGGATTATAATGAGGCAAATCTGGGCTACCGCCTGTGGCCCAAAGCTCCAGGGAGCCGATGGCCAGATTGCCCTCATTATAATACTTTATGCAGCAACACATACTCACCTCCCTCCCATTCCCCCGGTGTTAATTCAGAGAGACAGCACAGCTCAGGAGGGCTCCCATCGCCGATGCAATAACATCATCAGCCAGTGTCAGAATGTATGCACCGACATCAAGGACATGGAGACAGGTGGGACCAGAGCGATGGTAGAACAGGAGTAATGTGAGTATGTCATATTATTTTTCTTATATGTGTGTGCCCCTGGTGTATACAGGGGGCTATGTGGGACTTAGGCTGTATTCTGGGGCTATGTGGGGCACAGGCTGTATAAAAGGGGCTATGTAGTGCACAGGCTGTGTACTGGGAGATATTTGAGGTCTCCTCCTGTGTGTTGGGGCTATGTGTGGCATCCTGCTGTTTGCTAGCGATTGTGTGTGGCCTCCTGCTATTTGCAACCTTCTGCTATGTGCTGCTGGCTATGTGCAACCTCCTGCTGTATGCTGGGGGGTGTTTGTAGCCTACTGCTGTGTGCTGGGGGCTGTGTGTGGCCTCCTGCTATGTGCTAAGGACTATGTGTGGCCTCCTGCCATGTGCTGGGGTTGTATGCTGGGGGCTGTATGCCGCATCCTGCTATGTGCGATCTCCTGCTGTGTGCTGATAGCTATGTGCCACCTACTGCTATGTCCTGGTGGCCATGTGCGACCTCTTGCTCTGTGCTGGGTCTATACTGTATGTAACCTCCCGTTGTTTGCTGGGAGCTGTTTGTGGCCTCCGACTGCGTGCCAGGGTTGTGTTTGGCATCCTGCTGTGTGCTGGGGCTGTGTTCGGCCTCCTGCCGTGTGCTGGGGCTTTGTGTGTCCTTCTGCTGTGTGCTGGGGACGGTTTGAGGCCTCCTGCTGTGTGCGGCCTCTTGCTGTGTCCTGAGGCTGTGTTCGGCATCCTGCTGTTTGCTGGGAGCTGTGTTCAGCCACAGGCTGTGTGCTGGGGCTGTGTGTGTCATCCTGCTGTGTGCTAGGGACTGTTTGAAGCCTCTTGCTGTGTGCTGGGAGCTGTGTGCGGCCTCCTGCTATGTGAGGGTGGTTATGTGCGACCTCCTGCTGTGTGCTGGGGACTGTATGCTACCTTCTGCTGGGTGGTATTTGAGACCTCCGCTGTGTGCTGGGGGCTATACACATCCTCCTGCTGTGTGCTAGGGGCCATGTGCAGCCTGTGTGCTGGGGGCTGTTTGCAGCATCCGGCTATCTGCTGGTGGCTATCTGTGACCTCCTGCTATGTGTGACCTTGTTTTGTATTATAGGAGAAGAAAAAGAAGTCGCACTCAGAGCTTCTATAAACAGTGGTTCTTTATTGTGCTTCAGTGCACACAGCAGGTGGTGGCATGCGGGTGGGAGGACGGGGGGCACGACGTTTCGCGCCGAATAAGGCGCTTCAGCAGGTTAGTCCTCAGAGTGTATTGTTGCACTAGGCAACTTATACACCCCCACTGATGACGTCACAAACTTAATTAGTGAACATGTGTGAAGTTAAGATTATGGAGCTGAAACCAAAACAGCTCTTAAAGTGACAGTGCAATTAAGTGATCAAAGTGCATTACATACATACAGTACAGTACTATGTGCTTACAATATATACAATAAAAACCTTTTTACTCACAACCACAGGTTAAAAATATTTTTTCCAGTCATAGGCCAGTACACTACTCGACTTACCCTCTTCTCTTTCCTGATAATAAGTTTAATACCTATTCATCGGGATCACTATACTGATACCCTCGGGCTAGCTTAGGGGATCCTCTTATATTTACATTTCCCCATTTCTAACCAGGGGTGAACCTGTTAAGTTCTCATTAAACATAGGGGACTGAGCACAAGACCTTCACAGTCATCCAAACAGAGATTTCTCATCAAACATAACGGACTGAGCACAAGACCTTCACAGCTATCCAAGCATAGAGAACCATGAAATTACTTATCAGATCAGTATACAGAGTTGTGCCCCTTGCAGATTCAAGTATTCACTAACCTAAATCCACAGTACCTCATTACCCAAATCCAATTACCCATAACTGAACCTTACAAAAATACAGCAAGATCGTTCTTATCATTAAGTCCAGCCTGGCTCTGCGCCCTCAATTTTATTATCCACGCTGCCTCATTCTGCAACAACATTTTATGTAGGTTACCCCCAGATGGTGGTAACATTACCCTTTCCAAGCCGAAGAATCTTAATACAGAGGAATCCCCTCCATGCTCAGCCCTGACATGCTCTATCAACCGGGGGAACCAACTCCTGTAGTTATTGACCTAACGTGCTCTTTAAAGCGTATGTAAATAGTATGATGAGAAATCTCTGTTTGGATGACTGTGAAGGTCTTGTGCTCAGTCCCCTATGTTTAATGAGAACTTAACAGGTTCACCCCTGGTTAGAAATGGGGAAATGTAAATATAAGAGGATCCCCTAAGCTAGCCCGAGGGTATCAGTATAGTGATCCCGATGAATAGGTATTAAACTTATTATCAGGAAAGAGAAGAGGGTAAGTCGAGTAGTGTACTGGCCTATGACTCGAAAAATATTTTTAACCTGTGGTTGTGAGTAAAAAGGTTTTTATTGTATATATTGTAAGCACATAGTACTGTACTGTATGTATGTAATGCACTTTGATCACTTAATTGCACTGTCACTTTAAGAGCTGTTTTGGTTTCAGCTCCATAATCTTAACTTCACACATGTTCACTAATTAAGTTTGTGACGTCATCAGTGGGGGTGTATAAGTTGCCTAGTGCAACAATACACTCTGAGGACTAACCTGCTGAAGCGCCTTATTCGGCGCGAAACGTCGTGCCCCCCGTCCTCCCACCCGCATGCCACCACCTGCTGTGTGCACTGAAGCACAATAAAGAACCGCTGTTTATAGAAGCTCTGAGTGCGACTTCTTTTTCTTCTCCTATAATACAAAACTGGATGTGACGTATCAGACTTTTGGGAGTGAGCACCAGAGCGTGCAGAGCGGTGCAGCAGGGAGGACCCTCCTCATCATCCTCCATAGCCAAGGGCTGAAAGCTTGCAGGCAGCGGTGAGATCTCCCCAGGCTGTATGGGAGACGCTGCAAGGTGGTGCTGACCCCATCCTAATCTTCAAAACCGTATGTGTGACCTTGTGCTGTGAGCTGGGGGGCTGTTTGCTATCTTCTGCTGTTTACTGGGGGCTGTCTATGGCCTGCTGCTATGTGCTGGTGGCTATGCGCAACTTCCTGCTGTGTGCTGGGGGCTGTGTGCTGAGTGCTGTGTCCTGGGGGCTGTGTGCGACCTCCTGTTGTGTGCTAGGGGATGTGTGCAATTAATTTACCACCCCTGGTCTATTATGTATAGCATTATGTAAAGCGCTGTATATAAGGGGGGTATTGTGTGGCTCGGTATGTGACATGCCCTCCAGGGCTGTGGGATACTCGGAACCGGGCTACAGTACTGCTGGGGCGTCACGGTGGTCGAGACCCAGCTCCGTGACCCTGGCGGTGTTAATAAAAGTTTGGGAATTATGGTTTTGGGGGGTTGAAATAATTACGCCACCCATGATGTTCGGCTATTAATGGCTGACACTGCGGTGCGGAACCTCTGGGGATGATGGAATCGCAGCTAGGGTGATATCGCTCCCCACTGGTGGAGCGGTTCCCCAGGGCAACCGGTATGGTCTATGGCGGTGGTAGGCCATTGGGGTGCAGGACAGTGGGCGTGGAATAACCGACAGACACAGAGTACGTAGTCTCCTTTACCTTTACTGGTAGCTAAAGGTTTAGACCAGGACACTGACTATAAGTGATGTTGTGAGTTCGCATAGCCTGGAAGCAAGTTGGGGATCTCCTCACCCATAGAGTTCTGAGGTCTCCCTGCTGCGCTTTTCTTTACTGGTCCTGGCTGCCTGTAGCTATGCTGTAACCCTCTCCTCCTGCTGGTAAGTCTCTCACCCGTATAGCAGGCAGACGGAGTCCTTCTCTGGCACCACTCCTCTGGCGACTGTCTTTGAGCTCTCGGGTGCTCCTGTGCCTTCAGGTGCTTTGCTGCAGCCGTAGACGTGGAGTCTCCTGTCCTGCTGGGTCTTTAGTACCCGAACAACCTTGGACTCCGGTGTCCATTTCTGGTGCTTTGCTCTGGAATGAGCTGGTAACTGGCTCCACTCCCCAGGCGTGCTTCTCTCCTTCCTCAGACCCTCTCAGACGAGTCCTTCATGCTTGCGGCGATCTATCCTGGGAGCTCCTCCGGCTCCAGTCCCCAGGACGTCTCCACTCTTCTTCCTCTCAGACTGACTCTCTGCTCACTTATTCACCCACTGACTGACTGACTGACTTAACCTCTCACCCAGACTGGAACTTATAGGGCAGCTCCCCTGAACTCGGGTCTCGAGCTCCCCCTTCAGACCTGGAGTCAGGAAAAGTGTTGCATGCTGTGTGCTTACCTGCTATGGATACCCCTTCTTGCTTCCAAGCATGACATAACCCCCCCGTGGGAGGCAATGCCATTGTGGCAACCGAACTATGGGGTGCCACATTCCCTCCTAGTTAATTTCAGTACCTCTGGACTGAGGAAACATTTTTAAAGAAATAACAATAGAAAAATGTACAAAGTTTAAAAAAATGAAAAATGAGAAAAACAAATAAAATAAGAAAAACACAGTCACTACGGCACTTAGACTTTACCCCCTTGTCTAAGATTATGTTTACATGTTGCGTATTTGCACGTGAGTACTTTTGCAGTTTTGAAGCCAAAACCAGGAATGAGTGATTAAAACCAGCAGTGGGTGATTAAATACAGAAGTGGACCACTTGTTTCTATAATACTTTTCCCCTGATTGTTCCACTCCTGGTTTTGGCTGCAAAAACTGCAAGAGCACTGGCGCAAAAATATGCAGCAAATACGCGGCATGTGCCAGAACCCTAAGAATTATCTCTTTACAAGTGTCGGGATCAATAGTGAACTTTATACAAAATTCTCCTGACCACACCCAGTCCTGTGGTCCATTTGTCCATCTTTTTTTAAATTAAATGTTCAAGAATGCTCAAAACATCCTACAGTAAGTCCTGTAGGCATAGTACACTTGGTGGCTGCTTATTTACACAGTTACTGGAAAAGAAAACATATTTACATTTTAACCTGGTTAAACTGTCCACTTAACTTGCTAACAGTCTCTGTAACGTGCTGGGATCTGACCTCTGTTACTACATGTGTATTTACGCAGTACAGGTATTTCTGATGGTCTGTTCTCATCTCTAGTGTTTTTTGCTGGTCTTGTGGATAAACTCATTCTACATGTGGACCTACGTAGCCCGGGTATACCAGAATGTCATCTTAGACTCACCACGGGATTGACAGATTTGCCGCTAGCAGGGGGTCGATCCTCCTGTTCCACTGCGGGTCTGTCTTGAGTCTCAACTGGTTTAGGTCCGACAAGCTGGGATAAAGTCAATACGGGTACTACTATTGCATCATTCACTTGGGTCCACGACTTGGGAAAGTCTCCAAGAACGGTATGAATCAACTCTTCTTCATTTTCTGTGTGCTGAGGTGCATCTTGGACTTCCTCTCTGTCTCTTAATTGGTCAGGGCATATCTTTAGATGATCTCTTGAAACTGCCGCTGAGGTCTCTACTCCATCTTTACTGATTAGACATACCTTGGTGTTGTTAAAATTCGAAGACAATACAGTGTACGGCTCTGCTTCCCACTGGTCATCCAATTTATGCGTCCTTCTTTTTCTCTTTAGGAATTACTCTCCAGTTGTTTAGGGAACTGCAGTTGCGTGTTTGTTATAGGCTCTCTTTGCCTGTACCTTGCTTGAGACAGGCTTCTCTCTATCCATTTTTGCACTTCACAGTACTGCTGTTACCTTTCAGTATCCCAATCTGCATCTGGTGGGTTTGTCTCAGGTGTTAGGACTCCCATGTCTAGATCTATGGGAAACTTGCCTGGTCTTGCCCTCATTAGGTAGGCAGGAGTATAGTTGGTGGAGTTCACAGGAATATGATTGTATAAGTCCACTAAATCTGGCAACTTTTTTGGCCACATACTTCTTTCTTCCAGTGGCAGTGTCTTCGACAGGTCTATCACTACCTGATTCATCTTTTCGCACATGCCATTGGTCTGTGGATGGTAAGGTGTCGTTCTGATTTTCTTGCAGCCATACAAGTTGCAAAACTCATGTAACACCGCTGCCTTGAACGCTGGATCTTGATCTATAAAAGCCTGTTCAGGGTAGCCATAGGGTCTGCAGAAATGGGCTTTAAAAGCTCTAGCCACTGTCTTCGCTGTTAGATCTTTCACCGGTTAGTACTACCAAGAAACGGGAATAGTGATCTACGTAAACATAGCCCAACCGGCTTGGGTCAGCTTCACATGGTCCAAGGCTACGAGTTCAAGTGGTTGCCTGGTGACAATAGGCTGTAGAGGACTCTCTGGCTGTCTCGATCCTTCCTCGCAGGTTGCACGGGCCACAGTCTCTGCACCATTTCTCGATGGCCTTCCTCATGCCAACCCAATAGAATCGTTAACACAGCAGAACATCCAGTTTCTCCACCCGAAGTGCCCTGCCCCATCATGGTATGCCTCTAGGACCATCTACTGTTGGACAAAATGCCACAATGCCAGCGCTGCCGTCAAGAAACACCAGAACAATGGATCATCTGGATGCAAAGGTCTTTAATCTTCCTTTTTGGAAGATTAAATACCTTTGCACCAGATGATCCATTGTTCTGGTGTTTATTGACAGCCGCGTGGGCATTGTGGCATTTTGTCCAACAGAAGTGATCTTCTCTCCACGTTTGATCCGTGAAAATGTAGCCCTGCAACAGCTGTTTTACAGGCGATCAAAACCGGTTGTGGGTAACACAACGGCACCAGGTGAGCAGTTCACACTCATTATCCACCTCATCTCTTATTTTTGAGATAAGACCCTATTCCGCATTATCTCATATCTACAGGTTTCTAGGACCATCTGGACATCTCTCTTCGGGACCACTATCTGCCAGACCAGTTCAGGAGTTTGTGCATTGATGTGTCGCCTACACAGCTTACCCCCATAGATG
This sequence comes from Allobates femoralis, assembly GCA_033576535.1. Lineage (NCBI taxonomy): Eukaryota > Metazoa > Chordata > Amphibia > Anura > Aromobatidae > Allobates > Allobates femoralis. The sequence goes on from JARQOC010000004.1 coordinate 172,236,339, forward strand.
AATAATTTACTCTTTTCTTTCCACAACTGTTGTGTTCCTTGAGGAGCATCTGGGCCAGGGTGGAGTCGGCTTGTGTCAACAGCCTCTTGACTAAGCGGATGGTTGGGTTGCTATCTTGCGTCTCGGTCCAACCGTAGTGGGGTAACGGGTTGAGTGTGGCTTCTTGCATGACAGGCTGCTTGTCTCTCACACTATGGGAACACTGGCCGCACTGCGACAGTGAAAAGCAAGTAGCTCTATCTCTTCCAGCTCCTCTGGGTCTTCTCCCGCATCTGGCATAGTCCACAAATTGAAACCTAAAATAAACATACACATAAATACAGAGAAATAAAACAAAGACATTTTCCCTTGTTTACCACTTTATAAACAAAAAAAACAATGCAGGTACAACGTAGTACAGCGAATCTAACTAAGTTTAGCAAATCTGATGAAGAAAGCACATGGGCTTTGCCAACAGCCACTTCCTTCTGGGTCAAGCTGCACAAGATCGGCAACTCTGAAGATTGGTGACATCAGTAACGTTACCAATCTTTAGATTTCCGGGTCATGCTGCTTCTGTGTGATTGCAACTCTGAAGAGTGGTAACATTACTGATGTCATCACTATTCAGAGTCACCGGTCTCATACAGCTTGACCCGGAAGTGGCTGTTGGCAAAGCCCATGGAGCCTTAGAACGAGGCTCCATACACTTTGTCAAATTTGCTGGACTTCGTTGGGTTAGCTGGACTACAGCAGACCTGTGTGGAATTTTTTTTTAATAAAGTGGTGAAAGAGGTGAGTGCTTATTTAAATCAAGTATTTTATGTACATGTGTCTTTTATTTTATTACTGGGTTAGGAATTGCGTGTCTGATGCAGTATATCAAAAAAGTGAGTACCCCCCCCTCACACTTCTGTAAATATTTTATATTTTTTCATGGGAAAACACTGAAAATATGAAACTTTGACACACTGCAAAGTAGTCAGTGTACAGCTTGTATAATAGTTTAAAGATGTGCAAAGATAAATAGAAAGAATAGATAGAAAGAATAGAGATAGATAGATAGATAGATAGATAGATAGATAGATAGATAGATAGATAAAAAAAAGAAACTGCACAGCACTCACAGACTAATGTGAACTGGTGCTAGCAGGGACGCTGGGTCAAATAACTAGAAAAAGTTCTCTGCAGCACTCAGCTACTACCAATGACGTACAATTGCTAACAAGCTATATGTATATGAGAAAAAAGTTAAAAAACTTAAGTTTTTTTCAAAAAACTCAAAAATCTTATTTTTTTATTTCTGAAGTTCTTAGTACATACATTGGCCAATGTCTGCTTGCTCATCGACTGCGACAAAGTGACTTCAGGTCCGATGAGTCCTACGCTGATATCCCTATCTTCCTTGTCCACCCCCCCACTTCTCAGTGGGCAGACTCCATCTCGACCCTAGATCACCTGCAGGCTATGAGGGTGCAAATTGCAGCAAGGAGCCAGCAACTCCATATGATACAAAAAAGAAAAAAAACAGAAAAAAAACTGCACAGCACTCACAGACTAATGTGAACTGGTGCTAGCAGGGGCGCTTGGTCAAATAACTAGAAAAAGTTCTCTGCAGCACTGAGCTACTACCAATGACGTACAATTGCTAACAAGCTATATGTATATGAGAAAAAAGTTTAAAAACTTAAGTTTTTTTCAAAAAACTCAGAAATGTTATTTTTTTATTTCTGAAGTTCTTAGTACATACATTGGCCAATGTCTGCTTGCTCATCGACTGCGACAAAGTGATTTCAGATCCGATGAGTCCTACGCTGATATCCCTATCCTCCTTGTCCACCCCCCCACTTCTCAGTGGGCAGACTCCATCTAGACCCTAGATTACCTGCAGGCTATGAGGGTGCAAATTGCAGCAAGGAGCCAGCAACTGCAAAGTGGCCGTTAACAATTGGAGCAAATTTTCCATTCAAATCGTTAGCGGACACCATGTCACGTATTTAGAGCCCCTATGTCCCAAAATATTGGAGCTCCCCCACAAGTGACCCCATTTTGGAAACTAGACCCCCCCCCCAAGGAACTTATCTAGATGGGTGGTGAGCATTTTGAAGACCCAGGTGCTTCACAAATTAATCTGTAAAAAATGAAAAAAGAACATTTTTGTGAAAAAAAAGTACTTTTCCATTTTTACGGATCAATTTGTGAAGCACCTGGGGGTTCAAAGTGCTCACTATGCATTTAGATAAGTTCCTTGGAGGGTCTAGTTTCTAGTTGGGGTCACTTGTGGGGGAGCTCTAATGTTTACACACACAGGGGCTCTCCATATGCGACATGGTGTCTGCTAGCAATTTGAATGGAAAATTAGCTCCAATTGTTAACGGACACCATGTCGCGTATGGAGAGCCCCTGTGTGCCTAAACATTGGAGCTCCCCCACAAGTGACCCCATTTTGGAAGCTAGACTCCTCAAAGAACATATCTAGATGCATAGTGAGCACTTTGAACCCCCAGGTGCTTCACAAATTGATCCGTAAAAATGAAAAACTACTTTTTTTCACAAAAAAGCTTTTTTAGCCTCAATTTTTTCATTTTCACATGGGAAACAGGATAAAATGGATCCTACAATTTGTTGGGCAATTTCTCCTGAGTACACCGATACCTCATATGTGGTCATAAAACACTGTTTGGGTGCATGGCAGGACTCAGAAGGGAAGGAGCGCCATTTGACTTTTTGAATAGAAAATTAGCTTCAAAAGTCAAATAGCGCTCCTTCCCTTCTGAGCCCTACCATGCACCCAAACAGTGGTTTATGATCACATATGAGGTATCTGTATACTCAGGAGAAATTGCCCAACAAATTTTAGGATCTATTTTATCCTGTTGCCCAAGTGAAAATGAAAAAATGGAGGCTAAAAGAAAATTTTAGTTGGAAAAATTCAAATGTCCATTCCTCCGCAGTATTCTCCTGTTGCGGTGGATGTAAGCGAATCACAGCCCAGGAACTGTGCACCAATCAGAGGCCAGGATTTGCGCACCAATTAGTGCATAGCAAGCACGCGCCAATCAGAGGCCATGCACTGACGTCAGCTGGCCTCGTACTGGCTTGTGGTTCCTGGGCTGTGATTGGCTAGCGATTCCTGGGCAGTGATTGGTGCAGGGCATCTGGGCAGTGATCAGCGCACAACTCCTGTGCTGTGAGCGGCGCAGCTGCTGGCCCGACTTTGAAAGCTATGTACCGCACGGCAGCTGAATACAGCGGCAGGCACCGGACAACAGACTAGAGATGAGTCACAGCTGCATGCCCCAGTCTTCTGATCGGTGGCATGCTGACCTGCCAAAAACTAGGTATGCCTTATTTTTGGGGGGTGCCTTATATTTACAGGCACATTGAACCCCCCATAGTATGCCTTATTTTTGGGGGGCGCCTTATTTTCAAGGAAACATGGTACATACAGTGTTGGCCAAAAGTATTGACACCCCTGCAATTCTGTCAGATAATACTCAGTATCTTCCTGAAAATGATTGCAATCACAAATTCTTTGGTATTATTATCTTTATTTAATTTGTCTTCAATGAAAAAACACAAAAGAGAATGAAGCAAAAAGCAAAACATTGATCATTTCACACAAAACTCCAAAAATGGGCCAGACAAAAGTATTGGCACCCTCAGCCTAATACTTGGTTGCACAACCTTTAGCCAAAATAACTATGATCAACCGCTTCCGGTAACCATCAATGAGTTTCTTACAATGCTCTGCTGGAATTTTAGACCATTCTTCTTTGGCAAACTGCTCCAGGTCCCTGATATTTGAAGGGTGCCTTCTCCAAACTGCCATTTTTTAGATCTCTCCACAGGTGTTCTATGGGATTCAGGTCTGGACTCATTGCTGGCCACCTTAGAAGTCTCCAGTGCTTTCTCTCAAACCATTTTCTAGTGCTTTTTGAAGTGTGTTTTGGGTCATTGTCCTGCTGGAAGACCCATGACCTCTGAGGGAGACCCAGCTTTCTCACACTGGGCCCTACACTATGCTGCAAAATTTGTTGGCAGTCTTCAGACTTCATAATGCCATGCACACGGTCAAGCAGTCCAGTGCCAAAGGCAGCATAGCAACCCCAAAACATCAGGGAACCTCCGTCATGTTTGACTGTAGGGACCGTGTTCTTTTCTTTGAATGCCTATTTTTTTCTCCTGTAAACTCTATGTTGATGCCTTTGCCCAAAAAGAGAGAACATTCTTCCAAAACATTTTAGGCTTTCTCAGGTAAATTTTGGCAAACTCCAGCCTGGCTTTTTTATGTCTCGGGGTAAGAAGTGGGGTCTTCCTGGGTATCCTACCATACAGTCCCTTTTCATTCAGATGCCGACAGATAGTACGGGTTGACACTGTTGTACCCTCGGACTGCAGGGCAGCTTGAACTTGTTTGGATGTTAGTCGAGGTTCTTTATCCACCATCCGCACAATCTTGCGTTGAAATTTCTTGACAATTTTTCTGTTCCGTCCACATCTAGGGACGTTAGCCACAGTGCCATGGGCTTTAAACTTCTTGATGACACTGCGCACGGTAGACACAGGAACATTCAGGTCTTTGGAGATGGACTTGTAGCCTTGAGATTGCTGTTTCCTCACAATTTGGTTTATCAAGTCCTCAGAGAGTTCTTTGGTCTTCTTTCTTTTCTACATGCTCAATGTGGTACACACAAGGACACAGGACAGAGGTTGAGTCAACTTTAATCCATGTCAACTGGCTGCAAGTGTGATTTAGTTATTGCCAACACATGTTAGATGCCACAGGTAAGTTACAGGTGCTGTTAATTACACAAATTAGAGAAACATCACATGATTTTTTTAAGGGTGCCAATACTTTTGTCCACCCCCTTTTTTATGTTTGGTGTGGAATTATATCCAATTTGGCTTTAGGACAATTCTTTCTGTGTTTTTTCATTGAAGACAAATTAAATGAAGATAATAATAGCAAAGAATTTGTGATTGCAATTATTTTCAGGAAGAAACTGAGTATTATCTGACAGAATTGCAGGGGTGTCAATACTTTTGGCCAACACTGTACACTGCTAAAGTGAAATTAAAGAAAGCAATGTGTTAAAAATAAAATAAAAAATGCTCACCTCTCTGCCACATGTCCCGCAATGCATCCACCTCCAATGGCTGCAGGACCTTAATAAGCTGACCGGGCGGGGCAGAGCAACCCGATCAGCTGATGTGTCACATGACAGCATCAGCTGAGCGGTTTAAATTGCCTGCCAAAACCGATCGGCGGGCGATTTAAACCGATTAGCTGATGCTGTCATGTGACACATCAGCTCATCGGGTTGCCCCTCCTCGCCCGATCAGCTGATTAAGGTCCCGCAGCCATTGAAGGTGGACGCTTTGCTTCGTGGGACCCTCGGAGGAGAGGTGAGTATTTTTTTTTATACGGCTCCCAGCTCTTTCTCTGTCCGGATCCCCCGAAATCCCAGATCCGGACACAGAAATGGCATCCGGAGTTACACATCCGGTCCTGTCCGTGTGGTCCTGCGAAAAACAAGATCCCCACAGACAGGAACAAAACCGTGGTGTGAACCCAGCCTAACACCTTCTAGGCAAGAAAGACAGCAATATGAAATCAGCATATAAATGAGACATTCTCTTACATCTACACAATTATAATGGCATTGTCTGAGGTTTTGTTTTAGAAAAGATTGTTACACAATGGTATAATACAAACACACAATGATCCAAGAACCCCATGCTTCAAAATATCACAGCACACAACAATACAATCGGCCTTTCCTTATTTGTTATGCAAATCCATTGTATTTGTTTTTTCTCACCCAATGCATCCCTCAGTGGCAGACCTATATCATTATTATCATAATTCTTTTTTATTCAGAAACCATTTGTATTTGCTCACATACAAATTCTATTCCTTTGTAAATTTTAATGTTTGTTGTTATTCTGTAAATTTGTTTTTCAGTATACACACAATTCCCACTAAACAAATAGATAAAAGAAATTTTTACTTCAAACCATGTAATAATAAACTGAAATCAAAACATATACCATACAATGAGTTGAGTTTAAATTGCATTAACTCATATTTATCTGTTAATTCAACACAGGTCTGTCATTTATTCTTAATTTCTTACTGTTAAGGTTTTATTTATTTTATTTCTTATTTATTGTTTTTATTTTTGTATTTATATTTATATTTCTGTATGTTGTATTCTTTCATTTTTATTTTCATTATTTAGGTACCATCTACTTATTATTTATTTACTCATTTCTTGTGCTCCATTCTTCTTGTACAAATTCATTACAAATACATCCATCTCCCGCACCTTGAATATAATTTAAATGCATAATCAGTCAGCAGATCATAAACTCATCCTATTTCCCCAAGGTCAATTCAGCATATATACTAATGATCCAATTTTCAACCTATCTCTGACAACCACACGAAAGGGTCCAAATAGATGTTAAAGGACCCGTAGACAACTAAATCATACTCTACCAGTTCGGAATCTACTGTACATTCTAAACCATCAATACAGAATTTTTTTTCCTCTAAAGGGAGCCTCGGTATCATAAGCAGATGCTATAATAGATTCACATAATTACATATTTGGAATCCTCAATAAAAATCTATTCATTCTATTCATAAGCAGTCAGATTGCAATAGACACTTGCTTTTCCATGCCCAAATCAGACATGCAATAGACATTCACTCCCAACGTATTTTCTGCATTACCCTCTGTGGGGAAGCCACAGAGAGGGTGTACTGCGGAATCAAAGATCACTTAGCACCTGCCCGAATATTCACAATCTGGAACATATTAATTTATTATGTATTTGATTATGCAACCCAGTTATCCTGGCTCAAAAGTAGACTAGCTACAATTCTTTTAAAAAAATTCAGAACCTGCATACACCAAATAAAACCAAACTGAAAGGGGTAAGGAGAAAATGGTTAATGAATGAATAAATGAACATACCAAAGCAATGAGAACTCCCTCTAAACCTACCGTATTTTCTGCACTGTAAGGCGCAGCTAAAAGCCTAATGGCCACTTTACACGTCCCAACATCGGACCGATATTGGATCCAACGGCGCGGGAGCACGCTTTTTCTGGGCAGAATTCCAAGATTGCATAGGAGATGTTATACAGCGCGATATCGGCAGCCAACGCCACTGCGATGTGTATGCCCCCTTGTACGGCCGACCCAGGAATGACCATTTAACATGGGAGAGAATAGGGGAAGTTGTACTCCACATCGTTGTTGGGCTTTCACACAGCACGATCCGGCCACAACGTCCATCCAATATCGGGCCGTTGGAGAGCAGGCTCATTTGATCCCCGATATCGTTTTGGCATCAGTCATGCATCGTATGGACATTTACACCATACAACGCACGAACGATATCGGGGCCAACGCACGTACCACGTGACTTTTTATCAGAGTTGGACGCCGATATCGGGACGTGTAAAGTGGCCATAAGATTTTCTCTGAAATCAAAAGTGCGCCTTATAGTACGGTGTGCCTTATATACGGCTCTTTCCCTAAAAGTAAGGCAAGCTAAGGGATGCCATGTGCCTGCAAGTATAAAGCAACCCCACGAAAATAAGGCATACTTTGTTCCATCTGCTGATCAGCATACCACCGATCACAAGACCGGGACATGCAGCTGTGACTCATCCCCGCTGTCCGGAGCCTGCCACTGCATTCTGTATGCTGCATTTTCCTATTTCAAAACCGGGCCAGCAGCCGCGCAGCTCACAGCCCAGGAACCCTGTGCCAATCACAGTGCAGGAACCAGGAGCCAATCCGAGGCCAGCTGACGTCAGTCCATAGCCTCTGATTGGCTCAGGGCTCCTAACCCATGATTGACTCAGGGCTCCTGCACCGGGATTGGCTGCTGGGCTGTGAGCTGCGCAGCTGCTGGCCTGGTTTTGAAATAGGAAAATGCAGCATACAGAATACAGCGGCGGGCACCGGACAGTGGGTACAAACAAGGTATGCCTTATTTTCGGGGAAACACCGGTGTGGGTATGGGTGTGTGTGTCTGACTGTGTGTGTGGAGGATGATGGGGGGCTGCAGATGGACAGCGGAGGATGATGGGGGCTACACAGGGATACTGGAGGATGATGGGGGGGCTACAGATGGTGTTCTTTCCCCGCTTAAGGCGATTGAAGGTGCACAATACGTTGTGGTGTGAGAAGTATTACCTTCTTATGCTTGAAACGAGGCAGACAGGACCAAGAGCAGCTTCGGATGGATGGAGTCAAGCGTGGACACAGAGATGAATCAGCGGTGGTTTATTGAACCATACCAGAAGACAGTATGATGATACAATGCAGATGGTACAAGTAGTAGTAGGGTAATTGTCTTGTGGGTGTTCACACCTGGAGCCACAATTGAGCTGATGAAGCTGCTGTTGGTCAAAAGACTTTGCTTTCTGCAGCCCAAAGGGATATGTGTCCTTCTCACACTGGTCGCTGGTGTAAAAATGGATGCCAGGAAGTGAGGTAGTACACAAGGCTGCAGGACACTCCCACATCCTAGAAAAAATGTAAAAGGAGGGGCGAGGGAGTGACACAAAGCTACTGGTCAGCAGGTGGCAGCAGACAAGCATGAAACAGATAACAATGAAACAGTGGATTGAACTATACGAAGATATTAAGGGAACAGCACACTCCCCGTCTGAAATTCACTTTGGGGATTTCACTACTAGAATCTATAGCTAAAACAACCTGTAAAGAAAAAGCATGTTAATGCAACATTAAACATAAGTCAAGTCTATATCGAAGAAGAAGACTCAAGGTTCGAGACTTGTACTGTTCATCCAGTAGGAATGCTCTCGACGGGCAACAACAGAACAAGTTTGTGGATGGGTCTTGTAAAGATCTTTGCCTTGCCTTTCCTGACGACCTTCAATTCCACCTTCCTAACTTTGCCATCCTGGCTCGAGAGTGCTTTAGTAACTAGTCCCATAGGCCAGTCAGACCTTCCTGTGGGTTGATCCTTCATGAGCACTAGGTCCCCTTCTTTGAGGTTCGCTTGGAGTGTTGCCACTTCCTTCTCCTTGCAGAGTGACTATGTACTCCTTTCTCCACCTGTTCCAGAAATAGTCCGCCAAGTATTGAACGCGTTTCCAATGCTTCTGATAGGTTTCGCATGAGTCTTGCTGAATATCTTGTCCATAAAGGCAACGATGGCTCTCTCATTTGGGCTTGTTGTTCATGGTACACTAAAGAGAGTTAAATCTAGACAGAACTTGTTCCCGATTGTTTGGGAGTCTTTACCCTTGTAGCTCGGAAGGGTAATGGAGAAACCCAGTGGTTTGTTTTGTCTTTAGAGAACTCACAGTCCATTATTTTGATAAATTCTTTATCCTCTACTGACAGGGCTACCTTGTCATCGTCCTTGGTTGTGTGGAAGACTATCTTCCCAAGTTATCAATACGTAGAGAAGTAATGCCAGTTGTCTGTGCGGGGCCTGGAGATATCTCTTTCCTCCGTAATGATGAGGACATGGCTTGACAAAGTAGTGCGTCCATTCCCGTGCACGTAAGTCTTGAAGGAATTAATCTCTGAACAATTTGCATATACATTCCCTATGACTACCCATCCTAAGTCCAGTCTCTAGGCGTATGGTGCATAGTTGGGCCCATTACACATGTTGACGCACCTTGTGTACTCTTAGATTGTCTCTGCCGAGCAGGAGCAGGACCTCTGCATTGACATCCATAGGAGGAATAACACTGGCCAGGTGCCTCAAGTGTGGTTGGTGAAGTGCAGCTTCGGGAGTAGGAATCCGTCCTTGTGATTAGGTATTTGCTCACATTCAATAAGAGTTGGTAAGGGTTATTTTGGTATCTCCATCGATAGGAGAAGCAATGAATCCCCGTGCTCTCCTACCACTAGTCTCTATACGGCCTGAACAGGTATTTAAGGTGTAGGGTTCTGATGGACCTTTAATACCAAAAGGTTTCAAATAACTTGGGTCCTGCCAAAGACCGGTTGCTTTGGTCATCTATTATGGCATACATCTTCACTGCCTTTTCTGGAAGCCCTTCCGGATAGACCTTGATTAGACATATTCGGGCACAACTCTTCTCCCTTTGGCCCTCACCACATACCTCAGAGCATGAGCATGAGACGGCTGCTGGCGGTGTTAGACTGATTCTGGCGCTCCCCTCATGACTTGGAGTGGGAGCGATGGCAGAGACTGCAGTTGTGAATCTCTGGTGAACGGGGTTGGTGCATAGCTGAGGTGTGTTCTCCGCTATTACGCTCCTCACACTTGATGACAGCTTCACAGTCTTTGGCCATATGCTCCACCGAAAGCGCAGCATCTGAAACACTACCCCCAGCTCGGTGAGGACTTTCTTGCACTCCTGAAGGGCCTTGGACCTGAACCCTCTGCACCTGCTCAATGAGTGAGGTTTCTTGTGAATGGGACATTCCTGATTGAAGGGAACTTGTCTCCCCATGATGGGGTGTACTGTGTACCGGTGGGTACCACAGTGGTGGGAGATTAGTCTTTCTTACACTCACAGAGTTCTCAAAGTCTCTACGTTTCTGCATGACACCTTCATACTTCGATGATGGTGTAGTTGAAGTTGCAGTGTTAAGCTGTAGGAAGTCGAGGCTGGGGTCGTTCCTCATCTGGGATTGGTCGTCGATGAACCTGCAGAAATGGATGAATGGGGGAAAGGTGACGCCATGCACTCTCTTGTACCTTGTGACTGAGTTGCCCACTTCTCCCGGGAGACTGAACGGTAGCTTCATCTCGATTGGGTTCACTCCATGTGCTGTATCTAGATAACACAGGCGGACAGATGAGGGTCCCTTTTTGCGAGCTCCAGCTCCATGAGCAAATCACTTAGGTCTTGAAGCTTGTGGAGGTCCTTGAGGCTTATCTTTGGGACGTTCTGAAGTCTCTTGAATAGGGCCTTTTCTATTGCTTCTGCGCTGCCAAAGGTGCGTTCGAGTCTTTGCCAGGCAGCAGCGAGACCTGCTCCTGCTTGTCCCTCGCAAACAGTTCTAAGGTTCTTGATACGATTTGTAGAATCTGGGCCCAACCATTTGATCATGAGGTCGAGCTCCTGTTCTGCGGTGAGACTGAGGTTGGCGATTGCTGCCTTGAAGGTTGCCTTCCAAGCCCTGTAGCTCTCTGCACAATCATCAAAGTTTGAAAGACTGGTTTATTAGCTCTCTGCTCACCATAAACCTGGCAAACTCCGACATATTGGATTCCTCACTGCTTGTTGCCACGACAACTTGTGATGCCCCTTGGATGTGTGGGTTGCCTGACGTGAAAGGGTGAGATGTTTCGGGTAGAATGATGTTGTGGCAGGGTTGAGCTGTGGTTTAGCCTCTGTAGATTCTGATGACTGCTGTTCGAACTGTAGAGGTAGATGGAGAAATGCTTGGTAGCCAGCTTGCTGTAGTGACTTCATTTGGAAAGGCAACTCCTGGTGACTGTCATTAACTTGCTCAGGTGCTGTGGGTAGAGCTGACTGGAGATATCAGCGTTGTTGCTTGGACTGTGATGTAGCCTGGGTTGACTCAGGTAACTGGTTCAGCATCGTAGTCTCTGGTGCGATCAACCTGGATCGTCTGTTTCCTGCAGTGGGGAGTGAACTGGATCAGGACCTTGGCTCAATGCTTGCTCGAGTAGCTTCACTTCAGCTAACGCAACTTCCTCTTCCATCCTTGAACGAAGAATCTTTATCCGAACTCCGCTCTGCCTCTTGGCTCGCTCTGCTTCTCTTTCTGTGAGGAACGTCTCACTTTGGATTGTTCTGCTCTTAACGAGCTTCTAGTATTCTGTCACTCAGGGTTAAGCTTCTTGAGGATGATGCTCTTGACGACAGAGAGGAGTGTCTAGATAAGGTTGTTCTGTGAGATCTAGTTTCCTGCTGGTGAGAAATACGGTATTCTGCTTCGTCTTTGACATTTTGTACCTTGGCGTCTCTCTCCCTGTATACCGATTCTGCCTTGCTCAGATCTGAAGGGGCTTCGTCAATGTTGGAGCCTTTTAGAAAGGTAGTGTACCTTGTAAACAGCCTCTGGTATTTTTCTTGAGCTGTGTTCAGTCGTTCAATGGCAGCTTGTAAGTTCGCAGTGTCGCCTGAAGAGGACTGAAGTCTTGACATGTGGCAAGAAACCCGTTCCCATAGTTCTTCAAGGTTGTCACATTATTCATCCTTTGTATAGTGATAGTTTTTGATAGCCTTTATTGTTGGTTTGACACAGCGTTTTTGTTGCGCATCTTGATCTGCTGGGAGCATGGATTCTGTTTCCTGCTCTTCATCGTGGATAGTGTCGGGTTGTGTTTGTTCTGTTTTAGTAGTTGGCGACTGTGCAAGGTCTTTTTCAGCCATTTTGATTTAAGGTGCGCTGTCTCTATAAGAAACTAAACTTTTCAATTGGGGTCTGGAAATTACAGTGCAGCTCCGTTAAGACACCCTAATAAGATTTCCAAGATGTTTTAGAAGAATTGTGGGGTTTACCAGTCCGACAATCTGCAGCAATGTGGCGTAGGATGGAGGGAAACTTCGAGTGCATCAAACTATTCCTTTATAATGCAGAGATGTGATTCAGGCCTGGTGGATGAGAGGGATCCCCTAGCACTTATCCAGGCGAGTGCTGTTGCCGGACAGATTCCACAGTGAGGTGCTGGATTCTTAGGGGTCTGTGGCTGGATAATGAGTTTAAGGCAGGGTTTTTGGCTGGTTTAAAGCAGTCTTTTGACTGTTCTGCCCCGCTTAAGGCGATTGTAGGTGCACAGTAAGTTGTGGTGTGAGAAGTATTACCTTCTTATCCTTGAAGCGAGGCAGACAGGACCAAGTGCAGCTTCGGATGGATGCAGTCAAGTGAGGACGCAGAGATGAATCAGCGGTGGTTTATTGAACCGTACCAGAAGACAGTATGATGATACAATGCAGATGGTACAAGTAGCAGTAGGGTAATTGTCTTGTGGGTGTTCACACCTGGAGCCACAACTGAGCTGCTGAAGCTGCTGCTGTTCAAAAGACTTTGCTTTCTGCAGCCCAAAGGGATATGTGTCCTTCTCACACTGGTAGCTAGTGTAAAATGGATGCCAGGAAGTGAGGTAATACACAAGGCTGCAGGACACTCCCACATCCTAGAAAAATGTAAAAGGAGGGGCGAGGGAGTGACATAAAGCTACTGGTCAGCTGGTGGCAGCAGACAAGCATGAAACAGATAACAATGAAACAGTGGATTGAACTATAGGAAGATATTAAGGGAACAGCACAGATGGATAATGGAGGATGAAGGGGGCTACAGATGGACAGCGGAGGATGATGGGGGGGGCTACAGAACGATATTGGAGGATAATGGGGGCTACAGATGGATAGTGGAGGATGATGGGCGCTACAGATTGACAGCATAGGATGATGGGGGGGCTACAGAGGGATAATGGAGGATGATGGGGGGCTACAGAGGGATAGTGGAGAATGATGGGGGGCTACAGAGGGATAGTGGAGGATGATGGGGGGCTACAGAGGGATATTGGAGGAAGATGGGGGCCTACAGATGGATGGTGGAGGATGATGGGAGCTACAGATGGACAGCGGAGGATGATGGGGGGCTACAGAGGGATAGTGGAGGATAATAGGGGGCTACAGAGGGATACTGGAGGATGATGGGGGCTACAGATGGATAGTGGAGGATGACGGGGGCAACAGATGGACAGCGGAGGATGATGGGGGGCCACAGAGGGATAGTGGAGGATGATGAGGAGCTACAGAGGGATACTTGAGGATGATGGGGGGGTCTGAGCTTTGTTTTATTTATGGTAATAAGGTGCGCCTCATAATCCGATGCGCCCTATATGTGGACCAAGACAGCTTAACAGCCCTTTTTTGATGGTGCGCCTTACAATCCGGTGCGCCTTATAGTGTGGAAAATACGGCATAACTTTAAAGGTTCATTTTCTAAAACCAGGATGTATACCATATTGTGTAAATGAGAAATGGAAAAAATCTTATATGATGGCGACACTTACCTTCCCTTGTCGGGTGACCCCATTGCCTGGTTTCAGAAAGAACTGTTGGAGGAAGGCATGGCACTGGGGCTGCTGGATCAAAAGGTGAAGGAGTATCTGAATGTCACTAACCCTGTATGTCCGGTTTTCCATGTTCTCCCCAAGACTCATAAAGATCTCTTTCCCCCACTTTGCGACCAATCGTGTCGGGCATTGGGTCCCTAGACGAGAAGTTGTCAGAGTGGGTGGATTGCAAATCGCTAATCTTGGTGGAGGGCATGGTCGATCCGGATAAAGGATACCAAATATTTATTATAAAGTTTAGAGAAAATAAATTGGACAGAAAATTCATTATAGGTCACGTATGACTTGACATCCCTTTACTCCTGCATACCACATCAAAAAGCACTAGAGGCCCTCTAGGTGGCTCTACAAAGAACACATGCATTCGCTCAGGATGTAAAGGGATTCCTTATAATGTCGGCTTAACACCTTTTTCAGGAGAAATTTTTTTAAGTTTGACAACCAGTATTTCTTACAGTTGAGTGGCTGTCCCATGGGAGCCAAGTTCTCCCTATCAGCAGCAAATATAAATATGGAAGTTTGGGAGGGGGAATTCATTTATAATTATTACAATTTATTTATGGAGCATCTAAGGTGGTACGGGAGATACATCGACGACTTGATCATCATTTGGACTGAGTCGTCTAGTGTTTCTCCGGTACTACTTCCCTCTCAATGCTGGAACATTTCAATAACACTGAATACAATTTAAGATTTACCATGGAATTACATACTAATATCCTGCCCCTTTCTTGGACCTGGTTCTCATGGGAGATGCCAACACTGGAAGAATAACATCTAATAATAATAAACTTTATTTATATAGTGCCAACATATTCTGAAGCACTTTACAATTCAGAGGTCAGTCATAAGTAACAGTTATCAAGGAATACAATAATTAAAGCAAAATAATGACAGCCCTGCTCATAAGAGCTTACAATCTACAATGAGGTGGGGGTGACACAAAGTACAAGGGCTTATTTACAATGATGGTCCAGCTATCTTGAGGAAGTGGAACATAGACAAGAGCTGCATGATTGACCACCAGACATTCTTTGTAAAGCTTTTGGGTCTGGTGGAGTGAATAGGCTATGTCTGAGTGACTATGACTAGGGTTGGGTAGACTAGTTGTGGGTAGACCTAATTTATTGGGGTAGAGCATTCCAGAGAATTGGTGCAGCTTGAGAGAAGTCTTAGAGTCGGGAGTGGAAGGTTTGGATTAATGCAGAAGTTAGTCACTTCCAGAGCGTAGAGATTAGGTGGGGTGATAGACAGAGATGAGGGTGGAGGGGTAGAGAGGTGCTGCACTGTGAAGAGCTTTGTGGGTGAGAACAAGTACTTTGAATTGGGTCCTATATTGTATGGGCAGCCAGTGCAATTACGGGCACAGAGCAGAAACATCTGAGTAATAGCCAAATAAGTGCCCCTGGCTGCCGCATTAAGGATGGACTGGAGAGGGGAAAGCCTAGTGTGGGGGAGGCCAATTAATAGAGAATTACAATAATCAAGGCGGGAGTGGATCAGGGTTACGGTAAGGGTTTTTGTTGTTTCTATGGTGAGAAAGGGGCAGATTCTAGAGATGTTTTTCAGGTGCAAGTAGCAAGACCGGGTGAGAGATTATATATAGGAGGTGAAGGAGAGATCGGTGTCAAACATAACACCAGACAGTGAACCTGCTGCAAAGATGTTACTATGGTGCCGCAAATTGAAAGGGAGATGTCAGATTTAGGGAGGTTAGTCGAGGGTGGGAGCAGAAGTTCAGTTTTGGAAAGGTTGAGTTTCAGATAGAGAGCGGACATGATATTGGAAACTGCGGTTAGACAGTTATTGGTGTTCTGTAATACAGTGGTAGTAAGGTCAGGGGAAGAATTGTATAGTTGTGTGTCATCAGCATAAAGATGGTATTGTGTTGGAATCAGATTATTCAGGATACTGTCCAAGCGTGTAACAACAGAGCTTCTTTATTCAGCAACAAACAGGAACAGATATAAGCATAATGAATCAGGAATAAAACATATCTTAGGCTACTTTCACACTACGATTTTTGTAAAATCCGATGCTGTCCGATATAAATCGGACAGCATCGGATTCTTCTAATGCCTGGAATCGGGTGCCAAATAGGCATCCGATTCCGACAGAAAATAGGATGCCGCCCTCCTGTCAGATCGCTCCTGAGAGCTGTCAGTCTCTCCCCGGTCCTCTTCTTTATCCCCTGTGTCTCCCCTCTTGGCCCCCGGTCCTTTCCTCTTATCCCCTGTGTCTCCCCTCTTGGCCCCCGGTCCTGTGTCTCCCCTCTTGGCCCCCGGTCCTGTGTCTCCCCTCTTGGCCCCCGGTCTTGTGTCTCACCTCTTGGCCCCCGGTCCTCTCATCCCTGTGTCTCCCCTCTTGGCCCCGGTCCTCTCATCCCCTGTGTCTCCCCTCTTGGCCCCCGGTCCTCTCATCCCCTGTGTCTCCCCTCTTGGCCCCCGGTCCTCTCATCCCCTGTGTCTCCCCTCTTGGCCCCGGTCCTCCTATGCGTCCTCCTCCTCTCCTCTTGTCCTCCTCCCTCTCCTTCTCTCCTTTCTCACCTGTCCCCGACTCCTGCACGGTCCCGCGCATCTCCGGTGCCTTGCTGTTCTGTCTCAGTGCTGCCAGGACCTCTCGTGATGTCACAATCACATGACTGCCTGCTATTGGTTCCTGGCAGTCATGTGATTGTGACATCACGGCAGGTCTTATCAGCACAGACGGCAAGATACCTGGAGACACCGGAGATGCCGGGAGACGTCGGGGGCCTCGTGGACAGGTGAGCATAGATTTTTTTATTTTTAATTAACCCATTCATTCACTTTTGGAGCGATTTTAGTGTACTGAGCATGCTCAGTACACTAAAATCGGTCCGAGGAGACATGAGATGTTTCCTCGGACATTGCTCCATAGGGCCCCATGTTAAGTTGATCGGGTCGGATCGGATGTGCACTAAATGCCATCCGATCTGGTTCGATCCGAATCTGTCCGATTTTATTTTCGGTGCAAAAATCGGAGCTTGCTCCGATTTTTGCACCGATAATAAAATCGGACAGATTCGGATCGGACCAGATCGGATGGCATTTAGTGCACATCCGATTCGGTCCGATGCCCATAGGCATACATGGGGTCCGAAAATCGGTCCGATGCTGTCCGATTTTCATCGGACAGCATCGGAAATGCTAAAATCGTTATGTGAAAGCAGCCTAATGTGTCTCATTCTCTGGGCAGCATCTGCAGCTGCTTCTTCTCCCATACACAAACACAGGAAACTAGATACAGTCACATGCGCTTCCTGTGTGAGCCTCTGGGAGTTTTTTTTTCTAACTTTATCTACAACATGCAAACCTACCAACTAAACACTCATTTCCAGGAATGGACTTGTTGCACTAAACATATTCCAACACTACAACTCAACAACTACTTAGCCTGTTAGTCCCATTGCGGTCTGAATTGAGCTTGGGGAAATAGGATGAGTTTATGATCTGCTGTCTGATTATGCATTTAAACTACATTCAAGGTCCAGGAGATAGTATATCGAATGAATAATTGTAATGTAATAAAATAATAGTAATAATAGTGAAGAATTTGCACGAGAAGAATGGAGCACAAGAAATAAATAAATAAATAATAAGTAGATGGTAACTAAATAATGAAAATACAAATTAAAGAATACAACATACAGAAAAAAAATATAAATACAAAAATAAAAAAACAAAAACATAAATAAATAAGAAAGATAATAAAATAAATAAAACCATAAAAAAAATAACAATAGGAAATTAAGAATAAATGAAAGACCGGTGTTGAACTAACAAATAAATATGAATTAATGCAATAAAAACTCTACTCATTGAAGGGTATATGTTTTGATTTCAGTTTAAACCATAAATAAAATACAATAGGAATTAAAATAAATGAAGCCGGTGTTGAACTAACAAAAAATAGAATTATGCAAAAAAACTACTATAAGGGATAGTATTTATTATTACCGTATATACTCGCGTATAAGCCGAGTTTTTCAGCCAAAATTGGGCTGAAAGTACCCCCTCGGCTTATACCGAGTATCGAGTTGTATACAGCAGACAGCAGCCCCTGCATCCCCAGTAATGCAGGGCCCCCCCAGCCTTGCTCCGGTCACCTGTAAAGCAAAATATACTTATCACTGTCCCGCTGTCCGCGCCCGCTCGCCGCTGCCGTCCGCGATCCTCCATCTTCATGCGTCTTCTTCCTGTTTCCTGTGTTCGGCGCCGGTAATGACGTCATTGCCAGCGACGAACACAGGAAACAGGAAGAAGACGCATGAAGATGGAGGATCGCGGACGGCAGCGGCGAGCGGGCGCGGACAGCGGACAGTGATAAGTATATTTTGCTTTACAGGTGACCGGAGCAAGGCTGGGGGGGCCCTGCATTACTGGGGATGCTGTATACTACCGCTGGGGCTGCTATACACTACCACTGGGGCTGTATATACTACCACTGGGGCTGTATATACCTCTGGGGCCCTGTATACTACCACTGGGGCTGTATATACCACTGGGGCTGTTAATACTACCACTGGGGCTGTATATACCACTGGGGCTGTATATACTGCTGGGGCCCTGTATACTACCACTGGGGCTGTATATACCACTGGGGCTGTATATACTACTAGGGCTGCGTCTATACTACCACTGGGGCTGTATATACCACTGGGGCTGTATATACTACTGGGGCTGCCTGTATACTACCACTGGGGCTGTATATATCACTGGGCTGTATATACTACTGGGGCTGCGTCTATACTACCACTGGGGCTGTATATACTACTGGGGCTGTGTGTATACTACCACTGGGGCTGTATATACCACTGGGGCTGCGTGTATACTACCACTGGGGCTGCTGTATATACCTCTGGGACTGCTGTATACCACACTGCTGGGGGCTGTATACTTGTGCTAGGGTCCACCCTCGGCTTATACACGAGTCAATAGATTTTCCCAGGTTTTGGGGGCAAAAGTAGGGGGGTCGGCTTATACACGGGTCGGCTTATACACGAGTATATATGGTAATACATGGTTTGAAATAAAATTTTGTTATCTATTTCTTTACTGGGAATGATGTGTATACTGAAAAACAGAAATTTCCAGAATAACAAAAAACATAATATAAAGAAAAAAGGAATAGAATTTATATGTAAGCAATACAAATGGTTTCTGAATAAAAAAGAATTATGATAATAATGATATAGGTCTGCCACTGAGGTTGCATTGTGTGAGAAAAAACAAATACCATGGATTTGCATTAACAAATAAGGAAAGGCCGATCGTATAGTCGTGTGCTTTGATATTTTAATGCATGGGGTTATTGGATCATTATGTGTTTGTATTATACCATTGTGTGTTTTTAATTGTTGTATGTGCCGATGACTAAGGAACTTGGGTTCCGAAACGTGTCTAGGTAGACCCTTTGTGGTCGGGACGCTTATGCTTTTATTGGAATCGCAATAAAAATTTCTAATTTTATGGACATGTGGAACCAGATCATCTTTTCCTTAAAGAGAACCTGTCACCCCTCCCCGGATTTCAATCTAAATGCAGCACTGAATGTGTCTGGCTGCTCTGTACCCCGATATATTTCGTTAGGAAAACTCACTGCAAAAAGTCAGGAGGGCATTCCCTGGTGCTGGAGGCAGCTCACTTCACGGGGGCCATTCCCGCCCCCTGCCTCATATGTGTGGACCATCCTCGCCTGTCCCGCCGCATGCCTCTGACATCATCAGATCATGCGTTAGGCTACAAGCTAGCCGAAACATGTTGCCTGAAGACATGATAAACTGACCTGTGTGTTTTTACGTGTTAAGAAACCTGTTTTTACCTGAATACAAATAAATGGAAATTTTATAAAGAACTCAAGGTGCAATTTTTCTCAACTCGCTGGACAATTCTTGGATGTGATTTGAATGCAGCCACAGGCCCGCTGGAGTCCGTGCTGAGGGGGAGAAAAACAGGAGAAAGAAGTCAGGTGAGCGGACCCTTTTTTTCTCAATGTAATGTAAAACAGCTATACACTTATTTCCCTGACCTTACTCCCGCTGTAATAAAGAACACCAATGACTGTCTAACCACATTTTCCATTATCATGTCCGCTCTCTATCTGAAACTCAACCTTTCCAAAACTGAACTTCTTCTGCTCCCGCCCTCCATTAACCTCCCTAAATATGACATTTCTCTCTCAGTGTGCGGCACCATGATAACACCTAGGCTGCAGGCTCGCTGTCTGGGTGTTATGTTTGACTCTGATCTTTCCTTCACCCCATATGTACAATCTCTCACCCGCTCTTGCAGCATGCACCTGAAGAACATCTCTAGAATTCGCCCCATTCTCACCTTGGAAACCACAAAAACCATCAATGTGGCCCTGATTCACTCCCACCTTGACTACTGTAATTCTATTTTAATTGGCCTCCCCTGCACTAGACACTCTCCTCTCCTGTCCATCCTTAATGCAGCAGCCATGATCACCTATCTAGCTATTACTCAGACGCTTCTGCTCTATGCCAGTCATTGCACTGCTGCCTATACACTATACAATCCAATTCAAATTGCTTGTTCTCACCCATAAAGCTCTTCACAGTGCAGGACCTCCCTACATCTCCTCTCTCATCTCTGTTTATCACCCCACCCATTCTCTTCGCTCTGGAAGTGACTTTAGACTCACTTCTGCATTAATCTGATCCTCCCACTCCCAGCTCCAAGACTTCTCCCGAGCTGCACCAATTCTCTGGAATGCTCTAACCCAAGAAATTAGGTGTATCCACCACATCTTTTTAGGGCGGCCTATCATGATCCCTAGACAAAGTCATCTAGACATAGCCTATCCGCTCCACCAGTCTCAAGTGGAGCACAAATAATGGTTGGTGGCCACTTATACTGCTCCTATCTGTTGCCCATCTCCTCAAGTTGTACTATAAGTCACCCCCACCTCATTGTTAGATTGTAAGCTCTTTATGAGCAAGGCTGTCATTATTTTGCTCTAATTATTGTATTGTATTATGCTTTGTATTGTATTGTATTGTATTTTCTGATAAATGTTTCTTATGATTGTTTAAATATGAACCTCTGAATTGTGAAGCGCTGTGGAATAATAAAGATTATTATTATTATAACCAGGTAGGGCAAAGCAAATACCTGCAGCCTGCAGACCACAGCTGGCAGATTTTTCTTGGATGGTGTTCCAAAACAGACTTCAAGGGAACGCTGTGACATCCTTCTGCGTCTACAGGCCCAAAAGGGGTATCTCAGACAGACTAGGCACAAGCCGCTCCGTAAGGCTGAACCTCGAGATACCCTGACACCCTTTAACCCCTATAAAGGGATCTGAATTTACAACAGGGTCCAGGAGACTGATGCCTATGGAAGGGTTAGTCCAGGGAAAGGAAAGTTGCCGAGCAGAGTCAAAGCCAGAAGTTCAGGAAAATGACAAAATCTTGATCCGTTAGAGTAGACAGGGAGCTATGTTAAAAGCAAGATGGGAACAAGATACAAAATCGCGAGGCAGAAGCGTCCATAGGAAAAACATCAGTACAATAAAGGACATTAGTCAGGAAACCAAAAGCTATTTCTGGCAGTCTCCATGAGAACGCTGAAGGTATTCGTAGGGTGTGTTGCTCCCCAAGAACCTGAAGCTAGTAGTCAATGACTTCAGCTTGACAGCAAGAACACATCCACTCTATCACACTGTGAAGTACTTTAAGTTGTCTATCACCAGCACCTAAAGGCTGAATACGGTTATATCTGATGACAGAAGCAGACATCGATGGGGCACTGTGGTGGTGATGTGATAACCGCCATAGGACTGTGATGGACCTTCCTGGATTTAGGGAATAGATTGGTTAATGAGGCTGTCCCTGGTCTTTATTTGTTCTCTAATTCTCTCTTTTATGTCTGTAGGTTCATTTTTTTGGACTAAGTTGGATTTGGTGGAGAAGATTATTGTAAACCCTGGACTACTGCAGGATTGTTTATGGTAATGGTGCCTTTTCTTAGCATGTTTTTTTTCTCAATAAATTGGTGAAAGAGGAAATGTGATGCACAGTTTTTTTTTTTTTTCAATAAAACGTTTTGGTTGTGGCTTTGTTATTACTGACTGGGTTAGTAATGTTGGGTATCTGATAGACGCCTCAACGTTACTTACCCCTGGGCTTCATGCCAGCTGACATTACACAGCCAGTATCACCCCCAAATACCATTACTCGTTTGTCAACACACCAGGGCAGTGGGAAGATCAGGGTGAAGTGCCAGTTGTGGGGCAACTGCGACCTGCTATTTTAAGGTTGGGGTGGGCCAATTAACCATGGCCCTTCCCACCTTGAGTATACCAGACCCCATTTGTCAGCTTCACCTTGGCTGGTAATTCACTTTGGGGGATACCACACGTTTAAAACATATATATTTATAAAAAAAATAATTTAAAAAACACAGCATTGAATAACCTCTGTTTTGGTTTACCAACCAAACAAAAGCTACCAGCTGTGGTCTGCAGGCTGCAGGCTGCAGCTGACTGCTTTATTCTAGCAGGCTATTATGAATAGGGTGGATCACATATCTTTTTTTATTATTATTATTTTGTTACTAAATTCCTTTTAGTACTACATGAAAGGCACTAAAAGGTGCAAGCTTAGAATATGGTAAGGGGTATTTTATAGATGTTTGACATCTATAAATGTCATGGGTGTGTCAGGAGGCTGTGGAGGCCACTCGTGGAAGGTCATTGCGTTTGCACAGCCAAAATCCTAAAAAATGTCTCTGTCACTTTAAGAGGCATTTATCTTTTAGTGAAAGCTGGTGGTCACTAGGACCCAGGTAATCTCTTACCTTGAGCTATCTATTTATACCACTTGACTTCCTGGATGCACTGCTGGTGATAGCTTGTCAAGTGTTTGGAGGTAGCTTCTCAGCTCAATCAGTGAATCCTGGAGTTTCTGTTGGATTGCTGTGTGGGTCTTCTCAAGCATACACACTGCATATTTGCTGCGTATTTTTACGCGAGTGCTCCTGCAGTTTTTATAGCCAAAACCAGGAGTGGCTGATTAAAACCAGCAGTGGGTGATTAAATACAGAAGTGGAGCACTTGTTTCTATTAGACTTTTCCTGATTGTTCCACTCCTGATTTTGGCTACAAAAACTGCAACAGCACTCGCGTAAAAATACGCAGCAAATACAGTGTGTGAACGCTCCCTAAGTGTTTCTTCCCTTCCCTCTTTGTTTGTTTGTTGGAGGCAGATCCAGTTGAATATAATGGTATAATAGGTTTTGCAGATATATACTGGGCACTGCTGTGCTACAGGGACCGGTGCTACTTACACATGTAAGGGTGCGAGTAAAGCAGGTTCATGTGCCCGGGTGCACGCTTATTAGACAGCAATATCAATGGATAAGAAAAAATTGCGGCACTCACCGAGCAAATCTTTTTCCTTTTTTATTTCAGAGTCCTCTTTACATGGTTTCTCTGCGATGGGGGAGGGAGTGAGGAGACACACAGGTGACGGATTCCGTTTCGGAGCACCTGCCCCTTCTACGGACCTTGTTGTCTCCATTCTCCTGTATGGAGCCGCGCATGCGCTGTGCGCCCGGTGTCCAGGAAGTCGACACCGGGCGCACAGCGCATGCGCGGCTCCGTGCATGAGAACGGAGACGCACGTTCATTTTACACAGTGAGGGGAGGCAGCAGCAGGCGCGCACAATGACTGACAAGAGGGGGCGGGCCGGAGGAGCGTGAAACCCCGCCTCCCGGTCTTCAGAAGAGTGAGCATTTACCTAACTTAATATTTCATACTATAAAGGGCATCAAAAGCCTATAGCCACCTTCTCAGAATGCAGCCTTAGTGCTGCAGAAGGTGGCTATTATAGCTTTTGATGCCCGGGGGGGGGGGGTGACAGGTTCGCTTTAAAAGTCCCTTTGTCCTATAGAAAAATACTAATGCTATTAAGATTTGCACTAATTGGGGGGTCCTGTTGTTGCTTTCCCATTGGGGCCCATGAACTTCAAGTTACGCCACTGTTGTGGACCATGTGCAGGCTGTTGTAGTACAGGGACGTCACTGTCGGCCGGGGATATATGAGGACCCTGCAGCATTCTGTGTGATGTATACTGCACACTGTACATATACATATAAAGCCAGGGTCCATGTCCGGCCCTCCGCTGTATAGCCAGGGTCCATGTCCGGCCCTCCACTGACTGTACAACCAGGATCCATGTCCTAACCCCTGCTGACTGTACAGCCAGGGTCCATGTCCGGCCCTCTGCTGCCCGTACAGCCTGGGTTCATGTCCGGCCCTCCCCTGTACAGCCAGGGTCCATGTCCGGCTAAAAAAGGGAACATCTGGAGACTCCATAGGGGGGACCCTGAAACGGCAACAAACACCCGTTAAACCAGACTGTACCATGTTTCACCTTAACATCATCTGCCAGTACCCAGTAAGGTGGAGTTGAACTGGTCTCTGTCATTCTTATCGCTGGTGCCCGGAGGGCCTCAGCATCACCAGCATCTCACTGCAGGGGTAAGAACAACAATTCCGCTCATCCTCCATCACCGCTGCCCTGAGGTAAAAGCTCCACCAGTGGGGAGCTGGACCACACTGAGCTGTACCCATCATCACCTCAGAAGCCGGCCTGCAGCTCCATTATCCAAATTGCCGGGATCCACAGGTGGCGTCACGTTTCCTTGTAAATATTTCCCCCATCTAACAAATGACAGCCAGGACAAGGAACCGGGAACCCGACCACTTGTGATTTCCCCCCGGTATCCGAGTAACTATACAGCCAGGGTCCATGTCCGGCCCTCCACTGTACAGCCAGGGTCCATGTCCGGCCCTCCACTGACTATACAGCCAGGGTCCATGTCCGGCCCTCCACTGTACAGCCAGGGTCCATGTCCGGCCCTCCACTGTACAGCCAGGGTCCATGTCCGGCCATCCACTGACTATACAGCCAGGGTCCATGTCCGGCCCTCCACTGTACAGCCAGGGTTCATGTCCGGCCCTCCACTGACTATACAGCCAGGGTCCATGTCCGGCCCTCCACTGACTATACAGCCAGGGTCCATGTCCGGCCCTCCACTGACTATACAGCCAGGGTCCATGTCCGGCCCTCCACTGACTGTACAGCCAGGGTCCATGTCCGGCCCTCCACTGACTGTACAGCCAGGGTCCATGTCCGGCCCTCCACTGTACAGCCAGGGTCCATGTCCGGCCCTCCACTGTACAGCCAGGGTCCATGTCCGGCCCTCCACTGACTATACAGCCAGGGTCCATGTCCGGCCCTCCACTGTACAGCCAGGGTCCATGTCCGGCCCTCCACTGACTATACAGCCAGGGTCCATGTCCGGCCCTCCACTGACTATACAGACAGGGTCCATGTCCGGCCCTCCGCTGTACAGCCAGGGTCCATGTCCGGCCCTCCGCTGTACAGCCAGGGTCCATGTCCGGCCCTCCACTGTACAGTCAGGGTCCATGTCCGGCCCTCCACTGTACAGTCAGGGTCCATGTCCGGCCCTCCACTGACTGTACAGCCAGGGTCCATGTCCGGCCCTCAACTAACTATATAGCCAGGGTCCATATGCAGCCCTCCACTGACTATATAGCCAGGGTCCATATGCAGCCCTCCACTGACTATATAGCCAGGGTCCATATCCGGCCCTCCACTGACTATATAGCCAGGGTCCATGTCCGGCCCTCCACTGACTATATAGCCAGGGTCCATATGCAGCCCTCCACTGACTATATAGCCAGGGTCCATATCCAGCCCTCCACTGACTATATAGCCAGGGTCCATATCCGGCCCTCCACTGACTGTACAGCCAGGGTCCATGTCCGGCCCTCCCCTGTACAGCCAGGGTCCATGTCCGGCCCTCCACTGTACAGCCAGGGTCCATGTCCGGCCCTACACTGTACAGCCAGGGTCCATGTCCGGCCCTCCACTGACTATATAGCCAGGGTCCATATCCGGCCCTCCACTGACTATGTAGCCAGGGTCCATATCCGGCCCTCCACTGACTGTACAGCCAGGGTCCATGTCCGGCCCTCCCCTGTACAGCCAGGGTCCATGTCCGGCCCTCCACTGTACAGCCAGGGTCCATGTCCGGCCCTCCACTGTACAGCCAGGGTCCATGTCCGGCCCTCCACTGACTATACAGCCAGGGTCCATGTCCGGCCCTCCACTGTACAGCCAGGGTCCATGTCCGGCCCTCCAATGTACAGCCAGGGTCCATGTCCGGCCCTCCACTGACTTACAGCCAGGGTCCATGTCCGGCCCTCCACTGACTATACAGCCAGGGTCCATGTCCGGCCCTCCACTGATATACAGCCAGGGTCCATGTCCGGCCCTCCCACTGTACAGCCAGGGTCCATGTCCGGCCCTCCACTGACTGTACAGCCAGGGTCCATGTCCGGCCCTCCACTGACTATACAGCCAGGGTCCATGTCCGGTCCCTCCACTGTACAGCCAGGGTCCATGTCCGGCCCTCCACTGTACAGCCAGGGTCCATGTCCGGCCCTCCACTGACTAACAGCCAGGGTCCATGTCCGGCCCTCCACTGACTAATAGCCAGGGTCCATTGCGGCCCTCCACTGACTATAAGCCAGGGTCCATGTCCGGCCCTCCACTGACTATAAGCCAGGGTCCATATCCGGCCCTCCACTGACTATAGCCAGGGTCCATAGTCCGGGCCCTCCACTGACTGTACAGCCAGGGTCCATGTCCGGCCCTCCACCTGTACAGCCAGGGTCCATGTCCGGCCCTCCACTGTACAGCCAGGGTCCATGTCCGGCCCTCCACTGCTATACAGCCAGGGTCCATATCCGGCCCTCCACTGACTATGTAGCCAGGGTCCATGTCCGGCCCTCCACTGACTGTACAGCCAGGGTCCATGTCCGGCCCTCCACTGACTATACAGCCAGGGTCCATGTCCGGCCCTCCACTGACTCCAGGGTACCATGCCGGTCCTCACTTACGGTCCAGTCCGGCCCTCCACTGTACAGCCAGGGTCCATGTCCGGCCCTCCACTGACTGTACAGCCAGGGTCCATGTCCGGCCCTCCACTGACTGTACAGCCAGGGTCCATGTCCGGCCCTCCACTGTACAGCCAGGGTCCATGTCCGGCCCTCCACTGACTGTACAGCCAGGGTCCATGTCCGGCCCTCACTGACTGTACAGCCAGGGTCCATGTCCGGCCCTCCACTGACTATACAGCCAGGGTCCATGTCCGGCCCTCCACTGTACAGCCAGGGTCCATGTCCGGCCCTCCACTGACTGTACAGCCAGGGTCCATGTCCGGCCCTCCACTGTACAGCCAGGGTCCATGTCCGGCCCTCCACTGTAAAGCCAGGGTCCATGTCCGGCCCTCCACTGACTGTACACCAGGGTCCATGTCCGGCCCTCCACTGTACAGCCAGGGTCCATGTCCGGCCCTCCACTGTACAGCCAGGGTCCATGTCCGGCCCTCCACTGTACAGCCAGGGTCCATGTCCGGCCCTCCCACTGTACAGCCAGGGTCCATGTCCGGCCCTCCACTGTGTACAGCCAGGGTCCATGTCCGGCCCTCCACTGTACAGCCAGGGTCCATGTCCGGCCCTCCACTGTACAGCCAGGGTCCATGTCCGGCCCTCCACTGACTGTACAGCCAGGGTCCATGTCCGGCCCTCCACTGTACAGCCAGGGTCCATGTCCGGCCCTCCACTGTAAAGCCAGGGTCCATGTCCGGCCCTCCACTGTACAGCCAGGGTCCATGTCCGGCCCTCCACTGACTGTACAGCCAGGGTCCATGTCCGGCCCTCCACTGACTATACAGCCAGGGTCCATGTCCGGCCCTCCACTGCTTACAGCCAGGGTCCATGTCCGGCCCTCCACTGACTGTACAGCCAGGGTCCATGTCCGGCCCTCCACTGACTATACAGCCAGGGTCCATGTCCGGCCCTCCACTGTTACAGCCAGGGTCCATGTCCGGCCCTCCACTGACTATACAGCCAGGGTCCATGTCCGGCCCTCCACTGACTTACAGCCAGGGTCCATGTCCGGCCCTCCACTGTACAGCCAGGGTCCATGTCCGGCCCTCCACTGACTGTACAGCCAGGGTCCATGTCCGGCCCCCCACTGACTGTACAGCCAGGGTCCATGTCCGGCCCTCCACTGCTACAGCCAGGGTCCATGTCCGGCCCTCCACTGTTACAGCCAGGGTCCATGTCCGGCCCTCCACTGACTGTACAGCCAGGGTCCATGTCCGGCCCTCCACTGACTATACAGCCAGGGTCCATGTCCGGCCCTCCACTGTACAGCCAGGGTCCATGTCCGGCCCTCCACTGTACAGCCAGGGTCCATGTCCGGCCCTCCACTGACTGTACAGCCAGGGTCCATGTCCGGCCCTCCACTGTACAGCAGGGTCCATGTCGGCCTCCACTGTACAGCCAGGGTCCATGTCCGGCCCTCCACTGACTATACAGCCAGGGTCCATGTCCGGCCCTCCACTGACTGTACAGCCAGGGTCCATGTCCGGCCCTCCACTGATACAGCCAGGGTCCATGTCCGGCCCTCCACTGACTGTACAGCCAGGGTCCATGTCCGGCCCTCCACTGACTGTACAGCCAGGGTCCATGTCCGGCCCTCCACTGACTTACAGCCAGGGTCCATGTCCGGCCCTCCACTGACTATACAGCCAGGGTCCATGTCCGGCCCTCCACTGTAACAGCCAGGGTCCATGTCCGGCCCTCCACTGTACAGCCAGGGTCCATGTCCGGCCCTCCACTGTACAGCCAGGGTCCATGTCCGGCCCTCCACTGTACAGCCAGGGTCCATGTCGGCCCTCCACTGTACAGCCAGGGTCCATGTCCGGCCCTCCACTGTACAGCCAGGGTCCATGTCCGGCCCTCCAGTGTACCCAGGCAGGTCATGTCCGGCCCTCACTGACTGTACAGCCAGGGTCCATGTCCGGCCCTCCACTGTACAGCCAGGGTCCATGTCCGGCCCTCCACTGTACAGCCAGGGTCCATGTCCGGCCCCCACTGGACTATACAGCCAGGGTCCATGTCCGGCCCTCCACTGTACAGCCAGGGTCCATATCCGGCCCTCCAATCCCCTCCCTACACGCACACACTGCACTCCGCCCGCTCATGGCTCCACTTCCACCTATTGTTCTACTACTGTTCGTGGACAATAAAGTTGTGCAAGAGGAACATCCCGTGGGCGGGGCGTGTATTCTCGCGAGATCTCGCCTTGGTTGCGCACTTGGTGAAGAAGAGGGCGTTGCGGCCTTTTGAATCTTTCTACGTCGACTGTCGCACCGCGAGGACCAGGCCTGCACCACAGACAATGGCGGAACTCGACGAGCACGATGAGCAGGACGTGCTGAACAACGGCAGCGAAAACAACAGCCTGTGTGACGATCAGTGCGACGCCAGCATGGCGGAGGAGAGCCCGTCTAATGGGATGAAGAAGTAGGTGCCGCCATCTGTGCAGGAAATGGCGGCCATCGGCGCGGGAAGCGGCGCCTGTGAGGCCGCACACTGCTGCCGGGGCTCCGTATACCGCTCCCCTGTGACGCTGCAGATCCCTGTGTCGTGTGGTCCGTAATGGCGACATTTTTACCTTAGGTCCAGAATTCCAGTCACGGGCCACGCAGCTGTAGACATGGCTGCGGCCCCTGTATGCGAGTGACTCTGGCTCTGTACCATCACAGGGTAGTGGGTGGGAGCAAGGTACTCTCCACAATGGAGAATGGGGACAGGGAAACCGCATTCAGCGGGTAAGGGGCTGGCGGGGGGCTGTGTATGGTGTGGATAGAGGGGGGGGGGCTGTGTATGGTGTGGATAGAGGGGGGGGGGCTGTGTATGGTGTGGATAGAGGGGGGGGGGCTGTGTATGGTGTGGATAAGGTGAGGGGGGGGGGCTGTGTATGGTGTGGATAGAGGGGGGGGGGCTGTGTATGGTGTGGATAGAGGGGGGGGGCTGTGTATGGTGTGGATAGAGGGGGGGGGGGCTGTGTATGGTGTGGATAGGAGGGGGGGGGGCTGTGTATGGTGTGGATAGAGGAGGGGGGGGGGCTGTGTATGGTGTGGATAGAGGAGGGGGGGGGGGCTGTGTATGGTGTGGATAAGAGGGGGGGGGGCTGTGTATGGTGTGGATAGAGGGGGGGGGGCTGTGTATGGTGGATAGAGGGGGGGGGGGCTGTGTATGGTGTGGATAGAGGGGGGGGGGGGCTGTGTATGGTGTGGATAGAGGGGGGGGGTGGGGGCTGTGTATGGTGTGGATAGAGGAGGGGGGGGGCTGTGTATGGTGTGGATAGAGGGGGGGGGGGCTGTGTATGGTGTGGATAGAGGGGGGGGGGGCTGTGTATGGTGTGGATAGAGGGGAGGGGGGGGGGGCTGTGTATGGTGTGGATAGAGGGGGGGGGGCCGTGTATGGTGTGGATAGAGGGGGGGGGGCCGTGTATGGTGTGGATAGAGGGGGGGGGTGGCCGTGTATGGTGTGGATAGAGGGGGGGGTGGCCGTGTATGGTGTGGATAGAGGGGGGGCGCGTGTATGGTGTGGATAGAGGGGGGCCGTGTATGGTGTGGATAGAGGGGGGGGGGCGTGTATGGTGTGGATAGAGGGGGGGGGGGCGTGGTGTGATAATGGTGTGTATGGATAGAGGGGGGGGGGGCGTGTATGGTGTGGATAGAGGGGGGGGGGGCGTGTATGGTGTGGATAGAGGGGGGGGGGGGGCCGTGTATGGTGTGGATAGAGGGGGGGGGGGGCCGTGTATGGTGTGGATAGAGGGAGGGGGGGGCCGTGTATGGTGTGGATAAAGGGGGGGGGGGGCTGTGTATGGGTAGAGTCATTAAATCATTACAGGCTATGTTAAATCATTAATGGCTATGTTCACACACCGTGCATTTTTTGAGCGCTTATCTACGAGTGCTTTTCAAAAATGCGTAGGTGCGTATTGTCTGACAGGAAAGTGAATGTAAAATTCACTTTTGTTCAGACAGGTGCAGCGTGAAAATACGCGCTTTCTGCGCACAGATCACATATAGGAGTGAATGGGTGCGCATGGCGGTCTGCAAGCATCTGCAGACCGCCGTGCGCTCCATTATAAACATGGGGGCTGCGGTCTGCAAGCAGATGCCTCCGCAAAACGCTGCGGAGGCATCTGCAAATCTGAAGGCAGCCTATTTTGCTGCGTTTTGTGAGGATCTGTTTTTGGTACATGAAGAACTGATTCTCACAAAGCGCAGCCTTCTGTGTGTGAATGTCAAAGCGAGAAGTCCTGGGCACTAGTTACATTCCTCCAATCGACCCCTTAAGGTTGGGTTTACACGTTTCAATATCGTTGCGATATCGCAATTCAATGGCGCTGGAGCGCGCATTTAGTGCACGTTTCTCCCGCATTGCATCGGAGGTTTACACGTTGCGATTTAGGAATCCAACGTCCGTACGATGTCTACGCCCCCCCCCCCCCCCAACCCAGAAACGACCATTTAACATGGGAGTGAATGGGTGACGTTGAACTTCACATCGGAGTTGGGCTGTCACACAGCACGATCCGGCTCCAATCTCAATTCAATATCGGAGCATTGAATAGCACGCTCATTCAATCCCCGATATCGCATTGACATCGTTCCTGCATCGTATTGGACGTTCACACCATACAACGCAGGAACGATATCGGCTCCAACGTTCGAACCACATGACTTTTCATTGAAATTGGACGCCGATATCGCAACGTGTAAACCCCCCTTAACAGTACCAGACACCTAGCAGTGTTGCTCAGGTCTCGGGGTCAAAGTCCATGTGAAATAGAAATTAGAATGAGGCTGCACTCACCGCTGGTGTGATGTCAAATGGCTTCTTTTATTGATTCATTCGTGCGGGTTACAGAGGTGGAGGGAGGGGGGCGGAGGTGGACGACAGGGGCACTGTTTCGCACTGGATGTGGCTCAACGAGTCTACCTTCGAACACCCTCCCTCCACCTCTGCCTGTGACCCCCCCACGAATGAATCAATAAAGAAACCGTTTGACATCACACCAGCGGTGAGTGCCGTCTCATTCTAATTTCTATTCTGTGTGTGAATGCTTCTGCGATATTCTCGCCTCCCCGCACTTCCCTGGTGATCTTCAACGATTTCCCCTCATCCCTGGATGCCTGTGTCGGTGCCTCCAGGACCCTGCGGCTTGCGCATGTGACTGAATGATGTTACTCGGTCACATGGTGCAGTGGCAGGTCCTGCGGCCTCCGGTGTGAGACCACATAGCTGGAGATCACTGGGGGAGCCCGGTGAGTAAATAGCGCAGGCCAGAAAATGCCAAATTATTGACATGCTCATTCTTTTAATGGATCTGTTCTTGAGCCCAAGAATGGATCCATTAAAAACGCAGTGTCTAAATGCAGAATTGTGAAATGCATTGGCTTGGCTGGGACAGCCAACGTCACTGCATTTTCAATGCACAATCATATCCACACAAAATAGGGCGCTAGCAGACAACGTCCTGTGTGAATGTAGCCTAAGGGGAGAAAGACAGTGCAAGCATGAAAAATTGTGGGGCTGAAGAGGTAAAGAACTTCAGTACAGTTTTGAAGAGTTAAGCCCTGGCTATAATGTTGCAGTAAGGCGTGAGTCACGCTGGCATCTGACGAGTGCAATGTGAGGAAAATCTCTTATTGCGTTCAGCCTATTTTAGACAATCTGGCAGCTCGGACCTACAAGTTTTATTTTATATTTTTTATTTTTTTGTCCTCGCGACTTATCAGACTGAGGAAAAAAAAAATTGTACTGCGATTACCTATTCAAGTCTGTAGGTTAGAATGAAACCTCACACTGCAGTCTGATGTCATTCTGGTGCAGTGTGATCTATGCCGAGAAGTGTATAGAGGAGATGGAAAGAATAATATCCCTCCTCTCTGTAATCTGATTGGAGCACTGTAAGTGACACTCTGCTCATGCTCAGCAGAGCTTGAGCCAAGTGTCATTAGCATATCACATCTGATTCCATACGCTAATGAGTCTACCCCAATACTGATTATATTGATACAATTGGTGAAGAAATCCGTTTGCTTCTACTTTAGGAGAGCCACCGTGCATTTTGATGCAATCCTCTGCTGTTTGACTCCATCCCTAAAGGGAACCTGTTAGTTCACCTAAGCCCACTTAAAGTGATCCTAAACCCAGAAACTGACCCCCCCCCCCCCCTGTATCTTTAGACCTGTCCCTGCACCCCTCTTATCATTTCTAGCCATCCCTTTTGCAGAAAAAAATCGCTTTTGTAAAGTACGAGAAAAAGTTATATTACTTTGTCCTGTGTGAGTTCTCTTTCTGAGCAAGCCGCAATGGGCGGGGCCTGTGTGCTGCTGCCTTGTAATTATGCACGCCCCTCTCTGCTTCTAAGAGCATTGCTGCGTCATGAAAGGGGCGGGGCTAAATTGTGCCATGCCGGAGCCCCGCCCCCTTTCATGACGCGGGCAGGCTCTTACCAAGGCATCAAGCAGAGAGGGGCGTGCATAATTACAAGGCAGCAGCAGACAGGCCCCGCCTATTTGCGGCTTCCTCAGAAACAGAGAACTCACACAGGACAAAGTAATATAACTTTTTCTCTTACTTTACAAAATCGATTTTTTTCTGCAAAAGCATGGCTAGAAATGATAAGAGGGGGTGCAGGGACAGGTCTAAAGATACGGGGGGGGGGGGGGTCAGTTTCTGGGTTTAGGATCACTTTAAACTGCCAGCAAGCAACTTGTGGGTCAAAATTCCCTGCTTAACAATTCCTATCTAATGCTTTTCCCCAATACAGTGTTGCAAAAAATTATTTATATTGTTCATTTTCCCTATGCTAATTAGTGTTTTGACTAGTCATGGGGGCGTTGTTTCCCCCAACTATGAGTGTGCCCTCTTTCCATGTTATCAAGGGTGTGATAGTAGATACAAAGATGGCATGCACACTGAGGCTTATTTCATAGACAGAGTGCTAATTGAGAGGTCTGGAAGAACCCACGGTAGACATCAAAAGAAGTTTTACAATTGCACACTTAGTTTTTGATGCAAAAAAGTGATCTTTATTTAGGTGCAACACTGGTGTCAACGTGTTTCTGTCCACATAAGACCTTGATCATGACAATTGCCTGTGATATATTGTCTCCTTAGAAGCGGGCGTGCTTCACCCTATTTGTTTTCTTTCAAAGCTGTATGTAGGAATAGACAGGGGATCCTTGGATCAATAGGTGAGATGCCTTATTTCGTTCTTGGTCCAGGGTTGCTTGGTTGTGTTTTGTGACACTAAAATGTCACAAATTATTTATAAAGTTCACTTTTCCAGAAGCCGATGTCACCATCAGCTCATAAAAATTTTGCGTCTATAGCCTGCAGCATCATTGCGCCTATGTCGGGTGTATGGGTCCTGGCTTTATAGGTGCACTGTGCATGATCAGGACCCTTCTGCACTTCATTCCATGCGCAGTGCACCTGTGTAAGGTTCCAGCTTCAGAGGTGCACTGTGGATGATCAGTTTTCTGCACTTCTGTGCATTGCGCCTGTTGGGTGTACGGGTCCCAG
Source organism: Allobates femoralis (assembly GCA_033576535.1). Taxonomy (NCBI): domain Eukaryota; kingdom Metazoa; phylum Chordata; class Amphibia; order Anura; family Aromobatidae; genus Allobates; species Allobates femoralis. The sequence goes on from JARQOC010000004.1 coordinate 172,270,952, forward strand.
CTTCAGAGACATTTCTGCACCTCTGAAGCCGGGACCCATACACCTGACACAGAGGTGCAGTGACACTGGGCAAGAAATGCAAGATTTTCATGAGTTGGCAGTGACGTCAACTCCTGGGGCCCCATAGAACCCGCCATAGCAGCGCTGTGCGCTGCTGCTAAGGTAAATATTGGGTTGCTATGGGGCCCACAGAAGGCCGCATAGGGTCATTCCATGTCAAGTGATCCAAAAATGAATATTTTTTTTCCCTGACGTCCTCAGATTTTTAAAAAAAATTTTCTATCTGAAGAACAACTTTATCTAATTACAAAAAAAAAGTTTTGAATTTTTTTCTTTATCTGTTAATTTTTTACAGATTTTTAAAGTTTTAAAAAAGTGCGAATTTTGGCCTGGTATGGCTTTACATTTTCTATCATATCTCGGGCTAGAAATAAGATGAGAAAACAAAAATAAACACCAATCTACTCAGAACTGTCCAGGCTTTCATCAGATATGTCACAAGAGGATATTTGTTAATATTTTACCCATGTGATCTGCAAGCGCAAAACTTTAAAATGCATTTCCGAAAAATCGGCGCGCTTTAAATATTTCAAAAACTGCCCATGTGTCTGCTGTGCTCTTAGCCACATCTGTACCAAATTTCAAGTTGGGATCGCAATGGGATCATATTTTAACATATTTTACTATTAAAGACTCAATGGGTCATTCCATATCAAGTGATCTAAATATGAATATTTTTTTTTACCGACGTCTTTAGATTTTTTTTTTTTTTTTTCCTTTATGAAGTACTACTTTAGTTAATTACAAATTAAAAGTTTGGAATTTTTTTCTTCATCAGTTAATTTTTTACAGATTTGTAAAGTTTAAAAAAAGGGTGAATTTTGGCCTGGTACGACTTTAAATTTTTTTATCTCAGGCTAGAAATAAGATAATGAAGTGGGAGAGGCATCATTTTACTCAGAACGGTAACAGCTTTCATTTGAGATGTCTACAAGACTATGTTTCTTTATATCAAATTAAACTATTGACGGGCAATTGTGAAAAAATGACTGATTGTGTTCTTGGTGATTTTTGAATTGACACTATAATAGTTAAATATTTTGCACTTAGGTCCAATGAATGCGTCCATGGGGTCAAGCTGGGACAGAGTCATCACAAATTAGCCTTATTTGCAGATGACCTGCTACTTTACATCTCCCAGCCCCTGGTCTCCATCCCTTCGGTCTTAATGGAGTTTGAACGGTTCGGACAATTGAGCAACTTTAAAGTGAATTGCTCCAAAACCGAGGCACTCAATATTTCTTTGCCTGGAGAATTGGTTTCTCATCTATCTAAACAGTTCCCATTTAAATGGAAAGTAGAAGCCATTAAGTACTTGGGAGTCCTTATACCAAAAGATCTTAAACAAATATTCAATTTAAATTATCAACCCCTTTTGACTAACGCGGAATCGGCATTTACCTCCTATAGACAATTAAAGCTATCCTGGTTCGGGAGAATAAACGTAGTCAAGATGGATGTCTTGCCCCGACTCTTATATACTTTTCAGACAGTTCCTGTTCTATTGGATAGAGGCTTCCTCTCCAAAATGCAATCTATGATCCTTAGATTTGTCTGGGGGGGCAAGAGGTCCAGATTGCGAATGAATATCCTATCCTTGCCCGAGACCAGAGGAGGGGTTGGACTACCCAACATACGAGCGTACTTTGAGGCTTCCTCTCTTGTTAGAGCTCTAGATTGGCATTATCATGCGTCCTCCAAGAAATGGGTAGGGGTGGAGCAAGAGGGTTTGGGGATTCCGCTGAAACACCTGCTTTGGATTTCCCCTAAAGACTCCACAGACCTAGTACCTTTGACAGACATGACCAGAAACACCTTGAAGGTATGGCACCTAGTGACGAAAACCCTCCGCTTAAACGACAGACTTAGCCCTTTGACTCCCCTTTTTTCCAACCCATCTTTCCCACCCAGATTTGACAGGCAGAGATTTTTATGTTGGCGGATTGTGGATGACACCCGAGTAGGACAGACTCTGTCCAGTGGTGGTTTGCCCCCGATGGCAGAGCTACAACTCAAAGAACCTACGAGACCTCTTAAGTGATTCGAATTTCTCCAATACAGAGCATAATTATATTCAGCTGACCACTCTTGCAGGGTAAGATTGACGCCCAACGTATTGGAGAGGTTATTCCAACTGGAGGCTCCACCGAGGCGCAAAATATCATTTCTATACCAGGCCTTAGGGTCCATGAGAGAGCAGGGCACCCTTTACTTCCAACGTGCTTGGGAGAGGGAATTGGGGTGTAGCATTTCAGAAGCTAATTGGCAGAAATGCTTTATATTTACTCACTCACTAGCTAGCGCTTGTTCTGCACAAGAAAGAAGCTATAAGCTGCTCACTAGATGGTACTTGTGCCCAACGACACTCCGGAACATGTTCCCTGGAACCCCTGATACCTGCTGGCGCTGTGGGGAAGAGAAGGGTACAATGATACACATTTGGTGGAGTTGTGGGGAAATCCGGCGGTTCTGGTCTGAGGTTTTCAATGCATACGCCCGGATAACAGGTAAAGAAGCCGAATGCTGCCCAGAATCGGCAATGTTATCCATTTTTCCAGGTCCTATTGGGCTACAGAAGAGGGATATTCTCCGCTTTTGCATCTCGGCTGCTCGTGCTGTGATCCCGAGGTTCTGGAAATCAAGCCGGGCTCCATCTCTACTTGATTGGTTCAAAGAATTGATGGACACATATCGAATGGAGGAGCTCGCAGCTGATGCGTCGGGATCTCGGAACAAATTCTTAGGGATTTGGGTTGAATGGATTCTTTTTCACGACTCTGCAGAATTTAGGAGTATCTTTTCCAGCACAGATAATATGGCTCGACCTCTGGCTGATGGGGAGCCAGTGGGATGAGTACCCTTTCTCCTTCCCATACCTCACCCGTCCCCCCCCCTCCTTTTTTTCTTTTTTTCTTACGTGGCTTTTCTTTCCCAGTATAACTTTTTCTAATGGTTTTTGTTTCTCTTCTCTCTCTCTCTTCTTTTCTATCTCTCTTTTCTTCCCATCTGATACATTCAGTCTAGGTATTTCCTTTCTACGCCTATACCTTCAGAATTCTAGTGAACATTAGACAGGTATCGAAAACTCTGAGCTGTGAGTAGATCATTAATATTTCGGCCTTCCTTTCCGGTACACCAGTCGATAGACTATTCCAACTAGGCCTCAACGGGTAATGACCCACTTACGTGGTCAACCTGTTAGAAGGGGCCAAGTAATAAAAATCATTCTGCTGGGGCTGCTTGTCCCCTTGACATCAGAACATCTCAAAACCCTGAGAAAGGTTGTATACTTGAGTGTTTGGAATTATATTTAGATTGTAGTATATATTGCACCAGAGATAAGCGCAAAAGTAAATTTGCAGCTTATCTTAAAGTTACTAATAACTTTGTGAATTCTCTTTTTGTATATTTTATATGTCTCAAGATTTTGTTAAAAGATTGAATGTATGTCTTTCATATGTTTTTTCAAAATTTAATAAAAATGAGATTAACCATAGTTTAAATATTTTAAAATATGATCCCATCACGATCCCAACTTGAAATTTGGTACAGATGTGGCTAAGAGCATAAAAGACACATGGGCAGTTTTGGAAAATTTTTATTAAATGTTTTTTCGGAAATGCGTTTCAAAATGTTGCGTTTGCATTCGCATAGGTAAAAAATTAAAATGAACAAATATACTCTTGTGACATATCTGGTGAAAGCCTGGACAGTTCTGAGTAGAATGGTGTTTATTTTGTTTCTCTATCTTATTTCTAGCCCGAGATAAAAAAATGTAAAGTCGTACCAGGCCAAAATTCACCCTTTTTTTAAACTTTAAAAATCTGTAAAAAATTAACTGATGAAGAAAAAAATTCCAAACTTTTAATTTGTAATTAACTAAAGTAGTACTTCATAAAGGAAAAAAAAAAAAAAATCTAAAGACGTCAGGTAAAAAAAATATTCATATTTAGATCACTTGATATGGAATGACCCATTGACGCTATTAATAGTAAAATATGGTAAAATATGATCCCATTGCGATCCCAACTTGAAATTTGGTACAGATGTGGCTAAGAGCAAAGCAGACACATGGGCAGTTTTTGAAATATTTAAAGCGCGCCGATTTTTCGGAAATACGTTTTAAAGTTTTGCGCTTGCGATCACATGGGTAAAATATTAACAAAGATCCTCTTGTGACATATCTGGTGAAAGCCTGTATAGTTCTGAGTAGAATGGTGTTTATTTTGTCTCTCTATCTTATTCCTAGCCTTAGTTATGAGGAGAAACGTAAAGGCAGGCAACAGCGAAATTCACACTTTTTCCGAACTTTGAAAATCATTTTAAAAAAAAAAATAAATTTTTTTAAAAAAGTTTCTCTTCACATTTTGCATTGTCTGACATGCTATTATCAAATAACAAAATCTCAAAAGAATTAAAAATATAGAGGTAATAATCATTGGTTCACTTGACATGGAATGACCCCATAGCAGATTGGAGGGAGCCAGGCTGGGGACACGAAATTTGATTTCAATATCACGCCCATCGGGGCATGATAAAGACTCCTGGAGGCGGCAAGAGGACCCAAAGAGGATGCCCGGGGGCTAGCAACGGTAGCCCCCTGGATCATTAACATACGCCCCTAAAGGCATAAAAACATTTTATTAAACACTCGCACACCACACAGTTAGAGAAAGGGATAGTTAGGGTAGTAATAGGAAGGTGCAGGGACAGGTAGTGATGGCCTCAGGGGGCTTTATCTAGGTGACAGGTTCTTTACAATGACCTGCTGGCCATTTCTTCTTTCCCTGCCTCCGGTGTTTGAATGTTGAATGACTGGTCCCTGCTTTTGGTCCCTGCTTTTTTTTTTTGGTGACCCGCCTCCTGTTTGATGCCATCAGTGCTGCTTGTACAGATTTTTCGGCTGGTCTTAAGTAGAAAAAAAAAATCTGATCACCGTTTGATTGGAGTGTCATTACCATAATGGGATTCTCAATTCGAGAGAATTAGATCGAAGGCCCTTATGGTCAGGTAGAGGATTTATTTTCTGGATTGATTTGACTTAATCCTTTTAATGTATGCAATATGTCTCGTCATGTGCGGTGACTATCCATTACTTATGGCAATCTGCTTGTTTCCCAAAGGGACATTGAAGATTCCGGTAAAGAAGATAAGCCACTAAAGGAAAAATCTGGGCTTAGAAAGGGAAACCGATTCCACCCATATGGAAAAGAGAAGACAGGCGGTGGTGACAAGAAGGGGCTGAGTCGGAATCGGGTTTTCATTAGTAATATTCCTTATGACATGAAGTGGCAAGCTATCAAGGATCTCATGAGGGATAAAGGTAAGTTTGGGGTCTGAAATAAATGTGTATTCCCAGCCATAAATGTATTTAACTGTTCCCAAATCTTGATTCAGCAGGTAACCCAGGTAAAGTAATTTTATACAATAAAATTACCTGCTAACTGAAGTGCTGGCTTACATAACGTTGGCACTTAATGTCCGGCATTTCCTTGAGGGAACAGGCCAATGTTGTAAAATGCTCTGCTAAACTTAAAAGCAGTGATTGCTGTCTGTAGTGACATATCGTAAGGGGCAATTTTGGTGATATTGTTCTAAGGCAAAAGACTGTCGTTGTGCAGTTCTTGTTCCGTGCCTGTTGCAGTTGTGAAATTGACTTAATTTCTACCAAATTTGGGTTGGGTGGGGTTTAATTGACATCCAAGATTTTTTTTTAATGGAAATGGCTAAAAAGCAAAAATGTAAACCCTGGTTTCACGGTAGCGTGTTCAACCTTGTAATATTTGTAATTGTCTCTGGTGTCTCTGTTGTAAGGTGACATGACTATTTGATTGGTTTTATTCACTGTATTTCTTTGCTTGTAGCTTGCTGTGAAACACATTGATTTTGTTAATATGGATCTTATGACAATCTTTACCATTGAAGACATTCAGGTAGAAAGTCACCTTAAAACAGTTGTTGTGAGTCGGATGAAAAACCAACGTTTTTAACATTTATTTTAACAAGTTGTAGAGGGACTATTCATATTTGAACTTGTTCACCAACTATATCATACCAAATAACCCTACATCTAGTAATGTGGTGTAAAATCTGGTAGATTGTATTGCTCTCGACAATGTGGCTGCTTTGCAATCCTGACAAGCTAAATGACAATAGCCATTGGTATGTTGGTTCTGTGTCTGAGTGTTGGTGAATAATAGGTTATCTGTTCTGTAGAGCTGTGCACAGGGCACAGTAAAGAAAGATACTGGTGTTAAATGCTTTGTTTCTTGGTATTTTTCCTTTGTATGTCTTATGTAGTTGGTGAGGTTACATACGTGGAGCTCTTTAAGGATGCTGAAGGAAAATCAAGGGTAAGTGCCGCGGGCAACAAGCTGTTTGAGGTGTAAAGTCCCTCATCAGTTTTCACTGTACAAGTTTTTATTTGGAAAGTAAGTTTCATTTTCCAATACTGTATTGCAGTATGAATGTTCCAAGGCTCTCAGCCTCCATCCAATTACATGAGGTTGCATTTCCATTGTTTCCAAGCATTTTTTTTGCACAATTCTGGTTTGCTGCCAAAAGCTCAATGCCGACGTATGTACGGTTCTGTAAACTGGTCCTTTAACTTGTTCTTTGCTAAAATCTCCTGGCAAATCTGACCGTTATCGGGATTGTACTGAGCTTGTCTAGAATATATGAAAGGCCTGTTGTGGCTTGTGCGGCTGCGCAACTGTCAGCGCTGTAAATGTTTTGAGTCATTCAGCTAGACTCTTAAATGGAAACTGAATAAACTGGTCAAGGCTTCCATTTCTCTGAGGAGACAAGTAGGTCATTGGGTATTTAAGAGACTAGTCTGTATCCCTGGATCACTTTTATATTTTGGAAATTTAAAATTTTATACATTACTGCTAAATTGTACATATTATAATATGTAAATTGAATTTTGATGCAAAAATTGTATAAATAGTAAATAAATTTAGACAAAATGACAAAATGTCTCTTATTTTTGTAAATATCACAAGGCCCGTTATAATTATCATACCCCAAATGTGCAGCAAAGTTCATCTCTAGTGACTTGCAACTGTTCATTGCTTGATGTGGTCGCTCACGTGTTTCTGATTTACTAATTGTCTTTTTTTGTGTTTTTTATTTTATTTTTTTCGTGTGACGTTTTGGATTTAGGGTTGTGGGTAAGTGTACCCGTTTTCACTTTGTTCAGTTACTTTGTGTATTTTGCTTTATAAATTTCTAACCTTTGGTTTCTCCTCCAGTGTGGTGGAGTTCAAAGACATGGAATTTGTAACGAAGGCCATTGAAGTCATGAATAAACATGATCTGAATGGACGACCTCTTAATATCAAAGCAGTAAGTTTTTGTGTTGTTGATCAGGATACATGTTGTTTGATGAGAATAACCTTTTTTTAAGATTTTAAATTGCCTAGAAGGGTAACTGTCTATGCTTAGGATGACCAGTTACAATTACCAAACCTCTGTGATTAGGGCTATGTAATATTAAACATATAAAATTCTGTTTGTAGGATCCAGATGGAGAGCATGCACGCAGAGTTCTGCAGCGTGGTGGAGGTCCGTTTCCTGGGGCACATAATTCGGACATGGGTCCTGGCATGATGAACCTGCCTCCTTCAATCGTTAACAATCCTAACATCCCGCCAGAATTAATCAGTGCGTTAAGGGCTGGAAGACTCGGCCCAACGGTTTTTGTTGCAAATGTAAGTTACCTGGCTGCTATTAATCTATAAAATTGTTGTGATTGCTGGCTCAATCACTGTTTTAAATCCATACTCAAATACGGAGCTTCCTTGTGCTGGAGCCTGATTCTCAGATCTGAACATATTTGCTAATATTCTGTTTTAGATTTACCTTTTAGTTGCACTAAAGTATACTGAGGTGTAAGGACCAAAATACCACAATTCTGGGGGTTGTGTTTTTTTTTTTTTTTTTTTTGTTCAAGATGATTTCAACTTCTTTTAACCTTCTATTTTGGACATGTTGCCAAATCAGGATTTTTTTTCCCTAAGTATTTAAGTAGCTTATTAAAAAAAATATATGCAGCTCACCCTGTGGCTGACATTCACAGGAGGACTAACATGGCCCTGCCATCATATCACAGAGGATTGACACGCGTTGTTGCTGTCTGAGATTTGGATTAAATGGTTTGATTCGGTAGAGCTTTCAGTCTCAGTAGGATCATGTCCAGTATATATCGAGTGTGAAAGTTCTGGGCACTAGTGGCTGTAAAAATCTCCTAAATAGAATCTTTACGGCAGTAGAATAGGGTGTTGCTCAAGTCAAAGTAAACATTTATGCAGGCAATATAATCGAAGAAATGACGGCACTCGCCCTATGGTTTCTTCAAGTGCGACTTTTATTCCAGCATGGAAATTGGGTTACAAGTGAACAGGGAGGGAGTGACGTACGGAGGAGGACATCTGCACCTCACTCCCTCTGTTCACTTGTAACCTGAATTCCATACTGGAATGAAAGTCGCACTTGAAACCACAGGGTGAGTGCCGTCATTTCTTCGCTTTATATTTCATGTCCAGTATATGCCTGCTATAAAGCGATCTTTACATGCTATAACGAAAATGTACATCATGGAAGGTTAACTAGTGAAATGAGTGGTAATCTAAGGCTGAGTTCAGACAGCGTTTGTGCTCCATTTTGTTTATTGATCTGTTTTTGGTGCAGTCTCTGCACCAAATTTCTTACCCCCCTCATGATCCCATGGTGAGCTCTGGTGTGATGTCTTCTTCCTGGGTGGTGGCAGGACCTGTGAGTTTTCTGTATGCTTTAGCACCGATCACCATGTGTCACATGGTAAGTCACATAAGTAGGTCCTAAAGTACCGTACAGACAATTTGCAGGTCCTGCCGATGCCCGGAAGGCAGACCTCACTGGAGCTAATCATGGGGAGAGCAACTATTTAGATGTTAGTGATGAACAAAATGGACCAGAAAATCTCCACACAAATTGACATGCACATTATTTTCTGGATGCGCTTTCTGCTTCATGGAGCAGTTAAAAAAAAACTCCGTCTGTACAGCAAATTGAAAATCCCATTCACTTTGCTGGCAGACGTTTTGACTGATCTGTTTTTGGTGCAGTTTAAAAAAGAAAAAAAACAGCATCAAAAACTAATCAACAATGCACCGTATGAGCATAGTGTTAAATGTTAATGATCATTCACTGATTTACATATGAAGAATATCATGCTTCAGATTCAAAGGATTTAAATATCTCCTATTTTTCACAGCTTGATTTTAAAGTTGGTTGGAAGAAGCTGAAAGAAGTTTTCAGCATTGCTGGAAATGTGAAGAGGGCAGATATTAAGGAGGACAAAGATGGCAAAAGCAGAGGAATGGGAACGGTTACCTTTGAGCAAGCGATTGAAGCAGTGCAAGCTATCTGTATCCTTTTATGTATAAGTGTTTGCATTATAAGTGGATAGTGGTGTTGTATGTTATCGCATGCGTCTCGCTCAGGGTGTCTTCGGCCTTAACAGCAGCATCTAAGGGGTTTATTGGCCAGTGGTCTTTTCTAACACTGGCCATGGCGTATACAGCAGCAGCAGGTTGTCAGCTGTAGAATACAGCTGTTGCTTTTTATTGCCCTGGGGGACACTATTCACTTACCATGTTTTGTGCTTTTAGAAGATGCACCCCAAATTTGGTGGAAAAGAGAGAAAAACATATTAATTTAATGCTAAATGGGGTCCATCTTACAATGCAAGTGTCTTACAAAATGTATATAAGGTGCTTCCCATACTGGTACACCCTTAAAAAAAACAAAAAAAAACACTAATCATACTTGCCACTCCATATCTCTCCCTGCAGCCCCTGCCATGCTTCTTTACTGCTTGTCCCAAGTATCTGATCACGTGTGCAGCTCTTGCAGCAATGGTGTCACTGTGCTGTTCCACTCACATAACCAGATGCTAGCACAGACAGATGGTGTGGGCTGCAGGGAGTGATATTGTGGGCATAGGCACTGCTTTCCACATAATGAAAGATGCGTGGAAAGTGCTGACTATTCACCCAGAATCCCATGGGGCTGTAGCTGCTAATCCAATGTTTATTAGGCTCATGTCATGCGCTGCTCCCCTGCCTACCGTCAGCACTGAGAGGTGGGACGGGGGGGGGGGAGTGGGGGTTGGGGAGGCGCTGCAGTGCGTACTACATGGGCGAAATGAGCAGGCCCCCACTAGCTGCAGCCACCTCCTTTCTCCAGACACTGCTCTCTAAAGTTGCTCCTCCCCTACCAGTAGTTAAATGCCCCTAACCACCCATCCCCCCCCACCCCACTTTCCTCCAAAATTTGGTCGGGGGTGGTGGTGGTGGGGGGGGGAGGAGAGTGTGTTTTATCTGAAAAATGCTGTATCTCTGGTCACTAATACGACGGTGGACACTAAGGGGTTAAGGCCCTGTCACACATAACGAGATCGCTGTAGCATCACATGTTGTGACGCAACAGCGATCCCGTTAGCGATGTCGTTGTGTGATACGCACCAACGATCTGGCACCTTCTGTGAGATCGTTGCATAATGCTCTGGGTCATTTCTACGTCATTGCACTCCCGCTGCGAACGCTACATCGTTGTTTGACAGGGACAATGACCAACTATCTCAATGCTACACTATGGAGTGACAATTCCCAACGACCGTGGCATAATTCTGGATCCCTGGTGCATCGTTTTTCATATCGCTGGTGAGATACCTGTTTGACATCTTACAAGTGATGTGAAAAACGACGCACCAGCGATCTCTGCACATAGTTATCGGGACCGCTGGTGCGTCATTATTTGAGACTGGGCCTTACAACCTTATCCAATATTACATGCTGAACGATTGATTTCTCTAAAGATATGGTGTCCTTTGTTGGTATAAAAAAAAAAAAACAAACCTTCTACTAGTGCACTGATTCACATTGATTGGAATACAAGAAAACCTCACCCTGCCTTTTCTGCTAAAATACCCATCATGTGTGATCGGCACATAAGCTCATCAAACATCCAGGGGCTGCCATGACAAGTATGTTGCCTCAATATATGCACACAAGAGCGTTACTTCTAAGGATTCCAGCTGAAATCTTGTTTACCCCTTTTATTTATAGTTATATTTGTTTATTGAAACAATTTAATACTTTTGGAACAACCTTCTTATAAAAGGAATCTGTGAGCAGGTTTTTGCTACTTCATCTGACAGCAACGTAATGTAGACAGAGACCCTTGAATCCAACAAGGTATCGCGTGATTATTGGCTGAAGCCACTCTGATACTGCTAAAGAACTTAGTTTCAGGTCTATAGCAGGATTTGGATAACTGCCTCCCGCTCACCCCAGACACCGTAGAGATTGTCACTTCCTTGTCATTACTCAAGTCCTGCAATATTAATCACAGGGTAATAAAACAATTAGTTTAAATATACAATTGCTTTTTATTTCCCCCTCCAACTTTTACATGGCAAAAACCTGCTGGGGGATTTACTACTTCACATCCTCACTACTTACCCCGAGAACATGTTATTAAATACAAGATTGAAGATGTAGATTAATTGATAATGGCCAGTTCCTGAATGTGTTCTATAGGGGCAAATAAACCATTAGTCCTTGTATTGCAACTGCTCCTTAACTGATTTCTCACAGCTATGTTCAATGGACAGTTCTTGTTTGATCGTCCTATGCATGTTAAAATGGTATGTGAAAATGGAATAGACAGAATATTTTTTTTCTTCACAATCAGCTATATAGTCATAATGCTTTGTTTTTCTAGGATGACAAATCTTTTCCTCCAGATGACTTCCATGCTATGGAAAAAGCTCCTCAGTTACCTCGTAAGTAAAAATTGGCATTACTACTTTAATGAGAACGTAGTTGGGACATTTAATCCCTATGTAAAGGTCAATGGAAAGATGTTCTGATTAAGATGCCGGACTGCTGAGCTCAGGAGAGGGCAGGTTCTGTCTCTAGATGTACAGATTCATTGATCTGCTTATGGCAATAATCTGCTGCATGTAGGTTTTTCAAATGTGTTTTAGAAGTAGTGACAAGCAAATTTGGTTTTCATTTCTAACTTCTGCTCATCCTTTTTAGTATTGTTTAGGTTTTGTGCATTGTAGAGTTGAACTGTCAGCTCTTTGACAGGGCAGGTCTCCAATGTAGATGTGGCATGGTTTAATATTACTTGTCTAAGGGCAGAGACGCACTATGCAAGATGCATGAGAGTATCTTGCATGACTCGCCCAGCGCCTACCTCTGTGAATGAGAGTGCACCAGCTGCTTGTATTTCTATGCAGCTCCTTTCCAGAAGGTCAAGGGCAGGTAAGTCATGCGAGATACATGCATCTGGCATAATGGGTCTCTGCCCTAATTAAGGGACTCGTGCAATGTCACATTCAGTATTTTGTTTTGGTTTAGTAAATGTCTTGCTGCACACATTCTTGAATAATCTTCAAATTGTTTTTTTTTTTTTTTTTTTTTTACTCTCAAGGTGGCCTAGGAGGTATAGGTATGGGACTTGGACCTGGCGGGCAGCCAATTAGTGCAACACAGATTGGAATGGGTGGTGGAATGGGAAACATGGGTCCATCAGGCAAGTATACAGCACTATCTGCAAAAAAAATCCAAAGGGTTTACAATTGGGGAGCAATACTAACACTGAATTTATTTTAGGAATGGACGGCCCTGGATTTGGTGGAATGAACAGAATGGGGGGTAAGTGTTAGCTACTCACAATATTTAATGTTTTCCAGCAGTAGTAGTGGAATATGTGAGTGATATATTTAATTCCACACTTACAGCTGCTAGTGGATTTGGTGGCATGGATGGGATGAGTAACATGTCAGGATTTAGTGGAGTGAACCGTATGTCAGGTACGTGGCCTGTATAGTTTTTTTTTTTTTTTTTTCTTTTCTTTAGAGCATAAAGAGCATAGTAGTATGAACACAATTTATGGTGTCTCTTCTCACGCCCATATATTTTTATTAAAGTAGTTATCTGGGAGGATTCTGTTTTTGTTAAAAAAAAAAAAAAAATAAATAAAAATGAGCTAACAGGCAGTTACTTGCTAACAATTTTCCTGTTGTCGATCTCTCTGGTCACAAATCTGCTTGCATGCCATTCAATAGCATCCGCTTATTATGCGTTAATGGCAGCAACCTCTCTTCCACACACACCCATTATGTAGACGACCTCTTTTTAGCACATGAAGGGCCAGTCACTGTAGTAACCTTGACATCATTTGCTTCTGCCGTCCACACTTGATATGTATATTGCACGCATCGCGCAGTGACAAGCTCGCTGGCTGCTCGACTATACCAAAGCCAGTTGCCGACCAATCTGATTGGCCAGCAGCCCGCAGTGCTAGTCCCTAGCTGCAGTGCTGGCAATATATCAAGTGTGAACAGCGGCACAGACTGCGGGTTGCGGCGGATGGAAGCAAGCATTGTCAAGGCGACCACTGGGCCTGCAGGCTGTACAATGCCGCCTATGGGGCAGCATTCTGGATGCTTGGTTGTTTTTAGCCCCTATATCAGGCGTCTCAATCAGGTTCCCTTTTTAAATATGCAACTGCCTTTAGACAAGGGTAACTTGTCTTTGGGATTTTCTAACCCACCTGAGATCAGCATTATTTAGTGGAAGAGACTCTGATTTTAGTGATATCTCACTTGCTAGACTGCTTGCTGCAATGTAGATAAAATGTTTTATCGGCTGTAGATCTACCAGCTCTCTAAATGCTGAGCTCTGTAACACCGCCCACAACAGCTTCTGCCTATGCGTTGTGTACTTAGCTGGCAATCAGTGATATGGGGTAGGTTTGTAGAAAGCTGATTAATATGGTGGACTGCATGGCAGTACTCAAGTGATAATCTCCTGCTGATTTTAATATAATGATTTTTCAAAGCTTGAGTAAGCAGCTCAGTAAGTGACACATTGCTGGAAATCAGGGTCTTTGTCTCTACATTATCCTGTTGCGATTAGGTGGGTAAAAACAGGGTGATTGATTCCTTTTAATGATCCATCGTTTTTCTTCTTACCTTTTGCTGATTTTTTTTTTTTCTCTTAAATATCTAGGAATGGGTGGTGTTGATGACTTCAGGGGCAGTTTAGGATCTGGCATGAGTGGAAGCATGTCAAGTAGCATGGCAGGAATGGGAAGCATGGCAAGCAGCATGGGAGGTAAGGAGATCAAATATACGGAGAACTCATGGATGTACAAAGTGTCAATGAATAATTAAGCATCCATTTAATTCAGACATGTACAGAGGAGGCATGGGAAGCAGCATGGATAGAGAGTTCAGTCGAAGTGAACTTGGCTTGAGCCGTGGCTTTGGAGATTCATTTGGAGGAATGAGTAAGTTATTTCATTATACTTGTATGTTATTTTGCAGTAGCACTCCAGCAGATTCTCACATGTTGTATGCGAGGCCTATCTAAGAACAGCAGGGATGGAGGAGAAGGCAAGAACTGCTTTCCTGACTTGCATTGAAGAGTCCGGTGCTACCTGTTTAAGCTTCAGCTTCTGTCCTTTGTGATGGGTTCTCTGCTTTAGAAGCAGCTGGGATGGGGAGAGCAGAAACTGCCATATCTTAGAAATATTCTGCACACAGTATACAATAAAAAATAATTTTAAATGGGCTGTGATTTCAGTGGAGTTTTAGAATTGAAGCAAATGTATGGACTTTCCTAGTTTAGAAAAACAAACAACATCAGCTGATGGGATATACTGGAGGTTGGAGTGACCTGTGCACAGAACATGTACTAGATTGTTCGCCAAGGGATCACAAGTTGCAGATCACTAAGTGTTCACAATACATGGATGCAAATGAGCTGTGATTTAAACAAATACAACTAGGCTTTGATATATAATTCAGATTCTACAATTACAAGCATTCATGTCAATCCTTTTGATGTTGGGTTTTGTGATTTTAACTTTAACCCTTCCCCTACCCTTGCACTGTTTCCATCTACAGTTACTTGTGCCGGACTTGTCAGGAATAATTTTTCTTGCCTGATGTCCAAAAAATAAACCCCAACCCTAAGAGCAATGGTACAAATGTTTTAGTATTAAATTGCTGTAAATGGCATGAAAAGTAGAAGTCTGTTTTGCAAAGCTCTGCTGAAATGGGCTTAGTGGGAGCGTGCCACCACAGCTAATCTAATGCAAGATTTGATGTGGTACCCCTTACACAACAAGTCTTACTTCAGTCTCAGTTTAGAGTAAGATTTCTGGCGGCAAGCTAGGTGGACACCACTTGGCCAACACTCCTCATTCATTTAAGGAAACTTGTCAGGTTCCCTGTGCATAAAGAATAAGCAGTTCTGTACACATACCTATAAACCCTGCCTAACAGTCCCTTCATATAATGGCATCCATAAACAGATCTTTACAAAAAGTATTTCTAAAGGCCATTTGAGATGTTAATTTAAAATAGGACTAGTTAATGGGGTGTTGGTTCACCCGACTAGTCAGCCTACTTAGCAAGTTACTGTGCCCCTTTGGACAGCCAGCATCTGCATCGCTGTTCAAAGCCGTACACTGCTTTTTACCTCAACATTGACCTTTGACACTGGGTGAATGCACTTCAGCTTCAGAGAGGCTTGCTGCACATGATCAGATGTCTGCACTTTGGGACATGCGTGCTACTCTAAAGCGAAGTCCGATCATGCACAGTGAGCCTCACTAAAGCCGGGAAGCTCAATGCCGAGGAATACAAAGCTGCGTGCATGGCTTTGTATAGCAATGCCGATGACTGGGCTCTGTAAAGCATTTTATGAAACCCACAGGGCTGTGGTAACATGCTAAGTGGGCCAACTAGTCAAAGCCCCAATTTGCATCTCATGAACTTGCTTTAAAAGAAGGATTTTTGTGTACTCGCCGAATAATCTTTCTCTGAGAGATTGGGTGACAGACCATGGGTGTTACACTTGCTGTCTTTAGGAGGTTGACACTAAGTAGACAAAAGTTAGCCCCTGCAGCGTACACCCTCATGCTGACTAAAGCTGAAGCCAGTTTGGTGACCAAGAAGTAGGAGGTAAACAGAAAAACATCGCATTACAGCATGTACCGACAACTCCATGAACTGAGATTATCTCGACATATTCTCTAGTGATGGGTGCTGTGTCCCCCAATGAAGTCTCAGAGAAAAAGAATTTTCGGTGAGTGCACAAAAAACCTTCCTTCTCTCCTTCATTGGGGGACACGGACCATGGGACGTCCCAAAGCAGTCCCTGGGTGGGAAACAAGAAAAACCACACTGAACAAAAGTCAGAACTGTTAACTGCAAACAATAACCAAGAACAAGAGGCCGCTGCTACCTCCCTCAGAGGTGAACTACCGCTGCCTGTAGGAGCTTTTGTCCTAGGGCTGTGTCCGCTGAGGCCTGGGTATGGACCCTGTAATGCTTAGAGTAGGTGTGTAAGGTGGACCAGGTCACTGTCTTACCAACCTGAAGTGCTGACGCCTGATGGTTGATGGCACAGGAAGCACCTACCACTCTTGTGGATTGAGCCTTGTCACCCCGTGGGGCTGCTCTTCCCTTAATTTTGTAGGATTCTTGGATCGAGGATCTTATCCAACGAGCAATCGTATCGAAGGGCTCTGACTAGATCTAACGATGTAGGGAAACCTCTACTGGACGTGCCGGACAAAATGAGGGCATCACAATTTCCTCAATTAAGTGAAAAGGGGACACCACCTTAGGAAGAAAATCCAGAGCGGGTCGGAGAACAACCTTGTCCTGGTGGAAGACCAGAAAAAGCTATCGACTTGAAAGTGCTGCCAGCTCCGAAATTCTCCTGATGGAAGTAATCGCTATTAGGCTACCTTCCATGAGAGATACAAAAGCGAAATTTCTCTCAACGGTTCGAAGGGAGGTCCCTGTAGGATCGTCAATACCAGATTAAGGTCCCAGAGCTCAACGGGAGGCCGTTAAGGAGCTGATAGATGGCAAACTCCTAAAATGAATGTTTTAATCTGGGGGCGTGAGGCAAGTGTCTTCTGAAAAACAAAAGACAAAGCGGAGATTTGTCTTTTCAAGGATCTCAAGGCTAGACCCGTGTCCAGACCAGATTGGAGGAAAGACAAAACCATCGGAATGGAGAAGGTTAGCAGAGAGTGACCATGATCTTGACACCAGGAAAAAATGTTTTCCAGGTGTGGTGGTAAATTCGTATGGAAGATGGTTTGCGGGCTCTGATCATAGTGTTGATCAATGCATGTGAGAAACTGACCTGGGTCAACACCCAGGTCTCAACAGCCAGGCCATAAAACTCTGAGCCCCTGAGTTCTGGTGGTAGAGGGGCCCTGAGACAGTAAATCCGGTCGATATGGCAGCTGCCCGAGAGTATCCACTAGGAGCTGAACTAGCTCCGCGTACCACGGATGACAGGGCCTGTCCAGGGCAATTGGAATGACCATGTTCTGTTTTTATCTTTCTCGCCACTCTTGGTATTAGAGGAAGAGGTGGAAAGATGTACGGAAGGTCAAAACCTCCCCACAGAAGAACGTGCGTCCACCCCATGGCTAGTGGGTCGTTAGATCGAGCTACGAAGGTTGGAACATTGGCGTTCAGCCGAGACGCCATAAGGTCTACGTCCAGGGTCCCCCACCGGTCGCAGATCTGAAGGAAAGCCTCTGGATGAAGGTACCATTCTCCCGATGCGAGACCTTGACGGCTGAGAAAGTTGGCCGCCCAATTATCGACTCTGGGAATGTGCACCGCCGATAATACCGATTATCTGCCCATCGAAGGATCTTCTGCACCTCGCGCATTGTTGCCCTGCTGCGGGTTCCCCCCGGTGGTTTATGTATGCCACGGCCGTGGCATTGTCTGATTGGGTCGACCCGCTAGAAAGTGGTGGAAGCTGCGCAGCGCTAGGAGAATGGAACTTACCTCCAGGATATTGATCGGGAGCAAGGTCTCTGAAGGGGTTTACCTCCCCTGGGCAGTGTGATGAAGGCACACAGCCCCCTTCCCCAGCCCAGGAGGCTGGCGTCGGTGGTGACCACTGTCCAGTGTATCGGGAGAAAGGATCTTCCCTGTTCCTGCTCCAATGAGGACAAGGGTGAACGTCTGACCTGAAGGCTCAAGTGGCACTTTCGGTCCAAGGAGAAGTGGCTCCAATCCCAGGTGGCTAGGAGTGCCAGCTGAAGGGGTCGGAGGTGGAGTTGGGCGAACGGGACTGCCTGCATCGCCGCCACAATCATTCCCAGGACCTTCATCCCGAATCGAATGAAGTAGTGTCGGACGTCTGAGGGCAAGGGCTCCCTGGCTGAGAGCTGCTGATTTGTCTGGTGGGAGGAAAACCAGTCCCTGGGAGGTGTTTGAAGATAATTCCCAGGAAGGTGAGGCGCTGTGACTGAGTTGGAAAGTATTTGTCCAGATTCACAATCCATCCCAGGCAAGAAAGTGTCGCTGGTAATCTGCACGCTATCTACACAAGCCTGAAAGGAGGGGGCTTTTATCAGAAGGTCGTCCAAATAAGGAATGACTACGACGCTTGTGGGAGTGTAGAATGGTTATGACGGTGGTCATGACCTTGGTGAATAGTCTGGGCGTTGCCAGTCCGAATGGGTGGGCTGTGAACTGGAAATGATGCGACTTTACTGCAAAACGAAAACCTTTGGTGGCTAGGAAAGATAGGAGCATGGAGATGGGCACCCTGGATGTCAAGGGACGTCAGGAATTCTCTGCTCTCCATGGAAGCTATCACTGACCTCAGACTCCATTCAGAAGGACCGAACTTTGAGGTACTTGTTGAGGATCTTTAAATCTAAAATCGGACGGAGCCATCCTTTTTTGGAACTACGAAGAGGTTGGAGTAGAACCCCCTTAATGAGGTCGTTGTCTGGGATGGGTGTCATGACCCCGGCTTGGCAAAGGGAGTTGATCGCTCGATGGAAGGAGCGGACCCGCGCTGTGGGCTTTGGGGTACGGGATTTGCAGAATCTGGAGGTGAATCTGCAAACTCTTATCCTGTATCCGTCCGGAGGACACAAGGTCTCTGAACCACCTGTCCTCTACTATGGAGAGCCAGACTTGGCTGAAGAAAAGTAGATTGCTGCCTACTCTGGTGTGGCTGTCAGGGATGGACCAGAGTCATGACTCTTGAAACAGTCGGGACTGTGATCCCTGGTTTCTGGATTGTTTGGCACGAGCGCACCAGGAAGTAGTGTTCTTGTAAGACATCTGGTTTCGCCTGTCCTTGGGGGAGACTTTTCTGACCTGGGAGTTGTCTGAAGGGTGTTCCATCTGCTAAAGGATCGAAAGGAACGAAATGGCTGGCATCTGTAGACATATTGTTTGGGTTTGAGTTGTGGGAGGTACTCTTGCCTCCCTTCACATCAGAAATAAGCTTATCGAGGCCTTCTCCGAAGAGATGACCGCATTGGTATGGGAGCCCAGTCGGGGATATTGTTTTGTTTTTTTTTTTTTTTTTTTTTGGGAGGGTCTGTTAACGTTCCAGCTACTGAGCCGGATGGTGATCAGGTTGCTAGCAGCATGTGCTGCGCAATTTGCCGCATCTAGAGAGCCGTTGATCAGAAAATCTCTGGCTACGGGTTTCTGACTCAGAAGGTCAACAAGATCCTGCGGAAGGGACTTGCTTGCATCTCGCTGCGGAGTGAGACTGCCTGAGATCGGCCACCTCGAAGGCAGACCAAGAAAGGGTTTCAATCTGTTTCTGTGGAATCCTTAAGGGATGCCCCATCCGGTAAGAACAGAAGGGTGTTCGTGGACAGTGTTGAAATAGCGGGGTCCATGGTCGGGGAGGAAGCCCATTCCTTGCACTAATCGGCAGGAAAGGGGTAATGCACGTCTGAGCTTGCGTCCGGTAAATCTTTTAACTGGGTGTTCCCTATGCCTCTGTAGTATGTCTTGAAATTTACCATGGTTAGAAAAAACCTTGTGTGCATGCCTGGATCTCTGGAAGGCGATCGGGTGTTCCTGTACAGTGGCAGCATAGTCCTCTACCCTTAGCGTCTGGTTAACGGCCGCAATGAGTGTCGACCATTGCTCGGTTGTAAGATCAAAAGCCGCCGCGTCCTCGGATGCAGAATCTGAATTTGATACCTCCCCAGGGGATTGGGAACCAGATTCCGGGGCCACCGGTTCTGAGGTGTGAGTTGGACTGGAGGAATAACTCCTATGTCCCCTTTTCTTAGTTGGTTCAGTGACTCCGGCGGAATTACGACCCTGTTCAGAAGAGGGCTACCCGGTAGTCGGGTAGTCCTCAGGAGTGCTCATAGAGAGACCTGTGGGGTTGGGAAGATACTGCAGTGCCTGAGTAATGGTTTGTGAGAGCATCTGGGATAATGACAACACCCACTCGGGTAGGGGGTTGGGGGGGGGACACAGTGTATTGGGCCCTGGTTCAGCGGATGGTTGTTGGTCACGCTCTAGGGCACAGGGCTGCCAGTACGGGTTGGAATGACCCCCGGGGCAGTTTTGTCTGGCTTGTCACGCAGTTATTTTGTAAATAAGTGTGTTCCTTGGGGGTTGAGAGCTCTTGCTCTTTGAGTTGGGCATGGCCATACTATGGTGCTGCAGGGAAAGGCTAAGTGTCTGCTGAGTATCAGCGTTACCCGTCCTGCAGATCGTGGACTGCTCTCCCCAGCCGCAGGCTGATGTAGCAGAGCTGTGCCTGTGGTCACTGTCCCCAAATAGCTGCTGGCTCCAGTACTGGTTGCTGCCTGATGAGTGGAGCACGGTATATTGTGGTTCTCTGCCCTGCTTAACTGCAGGCTGCACCGTGCTCCCTGATAGGTAGCTGACCGGTGTCAACCGAAATGGCTGCTATTATCCTGTGAGGGGGTGCGCTGGGGGACTTGCTGGCAGCAAAAAGGACGCGCAGGAACTCTCCTCCTGTGCGAGAGGCACGCAGAGGTCCGAGATGTGGGCCGGTATGGGTCGGAGCCTCCCGAGTGCAGGCCACAGGAGCTGGGGGTTTGACTTGCGGACCGCCGGATGAGCGGAGGCATAGCCACGGCACAAGGGCGCAAAACCCGGGGAGTACATTTTTGTGGCCTGCCGACCGGGAGCTTGCGGTGCCACTGGGCCGCAGAAACCGTGGGCTATATTTTGCGGGCTGCCGGCTGGGAGCGCATTAATCCTGCGCGGCAGTGCTGGCGTATGGCCTTGCTGCGGACGCACGCTGTAGATGCTCACCGCAGAGGGGGTCTCTGAGGTGCTATCCTCTGCCCCTGTGCTGACTTGTTCTGCTCATCCATGGCTCAGGATACGCTCTCCCTGCAGGGAGAGTCTGTGGAAAGGTGGGGGAGCATTCTCATCCCAGGACCCCTCGCTCCACGACCGGAGGGGAGAGGAGTGAAGGACACGCTCAAGCTCTCGGCACTCCCTGTACAGCAGGGGTGCTGATGTGAGGTGCTTGCACGGACAGCTGAGTCCCACCAGCTAGGCATTTGGGGCCGAAGGGGGACGACACCCCAAGAGTATCCGCAGAGCAGGTCCGGTAGTGGGCACTAAGACGACACTGTGCCTCACAGTTGCTGAATGGGCTCGTCGCCCTGACATCTTGTGAAAATTAAGGAAAAATAAAGAAAGATTCAGGTGTGCTCTGAATAAAGAGGTTGACACATCTTCCTCCTGCTGACACTAAGCTTAAACTGGCTTCAGCTAGAGTCAGCATGAGGGTGTACACTGCAGAGGAGGGGCTGAATTTTTTTTTTTTTTTGTCTGTCGGCTTCCTAAAGACAGCAAGCGTAACACCCATGGTTTATGTCCCCAATGAAGGTGAGGGAGAAAATACTTTTTCAAAAGATCTGTTTATGAATTCCGCTAAGAAGGGGCTCTTGGATCTCTGTGCATATTCCTATAATCTCTGCTTAACAGTTTCCCTTTAATGAGGCATGCACCTGTTAATGAATCAGGAGTGTCTGATCACAGCATACCTCTTAAGCTGGTGTGAACATCATTGGTCTAAATGCCTAGAATGACAGTTCCTGTGGACAAATGGCTTTCTTCAGGGTAATGCTAAGCTTGCTATGCTAAGCAGTGCTATCACATACTCTTGGCTTCTGGAGCCTTAATTTACCGCTGACCTATTTGCACTTTGTTTTTTTAATAAAAATTCCAATCAACTTTTCGCTTTATAAGACGCAAAGCACGAGGGGCAACGGCATTCAATATGATGCTGAGTCCTTAGCAATGTTCAGTTGCTTGTATATTTACCAAAAAAATGGACAGCACTCAACAATAGTGTATACTTCACGTTTATATTGGCCCGTACTGACCTAACGTTTCGGTTCAAGCAGAACCTTCTTCCGGCAGTGTTCTTCCACCCACACCTCCATCCTTGATATGGCCCCCTTGTGCTGGCATTTTTAGCTCCCCTGCTGGTGCGCTCATGGTAAAATAACACTTTTAATTCTCCATCCACTGCTGGCTCCATCGCTCCCAGCTCCGCGGTGTCTTTTCCTATGTCTACCAGCATCCGAGAACATCACTGTGCGCCCCGATCACATGATTGGATTGGGTACAGAAACCAGAAGACACCGAGGTGTTGGGAGGGACTGAGCCAGTGGCAGAAGGTGAATTGAGAGCTTTTATCTTACAATGTGCGCGCCAGCAGGGGGCATATCCAGGGGGTGTGAGTGCAGGCACATGTAATACGCGCCGTTCCCCTGTCCACATCTCTGCACGGCTTCAGCACCAAAGTGATTGACAGCGGGTGCAGTGCATGTTACATGAGGCCAATGAGCAGGATCACCTGACGTTCCGCTGCCTCCGCAGTCTGATCAAGCCCCCTGACACTGCCCCAAAGCGCCCCGCCCCTTCTCCACTACAGTACATGTAGATTTCTGATTAGAAGACTCGCCCCACACCCACTTCCCCAATATTTGGGGGAACAAAAGTACGTCTTCTAAACGGAAAGTACAGTACTTTTTGCTATCTTTTCTGCATGAACACATAAGTACTCTATTAGTGCTCTGGTGCTTTGAGTGATGATATTCTCTCTATAGGTAGTGCTATGGTTGGAAGCTTTGGTGGGATGGGATCTTCTTCACTTGGTCCTCTAGGATCTGGCATGAGTAAGTTATGACACTTTCCATTTTCTATATGATTATATATTGTCTCCCATTGCAGCCAAATACACGCCCCAAATGGGTTATTGTGTCAGGCAGTCTGTCTGAAGGCTGACATGGCTGCCATCCTATTCTCCCATGTGGTCCAGCCTATGGTTGTACTTCAAAGAAAAACTCAATTTTCTCTTATATAGTGCAGTATTATGGAATTGCAGTACATATTGCAATTGCTCAAATGACCAGAGGTTCAAGTTGGCTGGTGAGACCCCATCCACTCCACAAGCAAAATAATAAAAACATGGATGGCTATAAATTAAAGTTGTGTAATGAGAATTGACACAGAAAAAGTATTAAACACACAGAGGTGCAGAAAGCCATGACACTAGCTGAAATCTATCAGTAATTAGAAAGAAATCCTACCACTTAGTGAAAAATATAAGCTGGTTCAACTGACAGCCAATAAAAAGGTGTCTCATTACCAAGCTGCCACACAAGAAGCCTCTCATAGGTAAAACCAGTGGGCTTTATCCAGACTGTTGCAATCTAATTGTTGCAAAACATACTGATGGCACTGGTTACAAAGGTATCTATAAACCACTGAAGGTTCCAGTGAGCACTGTTAGGGCCATTATCCAGAAGTGGAAAGGACATAATTTCCACTCTTGTATGAAATCTTGCAAGGAGCACCTGGCTCCAGGAAAAATTATCAGAAGTTGTCCAAGAGCCAAGAATTGCCTGTTGAGATCTACTGAAAGTTTGCTCTTCAACATTTAGACAGGCCTGTGAAATACTGCAAGAATATAGTCTGGTCACAAGATGAAAATTGAGCTCTTTAGATGCCATGTTACTCACCGTGTTTGGAGGCCAAAAAAGACTGCATATCACCTCTAAAATGTCATACAATAGTGACGTTTAGAGGTGGGAACATTATGCTGTGAGGCTGTTTTTCTGCATATAGCACTGTCAAACGTCATATAATTGAAGAAAGGATGAATGGACAAATGTACCGAGATGTTAATTAAAAAATCTGCTATCTACCAGATTGATTAAGATGAAATAAGGGTGGACTTTTCAGCAAGACAATAATCCCAAACACATGGCCAAGGAAACTCTCAGTTGGTTTCAGAGAGAGACCAAGCTGGCTGAGCCAATCACCTGACCTGAATCAAAGGGAAAATTTCTGGAAGAAACTAAAGCTCAGAGGTCATGGGAGACAGCAAAACCTTCAGGATATGAAGTGTTTGGCCCAAAATCACACCTGAACAATGCATGAGACTAGTTTCTCAGTACAAGAGGTGTCTTGAAGCTGTCATCCCCAATAAAGGGTCTTAAATACTTTAGTAAACGTGTTCAATACTTGTTCCCTGTCATTTCTTATCGCTAAATTTAAGGCATCTATGGTTGCATTTCTTTGGTTTTTACTGACATATCTTGAGAATTTCATGTCAATAGCACCTTTAGACATTTACCTAGAAAATTGGTGATGTGTTCAATACTTATTTCATCTGCTGTGTTTGGTATCTCCATGTCCCAAATGGTCCACTTTATCATAATGAAACCGTTCGAGTGAAATAATAAGCGCAGAAAAGAAAAATGTTAACTTCACCATTGTGGTTTTCTGTGGCTAGAAGAAATGCAATAAACTGCTATCAAAAGATTTGCTCCCAAAAATGCAGTCAAATTAGAAACTCAATTTGAGACCAAAAAAAGTTTTGAAATTTCTGCACACTAATTGCATCTATTTTTTTCTATTTCACACCACTTGGAATTTTACTGTTTTCTATTATGTTATTTGGTAAAAATTCAAAATGACAACTTTTCCCACGAAAAAAGTGCTCATATGGCTTGTGGGCGTTAAAAAAACAAGGGTTCTTGAAGATAAAACCAAAAACACATTTCAAGGCTTTTATCAGTATTAATATATAATATTGACTGCCCTAGTAAAAAGCACATTGTGAAGTAGTAATGGTGGAATCTCTTCTTAAACAATGTTTTTGTTAATTTGTTCTTAGGCTCCGGAATGAGTGCCGTGAATAGCATGAGTATGGGGCTCGGCATGGACAGAATGAGCTCCAGTTTCGATCGTATTGGGGTGGCCTGGACAGAACCATGGATATGGATCGTGGGTTTGGAGGGTTTGGCTCTGCATCACTGGGAGGAGGAAGTGATTTAAGAGAACGAAGAAATAAAGGGTCTCAAATATTTGTTAGAAATGTAAGAGACTGCCAGCTGGCTATTATTTAATGTGTTCAGGCTATTATGCTATATTTTTTTACAATTTTTTTTTTTCACTTTTCCTTCCCCAATTTTAGCTCCCATTTGACTTGACCTGGCAAAAACTGAAAGAGAAGTTCAACCAATGTGGTAAGTTAGACTGGTGTAGTCAATGGTGTTTGTGTTTTTTTTTTTTTTTTTTATGTATAATCTATATTACAGCCATTCCAAAAACAGGCAGTACTGTATAGTTACCAAAGTGATCATCTTTATTGGCCAGTTTCGACCACCTAGGGGCCAGCAACTCCACATATTAGATATAAACAGAAAAAAAGCTGCACAGCACTCAAGATATAGTGTGAACTGATGCAAGCTGCGATGCTGGAACAAACAACCAGAAAAGTCACTGCAGCACTAATCTTTTTATTTGCTGGGGTTCTTGGTACATATATTGTCCAATATCTGCTTGGTCATCAACCACTCCACAGTGACCCCAGATCTGATGAGTCCTATGCTGACATCCCTGATGGATGCAGCTGTGTGCTGCAGTGAATTTTTTCTGGTTAGATGGAGATAATATTTTTTGGCTTTTTGCTTTAATTATGTTAATAATGAATTCCCAAATTCTTTTGTAGGTCGTGTTATATTCGCAGAGATAAAAACGGAGAATGGCAAATCCAAAGGCTGTGGAACTGTAAGATATGATACCCCAGAAACTGCAGAGAAGGCCTGCAGGCTAATGAATGGCATAAGATCAATGGTAGAGAAATTGATGTCCGCATCGATCGCAATGCATAATTCCTTTTATCCAGTGGCATTCCCACAATTGTCCAGTCTTTTTTGGTAAATACATTTTAGTAAATGTTAGAGCAGATATTCCTTACTTTTAGTGCAAGCCTGTGCTAGTGGTGTTTAATGTATTTTTTTGTTATATATTTTGATTTTTAAACACCATTGTCTCTAGTCGTTCAGTTTATATGAATTGACGTACTGTTTTTAATAAAGCCAATTTCTCACAGTCTACATTGTGGGGTTCCAATCCTGTATTTTGTTTTACCCTCTCCAGCGCAGTTCAGATTCTCTTTATTGACAAAATAAAACTTGTTGAAATGACTCAGTGGAACTGGTAAACGTTGGTCTGTCTATTGTTTTTTTTTTTCTCTTGAATTATGTATGTGATTTTTGCATTGAACAAATTTGTCACTGAAGCGACAAACTTAACTTGGCCACTGGAGACGAATGTAACCTTAAATGTTTCACAGGCATAATGGGAAATTTTAGTAGTTTAACACCTTCACCACCCAGGAATTGTTCGTTTTTGCTCTACTGCTTCCAAGAGCCATAACTTTTTTTTTTATTCCTCTTTTGCATCATTGGGGACACTAAGTAGAGAAAGTCGTCCTCTCTGCAGCATACACCCCTCAGTAGGAGTAGTTAGTTTTAGCTTAGTGTCGCAAGGAGGCACATGTGCTCTCTATCTCGGACTACTGCTACCCTTTTTTATTTATTTTTTTTTACCTTTTTATTTTTCCTTCTATATAAACCAGGCGAGTGTTTCCCTGAGTGCGCTGTTCTCTTCTTAACATGGGGATCGCGCAAGGCATGCAACACTTTGGGGCGAGTGATCTCTCAAGGTCTCTGCTCTCCCACTCGACCACAGGACCAGCCCTGTGGTTGATGGTCTCCCCTGCTGGACGTCAGTCTGGTGTATCCCTGGGGTTTAACCCCAGGGGATCCACAGCCGTGCGCATCCCTCTGCATAACAGCGGGGATACAAGGAGTGTACCCTGCCTCTCACCTCCTCCACTTAAGGAGCGCAGGTGCTTGAGAGTGCTGCAGATACCGGCAAACTGTGTGTAGGAAAGGGCATACAGCAGAACCCACCAGGCACCTAGACCCTGCGCACGGTGCTCAGGGAAGAGGCCCGCTGCACACAGATACCAGGCACCCAGATCCAGTGCCCACCCAGCTGCTGAAGCTCCATGCCGGGATGCACATCGCCGGTAAGTTTGGGGTGGACATCCACAGCATGGGGCTTGAGGCTGCTGACTGCTCACAGCTGTGGCACCGCTACTCCAGGGTCCCCAGTAATCCAGGCCCTCGTCTGGGTCTTCACACTAGCCCCACCCACACAGGCTGGCGGCCGAGGCTGCCAATCACGCTGGGCCTTAACGGTTGCGTCACTGCGCCTGCCCTTTTAGGGTGCACGCCCACTAGTGACACGTGCCCAATCACGTGGCACAAAACACAAAAACGGACAAAGACACACGTGGAGCTCAGCAGCAACCCGGTGTATAGTGTCGAGGTCACAAACATTACCTGGCCTGCTCCCCAGCAAGGAAGGGGTGGGGGGGGGCCCACACACTCGCCCCCCCCTACACACTCTCGCCCCCCCCCCCCCCCCCCCAACACACACACACTCACCCCCACACACACACACACACTCGCCCCCCCCCCCCCCACACACACACACACACACACAAACTCGCACAACAAAGCTTCTTGCTCCTGAAGCGAAAGCACCTCTAGCCGACACCTCTGCACAAGGAACAAGGAGACACAAGATCCGGGTAAGCTCCATTACGAGATGCTTTTCCCTGCAGCATCCACGCTGACACTGCCTACTATTTGCCCTTTCAAACCATACACTACAGTACCACTTTCAATGTAATTTGGTAAATGATGGCAGATTCTAAAATACCAAAATTGATCAATGCATCATGTACTAGCTCCCAGACTGCACTCCCCCTTGGACACGCTTTGCAACTTTAGCTAAACTGAGCCCCAAGGTGCCTACCACTGACACAGTTGTCTGACATGCCTGCCTGGGCCCCTGGCCTGACGCGATCAGTTGACTCATTAGCCAGAATAATGCGTCATTCCCCATGCGGCTGTCAGAGGACCACTCTCACTCTCCCCGCCAGTCCTCTCAAGGACGATCGGCCAACAACAGGGAATGTCGCTGGTTTAGGCCCCCGCAGTGACCAGTAGACCAGACCCATACAAGTCTTTCCCAAGACACTCGCCCCCCACGTCATCCATAGATGACACATCTTGCTCTCTGTCACCTGAAGACCAGCCAGAGTTACTCTCCGAAGGGAAACTCAGCCAGAATCGTCCCAGGACCTGGAGATGGACACCCAGGCAAAACACTAAAAGTCAGTGATGATCCTACCACTGCCCCGGAGCTTGCAGTGTCTTTTAAATAGGCAAAACGCTCCCGTCAAGTCAAATCATCCTGAGTTTAGGGACATAATCTGACGACTCTGGGAGCGCCCAGACAAGCGCTTCGTAGGTCACAGACCTACCGAAGCTAAATACCCCTTCGCGCCGGACCAACATAAAGCATGATCTGAATCTGCAGCCGTCAATCCCCCAGTATCGCGTCTAGCCAGCAGAACCCTCCTAACGCTCAAAACTCATTTATCAAAGACCCCAATGATCGCCAAATAGATAACCTAGCACGCTCGGTCTTTGAAGCCTCAGGAGCAGCCCTCCCACCCTCCTTCGACGGCGTGGGTCGCAAAAGCCACGATATCTTAGACAAGGTACCTTTACACGTCGCAACATTGCATGCAATTTCACTTGTAACTTGCTGGTTGCAGAGAAATCATGGACACATTGTTCCATTTGTACACAGCAAATGTGTCCATGATTTAACTGCAACCAGTAAGTTGCAAGTGAAATTGCATGCAATTTGCGATGTGAAAAGGTACCCTTTACCCTACGCGCAATCCTACAAAACTTCGACTTCCCTCAAGAGGCAACAGACCTAGTCGACCATCTCGCCATATCCGGGAGTACTATTTACTAACATCCTGTAGATACAGCCAACTGCTCTGCATTGGCAGCGTCGAATGCTTCTCCATTTGCTGTAACAGCGATTTAAAGAACGAGGCAGCACTCACCGGTATGTGCAGTGTGGTCTTTTAATCCAGAATCTCAAGGATAGACAGGGTGCAGGGAGGTGGACCACGGAGGCCGGTGGACAACGACGCTGTTTCGCAATCGATGTTGCTTCTACGGGTCCAGGTCCAGTGCCTGGAAGTGGGTGGGGCGGGGTGTCATGGCGGTGGGGCTCTGCGGGGAGCGCGGGTGTATGCTGCGGCAGTCGGCTGCACAATGCCTCCTGTGCTGGCTTCCGGTTCGCGCCTGTGCATTGGGGGGGGAAAAGCGCTCCTTACCCGGAAGTGGTGGCTTATGCTTCCAGGGGGCCGGGGAGGTGGCCCCAGCGCAGGTAGTCTCTGGGAGGATACTTGAGGCGGCAGCGACGGCGGTATGGTGCCTCCCGTGATGTCTTCTCCTGGGGCAGGGGAGCTGTATCCGCCTGAAGGGGATATGTAGCCATCCAGCAAATCTCGTAGCAGCAGCGTGCGCAGCAAGGACGCCGGCTCATCAGAGAGGAGTGAGCGGAGTAAATCTGGTCCGCAATCATCTCAAGCTGGTCCTCCACCTCCTGAACCGGTCAGTAGGCACACAGCTTCACTGGGTGAGTGTGATTCTCTCCTGTTATGCTGATCCCCTCCCTTTCTGTCTCCCTTTAGGCTAAGAAGGCCAAAAAGATAAAACACAAGGAATGTGCTCTGTGCATGCAGCCCCTTCCTGAGTCGTATGTTAAGCGTCTGTGTCAGGCTTGTATAGCTCAGACGTTGCAGGAGGAATCCTCCATTAAGACTGCTGATATTCGCTCTATGATCCGGGAAGAACTGCTTTTATTCAGAGAGGTGGTTCACCCTCGTGCTCCTTCCTCTAAGTCTAGGAAGCCTGTTTCTCCTTGTGTTTCTTCTCCAGAAGACAGTCTGGCTAGATCTCGTGGTGTCTCCAGGTCTCCTTCAGCCTCTCCAGCTTCCTCATCTGATGATGAAGGGAAATCCCTGTTTTCCACTTGAAAGCATGGAGAATCTGGTCAAATCGATAAGTCTCACTATGGGGGTTCCGGACTCTAGGGTGTCTCGATCTGCACAGGATATTATGTTCACGGGTGTCTTGGAGAAAATCTATTCCTGTGGTTGCGGCCCTCAAGGATCTGGTTCAGCGTGAGTGGAATAAGCAGGACAGACATGGCTCCCTTCCTTCTTCCAAACGTCTGTATCTCTTCGATGGTGAGGATTTGGCTACGTGGTCTAAGGTTCCTAAGGTGGATGCGGCGGTTTCCTCCACGTCTAAACGTTCCACCCTGCCGGTAGAAGACGCGGGCTTGCTAGCAGATCCACTAGACCGCAAGGCCGAGATGTTACTCAAGCGGTCTTGGGACTCTTGTACTGGGGCCTTTAAACCCGCTATTTCCGCTACCTGTACTGCAAGATCAATACTGGTCTGGGTGGATCACTTGAGGATCAGATTAAGACTGGGGTTTCCCGGGAACAGTTGTTATCTTCTATTCCATTAATTCGAGGTGCCTCGGCTTATCTAGCGGATGTCTCCTCGGACTCCTTGCGCCTGGCAAGATCAGCAGGACTGACCAACTCTGCTCGTTGGGCCCTGTGGCTTAAGGGGTGGAAGGGATATACCCAATCTAAATCCAAATTATGTGCGCTCCCTTTCCGAGGTGAGTGCCTGTTTGGTACAGAACTGGATCATATTTTGGCTAAAGCGGCTGACCAAAAGAAGGGGTTCCCTAATCCGACTATTCCGTCCTATAGGAGGGCCTTCAAGAGGCGTCCGTTCGGACAGAAGAGGTCGTACTGAGAGCCCCGTGACCGTTGGGAACCCAAGGAGGGTAAACAATGGGGTGCCCTGTTTGGGGGGTCCTCCTTTAAACCCGGTAAAAAATTCCATTAGTTCGGATCTTCCAGTGGGTGGTAGATTGTCAGCATTTACCTGTCGCTGGGCAGTTGTCACCTCCAATCCCTGGATTTTGAGGTTGATCGCCTCCGGTCTTTCTCTGGAATTTACACATACTCCACCAGATTCTTTTGTACTTTCCTCTCCTCCGTCTCATCATCAACTTGCCCTCGAACTGGAGATTCAGTCCCTATTGTCTAAGAATGTTCTTGTTGAGGTTCCGGTGGGCCAGGAAGGAAAGGGGTTTTTCTCCCTCTTGTTCCTTGGATCTAAGCCTGATGGGTCTTATCAGACTAATATTAATTTGAAGAAGTTAAATTCCTTCCTGGCCTACCGGTCGTTCAAAATGGAATCTATTCATTCCACGATTAAATTATTATTTCCTAGATGCTTCATGGCGGTCCCGGACCTAAAGGATGCTTATTACCATCTAGCCAGCCACGTCGATTACCAACGGTTTCTTTGATGGCGGTCGTCTGGGGAGGACGGACTTGGCCCTTTCAATTTGCAGCAATGCCCTTTGGTCTTTCGATGGCTCCTCGAGTCTTCACCAAATTGGTCTACGAGGTGATGGCTTATTTACCGCAGCAGGACACTCATTATGCCTTATTTGGACAACTTTTTAATCGTGGGTGGCTCCTCCACGCAGTGTCGGACACGCCTGTCTAATGCCATCTCGCCTTTACAGGAATTAGGCTGGATCATCAACCTGGGGAAGTCCAGACTGACTCCTGTGACTCGCCAATCTATTTTGGGTCTGCTCCTGGACTCTGTAAGTCGGCTATGCCTCCTTCCGGAAGACAAGAAGTCGCATATCAGGGCTAGGGTCAGGCAGGCTATTGCACACCCTTCCATGTCATTGCGGGAGGCCATGTCCCTGTTGGGCTCTCTCTCGTCTTGCATTCCCGCGGTTCAGTGGGCGCAGTTTCATACTCTTCCGTTGCAACAAGCGGTTTTGCAGGCGGAGGTATCTTTGCAGGGTCAGCTTCAGGGTCGCCTTACCTTATCTCAAGAAGTATTGGGGTCCCTTACCTGGTGGTTGGACCTTCATAACTTTCTAGGGGGCTTCCTTGGGTGATTCGCCCTTCTCAAATCCTTCTGACCGACGCTAGTCCTGACGGGTGGGGGGCTCACCTGGGGGCCCGTTTAGCTCAGGGACAGTGGTCCGTGGATGAATTCTCCGATTCTTCCAACTTATGAGAATTGAAAGCCATAAACCTTGCTCCACGTCATTTTCTCCCACAGCTGCGAGGAACGCATGTTCGGATTTTGTCAGACAACACCACGTCCGTGTCCTACATCAACAAACAGGGCGGGACTCGATCTCGGACTCTGCTGTCTACTGCGGTGGCCATTCTCGACCTCGCCGAAGCCAACCTGTTGTCTCTCTCGGCACTCCATATCAGGGGTGTCGACAATTCCACTGCGGACTTTCTGAGTCGCCATACCCTCCACCAGGGCGAATGGGTCCTCTGTCACCGGACCTTCCGGAAGATAGTTGCCTTGTGGGGGCTTCCGGACATCGATCTGTTTGCCACCAGAGCCAACAGGCAGGTCCGCCGGTTTGCGTCCCTGAACATGAGGGACTCTCCAGAGATGGTGGACTCTCTCCAATACCCTTGGGCCGTCCGTCTCGCTTATGCATATCCTCCACTGAACTTGCTTCCGGTAGTGATCAGGAAGATCAGGGACGAGGGGGCGAGGATATTTCTCATCGCCCCGCTTTGGCCCAAGAGACCATAGTTTTCATGGCTCAGAGCCATGTCTGTGTCAGATCCCTGGATTCTTCCCTCAGTTCCGGATCTGCTCTCTCAGGGTCCATGCCGTTAGCCTCGGGTGAAGGGCCTCCACTTGACGGCGTGGAACTTGAGAGGCGCTTATTGAAATTACGTGGCTTTTCAGATAATCTTATCTCCACCCTCCTAAGTAGGAAGGGGATTACAACTAGGATTTATGGTAGAGTCTGGAGGAAGTTCCTGTAGTTCCTTTTTCTCCGGTGGTGCCCATCCCTTCTATCCTGGAGTTCCTTCAGACTGGTCGGGAGTTGGGTCTTTCTGTGAGTACCCTTAAGGTCCATGGGGCTTTGTATGGTTCTAATGTTGCGGGGGACAAATGGGTCTCAGGGTTCATCGCGGCTTGTGAGCGTAGCACCCCGGTTCATATTGCTCGGGTGGCTCCGTGGGATTTAAATCTAGTCCTGGACGCCCTGATGGGACCCCGCTTTGAACCTCTTGAGGCAGCCCCCCTTAGGACTCTGTCTCTCAAGACTGCGCTGTTAGTGGCCCTCACTTCTGCTAGACGTGTGGGTGATCTTCAGGCTTTGTCTATTGATCCTCCTTTCCTGTCAATCTTTCCAGATAGGAGGGATCAGGTTTCAGAATAAGCCTAACTCCCTAAGGTTGCCTCTCAGTTTCATAGGAGTCAGGAGATTTTCCTCCCTTCCTTTTTTTCTCATCCTACTACTCCGGAGGAGCGCAGGTTCCATACGTTAGATGTTCGGAGATTAGTTTTGCGCTACATTGATAGGACCCACGCTTCTAGGCAGAGTAGGGCTCTGTTTGTGTCCTTTCAGGGTCCCAGGAGGGGGTCTGCTGTTTCTAAAAGCACATTGTCTAGATGGATCAGGGATGCCATATGCCTGGCCTACTCGGTGTCGGACGGAGTCCTCCAGAGGGTGTACGGGCTCATTCGGCTGGGGCCATGGCTTCTTCATGGGCTGAGCGTGCAGACGTCTCCATTGACTCGATATGTAAGGCTGCAACTTGGTCTTCCCCTTCTACCTTTTATAACCACTATAGACTGAATTTATCTTCTGACTCGGACTTGGCTTTTGGGAGATCTGTCCTCAACACAGTAGTCCCGCCCTAGTCTTGATCTCTGCAATTCTCTCATGTGGGTGCTGTCGTGGCGAGAAGAAAAGACATGATTACTTACCGGTAACTGTGTTTCATGGAGTCCACGACAGCACCCACTCACTTCCCTCCCTCTTTTTTGGCACGTCTTTGGTGGGGTTCCTTGGTCCACTTGCCACTTACGGGGTTTTTTGCATTGGGGTTTGATGTTTTGGTTGTTATGTATGAAATTTTCCTCTTATACTTCTCTTAACTATGCGGTTCCTCTCATGCTCTGTAACACAAACTGAGGGAGCGAGGGGGACCGCCCCTTTTTATCTGTAGGTTTCCTGTCCTGGTGGGCGGATCCCCTCTCTCATGTGGGTGCTGTCGTGGACTCCATAAAACACAATTACCGGTAAGTAATCATGTATTTCGCCACACACAGCAGCAATCACTGTTTTGTACCTCTCAAGGGACATCTGAATGGCATACCTCGATGGCTAACACAGGTGCAGGGCGGCCTACCAGCGGGTACAGTAATACTCCGCTCTCATTCAAAGCCAAACCCACATTGAAAAGCCACCTGAAACAAGCCCACTCTTAGGGAAATAGACCCCAAAGGTTCAATGCATGACTACCCTCCCCACTCGATCGACACCAACAGAATAGGTGGGCACCTCCAACACTTCCGCCACTCGTGGCTCGCTATCATACATGACAATTGGGTCAGAGACCTGGTGTCTACAGGATACAAAAGAGTCTCTTCCCGGCCCCCAACTCGTTTTTTCTTTTTACGCCCCCCGAAACTAAACGCTCACCTGTTCTTCAAAGCTATCAACGACCTACTCAAAACCAGCGTCGTAGCACCAGTACCAGAGACGGAAAGGTTCAAAGGATACTACTCACCTGTTCGTCGACCAGAAAAAAGACTGAACACTACGCCCCATCCTAGACCTCAAACTCCTCAACAAATTCATAAAGGTCCGACAATTCAAAATGGAATCCCTGCGCTCAGTAATGATGTTAATGGAAAAAGGGGAGTTCCTAGCAACCATCAAGATCCAAGATTCATATCTCCACTTATACCCCCCCCCCTCGCAGTTTGCAGTATCTGCAGTTCGCCGTTCAAAACCACCACCTTCAATTCACCTCGCTGCCCTTCGGCCTTGCAACCGCACCAAAAGTCTTCACGAAAGTCTTCACTATCCTTCATTTGCGGGCAGTGGTCATCCTCCCTTATCTAGGTGACCTGCTAATCAAGGGGCCATCATTTTAAACTTGCCTCGACAGTATCCGAATAACATCGGACACGCTCTCTCGCCTAGGGTGGCTCATAAACGCAAGACAAATCATCCCTGATGCCGGCCCAAGAATAAACATTCTAGGGATGACCTTCGACACCGTACGAGGGCTAGTCCTACTCTCTCAAGACAAGGCCGCAGCGATCCGCAAATGAGTTTATACTCTTTTGGTCGAAAACCTCAAATCAATACGCTTCCGCATGGGGTTCCTAGGAAAAATGGTAGCGGCAATGGAAGCAGTTCCCTTCGCTCAGCTATACTTTTGACGCCTGCAACTTGCCATCCTTTTGGCTTGGGACAAAAATCCCTTCAGCCTCGACCGTAGGCACCGCCTACACCCGCAAGTCAAAAAGTCAACTGGTGGACACGGCCATCATCACTCCAATTCCAATGCAGAATTGCTACCAAACAACAGGTCAAAATATTAATCCAAGGGGTCTCGCACACGCAGCCTCCTTACAAGACACCCGTGGCTGTCTGGGACCTAAAGCTGGTTCTGGCCTGGGCCTAAGCCTCTTGTACCTTATTACGTTAACATGTTCTTTTACTGGTTTAGTACTAAACTGACTACAACTGAGGGGTGTATACTGCGGGGAGGAGGACATTATCTTTATCTCTTAGTGTCGCCTCCTAATGGCAGGAAAGCATACACCCATGCGCCTGTGTCCCCTAATGTTGAGCTAGGGGAAAAGGATTTTACAGTGTGTACATAAAAATCCCTGTTTTTCAGTCAATATAGACATATGAGGGCTTGTTTTTTGCAGGACGAGTTCTACTTTCAAATGCAATCATTTGTTTTACCATATAGTGTACAGAAAATGGGAAAGAAGGGGATCAGATGCAGCCAGGTGTCAGAAGCCCAGGGATGCGGGTCAGCATATGGGGCACCTCCGCACAACACTCAGGCCGGAGAAAGACTGAGGAGGTGGCAGCTACAGTGGAGCAGGTAGCTGTGATGGAGCATTGGGCTA
Organism: Allobates femoralis; assembly: GCA_033576535.1. Classification (NCBI taxonomy): domain Eukaryota; kingdom Metazoa; phylum Chordata; class Amphibia; order Anura; family Aromobatidae; genus Allobates; species Allobates femoralis. The sequence goes on from JARQOC010000004.1 coordinate 172,307,156, forward strand.
GAGGCAGGGCCCCGAAGGCAGCGCCGTCAGCCCCCACTCAGCCCGCAGCCCCGCAATGCTGTGGAGGGCCCCGCAGGCAGCGCCGTCAGCCCCCACTCAGCCCGCAGCCCCGCAATGCTGTGGAGGGCCCCGTAGACAGCACCGTCCACCCTACTCAGCCCGCAGCTTTGTAACACTGGAGGGCCAGGCGCAGGGCAAAACAGGAGCCCAGGAGAGGGTCAGGGAAAGGCAGCAGCTGGAGCCTGCAGCGCTAATGGAGCAAGGGGGAGGGCGGGGATGGCGACCCTGCTCTTTCCGCGGTTGTCCGGGTGGGTGGCTCTGGAGGTCCTGTGTCTCTGTCTGGAGGCGGGGCAACAGGAGTCCGGGAGGGCCACAAGTGTGGTCACGGTTGCAGCCTGAGCACAGGGTCAAAGTGTGCCGGGCCCAGTGACACCTGCCGAATTGCCGCCCAGGGGGCTCAGCAGTGAATGCGAAGCTGCGTGTGGCAGTGGCACATCCCCTGAGTGGTGGCTCACCGGAGCTGGGGGGGTCGGGTCGGAAGGGTGCCTCCTGTGCAGTGATGGAAGTGAGGGCTAAAGATGGTGTGAGGTGCCAAGGGGAGAGGTACTAGAAAATAGGTATGTTTCCCCTCTTTTCATTTCATATGCCTCCCTGTATTGATTATGGAATAGTCAGCCTGTCAAATAGAAAAGCTGGGGAAGTCAGATTTATCCCAGCAGTTATGCGACTGACGCTTGGTTATTTCAGTGTAATCTGTGCCCGGATTTCTGGATTACTCTGTGGGACTGGGTGTTCCCCTCTACACATTCAGTCCAGGTTTTGTTTCTCTCTGGATCAGCTGATATAATCAGGAGAAAAGTGGAGGGATTCCCTCCCCCGTCTACTGTGCTGAGGAGCGGACACAGTAAGATACAATTCCTTTGTTGCTTAGGTTTATTTTGGAGTTGGCATTCTGTTGTTCAGTTAGTGGCCAGGCGGCCTTAGACATTTATTTTCATGTTTTGCCGGTGTAACATTGAGTGACACAATAAACATGGCTGTGACCATACCTGTGTGAAGCCTGCCAGTCTGCCATTGTCCACCGTAACTCCACAGCCGCTTGCTTGAACCGAAGCAAAGATCCCAGCTAAGCTATATCCCTTGTCTCACAAATGGTGTTTCAAATGCGGACATCAGTGGCTGGTGGCCTGTGACTGCAGACAAGTCGCTCTGTGTGCGTTGTCTTTTGTTTATGTCCTGGCTGTAAGCTCCTGTGCTACTGAAGAGTCAAGAGACCAGCAATATGGAGGACCTGGTGAAACAGTTGCTGCAGGCAACTATCCAACAACAGCATACTAATATACTACCAGAAGGCGCTGGAGCAGCAGTACCAAATGCAGCAAGAGCAGTTAAGTGCAATAAAGGAGGCCTTGGTTCGGCAGCCTCGTGATGTGGAAGACCGTGCACAAAGCGCGGCTAGTGCACAGAAAGCCGTACAAAAGACTTTACTTAAAATGACTGCTGACGATGATGTGGAAGCGTATCTGGCCGTGTTTGAATGAATTGCAGAACGTGAGCGCTTACTGGTGGACAAATGGGCTGAAGTGGTTGCTCCATTCTTGTTCGGTGATCCACAAAAGGCCTATTATGATCTATGTGGAACTGATGCTATGGACTATATGAAACTAAAAGGCGAAATCCTGGCAAGGCTGAGAGTAAACACCTATGTGCAGGCACAGAGGGTACATCGATGGACATTTGTGGAACAGCAACCAGCCCAGTTCACAAATGCATGATCTCATCCATCTGGTAAAAAAATGGCTGCAACCAGAAACACTGATGCCCACACAGATGGTGGAACAGGTTGTTCTAGACAAGTACCTGTGATCCTTACCTGCTAAGATTCAGAGGTGTTATAGCGCCTCTGAAAGCCTACTCCAGGGGACGCTACCACCTCGCTGGAGACCCAGGAAGTCGCCTGAAAGTCCTGCGTAAACTACTCTTTCTTCAAAAGAAGAGAATGTTGCACCTAGGGGTAGCAGGTCCACAAAGGATGACTATGGCGGCGGTATGGTCTCTCACCAAGTCAGCAGACCCAGACTAAGGTCCCCAACTGGGAGGCAAGGGCCTATACAATGTTGGGGATGTCGTGGGCTTGACCACGTGGCACCTATGACTACGGAGCCAATGGACTGTAATGCTACAAGGCAACTGTCGTTATATGTACGGTCAGTCTGTGCTGCGGAGGTCCTCACAGAAACTGAACAATACGTATGTCGCATTGAGATCGATGGCTATAGTGTGAATGCTGTCTTAGACTCTGGCAGTCAAGTAACTTTGGTACATGCCAGTTTGGTGGACCCTGGAGTACTCACAGACTCAACCGTGGGCATTAGTTGCATTCATGGCGATACTAAAAACTACCCCACTGCCTGGGTCACTCTTACCACACCATTGGGGGCCAAAAGACATCAGGCAGCGGTCGTACAGTCTATGTGGCATAGTGTAATCCTGAGGAGAGACATTCCCTTATTCTGGGACTCGTGGAACTTCAAAAATGGCCTGAACACTCTGGTTGAAGATAAACCCATGAATAAAACTCTGCGACTGGCCCTGAAACCGTTGGAGCAAGATGACGGGAGGCCCACCTCAGGGGTAGCTCCAGAATCTGTGGACTCTCCCTTGGCTGTGTTTGCGGGTGAGACAGACGAGCTAGAGGATGTCATAGAGATGCCATATCTTGAAGTGGCCCGCAATAGTTTCGGGACCGCTCAACACCAGGATCCTACTCTAACAAGGGCATGGGAAAATGTGAAGGATTACTGAGGTAATCCCATTGTACCTAGGTGCGCAAAATGAGTTCCCATATGTGTCGGTGCAACAGGGCATGCTATATTTCGTCAGGTGGTCTTAGACCTGGCGCACAAGCATCCCTTGGGGGGTAACTTGGCTGGAGAAAAGACAAAAGACCGTATTCTGGAACATTTCTTTTGGCTGGGCCTGGTGGGAGACATAGCACAATACTGTCAGTCATGTCCTACGTGCCAGTTGACCACACCTGTGTCCCATTGTAGAAGCCCCCTGGTGCCCTTACCGATAATAGAGGTGCTCTTTGAGAGGATAGCAATGGATATAGTTAGTCCATTAATTAAATCTGCCAGGGGTCATCAATACATTCTGGTGGTACTGGATTACGCCACCCGTTATCCTGAGGCCGTACTCTTGCAGAATGCCAGTGCGAAGGCAATTTCAAAGGAGCTTGTTAACATGTTTTCTCATATGGGCATTCCAAAAGAGATACTTACGGATCAGGGGACCCCCTTTATGTCTCGGATACTCAATGACCTGTGTAGACTACTAAAAAATCTCCCACCTACGTACTTCAGGGCATCACCCACAGACCGACAGGTTGGAGGAGCGCTTTAATAAAACCATAAAGGGGATGTTGGAAAGGCTTGTGGATAAGGACGGGAGAGATTGGGATGCTCTCCTGCCATATCTCTTGTTCGCCATACGAGTGGTACCCCAATCCTACAACGGCTTTTCACCATTTGAGTTGGTTTATGGGCGGTGTCCCAGAGGCCTGTTAGATATTGTCAAGGAGACTTGGGAGCAAGAGGTAACTCCTTACCGCACTGTAATCGAACACATAACCGCCGCAATTCTGTCCTACATAAGTTTTATGCCAATAGTGAAAGAATGTTTAGAGCATGCACATCACGCCCAAAGCAGGGTGTTCAATCGGGCGGCTAAAACACGAGTCTTTCAACCTGGAGACCGAGTATTAGTGTTGGTACCTACTGTAGAAAATAAATTTCTTGCGAAATGGCAGGGCCCATATGAGGTGCTGGATAGAATAGGTGAATAATAAGATAAGATAAACTTTATTGATCCCGGAGGAAATTACAGTATTACAGCAGCAGAACAAAGATCAAGAACATTTCACACTTTACAAAATAAGTCTATATGGACAGCAGATGTGGGTAGACTGGTACATGTACCTCACCTATTCCCCCCATACACATAGAACTTCACATAGTCTTGGGACGCTTTACACTTATACATTTGTTAAACATCCCCACAGCTGTCGGAACAAATGATTTTCTGTATCTTTCCTTTTTACACATTAGTTGGATTAGACGCTTGAATGTGCTCTTCTGCTTCGCAAACAGTTCAGAGAGCGGGTGTGTATTGTTGCTCATTATAGCCTTGCATTTCTTATTAATTCTATCCTCTAATTATACCTCATCGAAAGTCCTAAGTTGTAGACCCACCGCCGCACTAGCCTTATTGATAAGTTTATTCAGCTTATTAGCGTCAGCTGTGCGCACACTACTACCCCAGCATATTATTGCAGCAAAGATTGCACTCGCCACAATAGATTGGTAGAACATTTCAAGCATTTTGCTACACACATTAAACGACCTTAATTTCCTTAGGAAGTAAAGTCTACTCATCCCTTTCTTACAAACCTCCATATGGCACCTCCAATCAAGCTTGCTGTCCAGGTGAACCCCCAAATATTTGAAATTCTCCACCATCTCCACATCCTGACCATCAATAGTGATAGGTAAGCAATCCTTCATGCACCTTCCATAACTCAACACCAACTCCCTGGTTTTCTTTACGTTAAGTTCTAAATGGTTAGCCTGGCACCAGTCAACAAAGTCCGAGACCACCCTTCTGTATTCCTCCTCCCCCCGGCCTCTCTCAATACCTCCGACTATCACTGAGTCATCAGAGTACTTCTGAAGGTGACAAAGGTCTGATTTATACTGAAAATCAGCTGTGTATAACGTAAAAAGGAATGGCGACAGCACCGTTCCCTGAGGGGCTCCAACACTGCTCCGAACACTATCCGATACGGCCGCCCCCAACCTTACGAACTGTGGCCTGTCCGACAGGTAATCAATGATCCAATTCACTAGCCCCTCATCAACCGCCATTTCAACCAGCTTTTTACGTAATAATAGTGGCTGTAAGGTGTTGAATGCACTGGAGAAATCGAAGAACATGGCACGTACAGTGGTTCCATCATTGTCCAAAAAGGAATGTACTGTTTGTAGCAGATATGCTACAGCATCGTCCACCCCCAGACTCTGCCGATACACAAACTGAAGGGGGTCCGTAAAAGCAGACACCCTCGGACACAAGTAGGCAAGTACAATTCTCTCCAAGGACTTCATCGCATGCGATGTTAAGGCCACCGGTCTAGTGTCGTTATGGGAGCTCGGGAAGGTAGTCTTGGGAACTGGCACCAGGCAAGAAGTCTTCCATAGAACTGGTACTCTCTGTGATTGTAAGCTCCAGTTAAACAGGTGCTGGAAGACAGTGCACAACTGATTTGCACACACTCTGAGGACACGTGGACAGATACCATCAGGCCCTGCTGCTTTACCAATGACCAGCTTACTAAACTGTTCCCTCACATCATTTTCTGAGATCAAGAGATCAAGGTGCGATCAAGGTGAAGTGAATTATAGCATACACCAACCAGACAAGAGAAAGCCCGAACAAATCTACCACATAAACTTACTCAAGCACTGGCGGGACAAAGAGAGTCTGGCGGCAGGGGGTACCAGCAGCTAGGGAAACTAACCCCAGAAAGTACTGCCAGAAGTGGGTATTGCAGACACGCTGTCCCATAGCCAAATACAAGAAACCAAGGAGTTTGTACAGAGAAATGCAGATATTTTCTTGGAACTTCCCGGCCGTTACTCAATTAAACATGACATTGTCATCGACCCTCAGACGCGGGTCCGGTTGAAGCCATATTGAATTATTGAGGCCCGGAGACAAGCCATTGCCCAGGAAGTAGAGAAAATGCTGGCGCTCTGAGTTATTGAGGAGTCCCGGAGTGAGTGGGTTAGTCCCATCGTGCTAGTGCCTAAGCCCGATGGGACTATCCGATTTTGCAATGATTTCCGCAAATTAAATGGAGGTATCGAAATTCGACGCCTACCCCATGCCAAGAGTTGATGAACTTACCGAGAAATTGGGTTCGGCCTGTTTAAATATCCACTGTTGATTTAACAAAAGGTTATTGGCAGATTCCCCTTACTGACTCGCCCAAAAAGAAAACTGCCTTTGTTACGCCACAGGGACTGTTCCAGTACCGGGATATGCCATTTGGGTTGCATGGAGCCCCAGCCACCTTCCAACGACTAATGAATATGATCCTAAAGCACCATCTCCAGTATGCATCCGCATACTTGGACAATATCATTGTCTTTACTGATAACTGGGACACTCATTTGCCAAAGGTACAAGCCGTCTTGGACTCCCTAAGAACTGCTGGGTTGACTGCTAATCCCAAGAAATGTACATTGGGGTTGGAAGAGGCTCGCTATCGGGGATACGTCATAGGTAGGGGAGTCATAAAGCCTCAGGCAAATAAAGTGGAGGCCATTCGGAATTGGCCGCATCTGGTCAATAAAAGACCTTTTTGGGGATCCTTTGTTATTACCGGCGGTTCGTCAAACATTCTGCAACCATCGCAGCCCCACTCACAGATCTTACCAAGGGGACGAAATCGGTCACGTAAACTGGAACACAGAAGCGGAGAAGGCCTTTCAATGGTTGAAAACGGTTCTATGTGACCAACCGGTGGTAGTTACACCAGACTTTAAATTGGAATTTATTGTTCCAACAGATGCCTCTGGTGTTCGCCTCGGCGCAGTGTTTTCACAAGTCGTGAAAGGTGAGGAGCACCAAAGTGGGCTATCCAAGCAGAAAGCTTACAGAGGCGGAAATGAAATACAGCGTTGTCGAGCGGGAGGCCTTGACGGTGAAATGGGCCCTGGAAACCTTGCGTTATTATTTACTAGGTCACTGATTCAGGCTAGTGACTGACCATTCGCCCCTGACATGGATGTCCTGAGCAAAAGATGGCAATGCACGGTTGACGCACCGGTTCTTGGCGTTGCAAGATTTTACATTTTCTGTGGAGCACAGAGCAGGCACCGCACAAGGGAATGCAGATGTGTTGTCTAGAACGCACTGCTTGGGACTCACTGTGTCTGACCCCACGGGCTCGAACAGAGGGGGGGAGGGGGGAGTGTGTGAGGTGCCACAGGGAGAGGTACTAGTAAGTAGGTATGTTTCCCCTCGGTTCTTTCATATGCCTCCCTGTATTGATTGTGGAATTGTCAGCTGTATGGTTAACATGGATCAGGGCAGGGAAAGGCGGTGTTGTCACAGCAGGAGGCCGGCTGCCCCGCCTTTTGCTATGACATCACCGCTTATACCCACCCGCAGGAGGCGGGGCAAAGTGGCCAGCATTGCAATAAGCTCTGTGTACTATGCAGCAGGCGAGGGAGACAATGATTGGCATCAGGGAGGCGGCGTGTGGGCGGATTAAACATACAGGAGGTGTAAAACTGCCCTTTGGCTCCAGCCACAAGCCACCTCCTATTTGGCTCCACAATGTAAGTTTTCAAAGTGTATTACAGGGGGGCTCAAGGGCTGGGGACCCCTTGCCTGAATGCAGCAGACATGCTGCATTCAGTGCTGTAATTAGATCACCATGTATGGTTGATGACAGGTCCTCTTTAAGTCCGGAGTGACTGTTTCTGTATGTAATTTGGCAGAATATTATAAGCCTGGAACAAATCAGTGGACTCCTTTCGTATTTGTCTCCATGTTCAAGTCTGTAGAGCACTTCCCTGTCGTAGACAAGCCTTAGCTCCCCTGGAATGCAAGTCTTTGGGTGTTTTCACATCTAAGGTTTGTGTGCGTTTTGCAAAATTTGCGTTTTTTGGCGTTTTTACCGCTAAAAACGCATAAGAACACCAGCGTTTTTGGCCCCATTGATTTAAATGGAAACGCATGTAAAAACGCATTAGCGTTTTCAAAAACACAAAAAGAATGCATTTTTGCCAACGCAGCATCAAAACGGCTTCCCCGACGTTTTGGGCAGCGTTGGCAAAAACGCTAATGCGTTTTTACATGCATTTCCATTGAAATCAATGGGGCCAAAAACGCTAACGTTTTTAGAGGTAAAAACGCCTAAACCGCAAATTTTGCAAAACGCACTATGCCTTAGATGTGAAACAGGCCTTTCTTTCCAGTCAGTGATTATCACTTCCAGTCTGTGTTAACAAGGATATGTGTATCTGCGACACACCACTCAAGGTCTCTAATCCCCATAGGAATAGTAGGTTAAAGGGAACCAGGTCTTTTATCTCCTAAACCTATCACTATCTGTCCCTGCAGCTTGCTACTACATCCCTAAGCATCCCTGTCTGACCTAAGTGTCTGTAATCGCTGAGAAAAATAATTTTATTACTTTCATGTTCCTATGCTAATAAGGGTGGAGTCTCCGCTAGTGCAGACACTCTGCTCGTTCATGACCCCCCTCGCTTCGTGTATGATGGGGACGCGTGTCATTTCCAGATTGTTCCATTTGTATACAGCCACAAATGGGACAATGAGTCCATGATTTCACTGCAACCAGAGATCTGCGAACAATATCTTCACAGATATCTGTGTGTGTGACGTGGCCCTTAGTGTATGTAAACTTTTGACTTTGCAGAAAGTAACAAAAAAGCATTTTAGGGAATCGGTCAGGTCAAAATCTAATCCCTCTAGTGAAGCTCTTTCTTTTCATCTATTTCTTTAATTTATACCCCTCCTATCCTCTGTAACCTGCAAATAGATTCATTCCATCTGTTGAGGCCCAGTTACACACGCAGATAATTGTGCAGACATTGTTCGCAGATCTCTGGTTGCAGTGAAATCATGGACACATTGTTACATTTGTACACGGCCACAAAATGGAACAAAGTGTCCATGATTTCACTGCAACCAGAGATCTGCAAACAATATCTGCACAATTATCTATGAGTGTAACTGGGCCTTTACAGTAAGTGATCACTCAATTCTCTGATGCACATTCCAAGGAATGAATATTCATACAGTGACATCACCACAGTGCAATAAAGAAAAGTTCTGTAGAAATCACTCACATGGGGGTGGGGTCTGTATCCTTCTTGTCTAAAGCAAAACAAGGGTTCAAATAAACACATAACCCTCTCACAGACAGCACGGCTTATGCTCAGAGCAACAAATGGAGGAGATTGCGTTATGTCATCTGATAGCTTGGCTAGGTATGCGACTGCTGTCTCTCCCTCCCCGTCCCTCTCAGAAGCACCACAGAAAAATGAAAGTGACACACAGAGCGCAGGAAGGGAGGGAATGCCAGCCTGGGAAGGAGTGAATAATAAATCAACATTTACATACACCAAGGGAAAGAATCCAAGAGTGCGTCCTAGAAGCATGCTTGAAGTAGCAACATCATACACAGGCTATTGTGTGAAAAATACAAGTCCTCCACCCTCTATGGGACATACTCAGCTAGTAAGTTGCAGGTAACAAGTTACTAGTCATCTCACGATATAAGATACAGCCCAAAAAGGATGACACTAACATCACATTTCCACACCTAGTGTTACCTGAACCACAGACTACAACGATCAAATATAACCACTGGTCCAAGGGCTACATACAAGACCCTACCTAGGGCTGGCTAAGAGACCACCAGATGAGCCCATTGTCACAGCATCACAACCAACAAGCCACTTATAACCCGGACGGCATGTACACAAGGTATTAATTCCTGTGATCACTAACATTGGTACAACTAGGAGTATTTATGGGTCAGAAATAAAAAAACTTAACGTCTTTTACTCTAGGAATAAGCCTCCACCACTATAGCTACAACAGTGCACCAGACTAGTCCAAAGACCAGCAAATAGGAACCTCTGAAGGTATCTATCAAATAGTGGCATGTAATGCACCTATAACCACATAAGGGAAGACAACCACACCTATCTATTATAGTTTCTAATCAAATTAATTTAAATAATTTCTAGTAAACAGCAAGTTAATGGCTACTGCACCTGACACCTTAATGCCTAAACTGAGATGATCCCTCAAAAAGGTAAGATGATCGACACACTCTAGACATAGCAAAAAATTTATGGAATAAACTTAAATAATGGTGATATACATTATATGGTCTATATTTTATTTGCTATGTCCATCAACGTGAAAAGAAAATAGGAGACTTCGCTCGTAAATCAAAATCATGATAACACAGATTTAATGTTTTTAAAGATTTTATCATTCATGAATAAATTTGAAATATGTGTGTATCCATATATTGTATATATATATATATTATAATACACACACACACACCAATACACATATACATACACAGCAGTTCAGGCCAAAAGTATTGACACCCCTGCAATTCTGTCAGATAATACTCAGTTTCTTCCTGAAAATGATTGCAATCACAGATTCTTTGCCATCATTATCTTCATTTAATTTGTCTTCAATGAAAAATCACAAAAATAATTGTCCTAAAGCCAAATTGGTTATAATTCCACACCACACATAAAAAAGGGGGTGGACAAAAGTATTGACACTGTTAGAAAAATCATGTGATGCTTCTTTAATTTGAGTAATTAACAGCACCTGTAACCTACCTGTGGCACGTAACAGGTGTTAGCAATAACTAAATCACACTTGCAGCCAGTTGACATGGATTAAAGTTGACTCAACCTCTGTCCTGTGTCCTTGTGTATACCACATTGAGCATGGAGAAAAGAAAGAAGACCAAACAACTGTCTGAGGACTTGAGAAACCAAATTGTGAGGAAGCATGAGCAATCTCAAGGCTACAAGTCCATCTCCAAAGACCTGAATGTTCCTGTGTCTACCGTGCGCAGTGTCATCAAGAAGCTTAAAGCCCTTTGCACTGTGGCTAACCTCCCTAGATGTGGACGGAAAAGAAAAATTGCCAAGAGATTTCAACGCAAGATTGTGCGGATGGCTTCTGAATTCAATCTTCTTTCTGGTATGACGCAGCAGGGCCACGTCATTTCCAGACCTGCGCAGTAATATTCCCTGCGACGTGTTTGCGGGCTTCATAATGCGCAGCTTTCAGTATGACATTGCAAATAATAGCACTGCGCATGTCAGAAATGATGTGGCCCCACGGCGTCATACCAGAAAGATTGAATTCAGAAGCCAGGAACGCGCATATGGGAAGACTATTATCATGCCCACCGATGCGTGATACACAGTGAGGGGTGAGTTGGAGTGGACGAGAACGCCCAGTTTGAATACATCCAGGCGTCTAGATAGCAAGTATAAAAATGAATTTACACAGTGATTACAGGACACATTTAGCTCCAACAGGATTGATTAGGGATGTGCTAGGAAGCTGCAAGGACAGGTAGTGATAGGGTTGGGGCCAAAAACAACCTGACAGGTTCCCTTTAAGGTTAGGTTATTCCCTTGAAATGAGCAAATTAATAATGAAAGGTAATTATTGTGATCAAATATCCCATTTATTAGTCTCCACAGAAGCGTACAGGCATACTTCCTATAATTCCCAATTCATACAGAATGGATAGTGTAGCAAAAACAAGGTACATAATTAGACAGATGACACCCAACTTCTTATCGAGCTTCCACCCATTTACATGTACTGCCCCAAATACAAAAATGATTGAGAACAATAGAGAGATGGTAGTGTAGGTTATTCCAGTGCTGTTCACTTCCACTGGTGATGACCGGTCTATGAAAACAGTCTTAATAAACCAAGGAACTCCCAAACAAAGCATATCAAATACATTTGATCCCACAATGTTCGACATGGCCATGTCACCCTTTCCTGTAAAAAGAAGAGGTGACATATTACTACAATATTTCAAGTTGAACTCAGTCATGTCCAAAACAAAAATACTAAATACAATTACAACTCCCTATAGAGGCAGGGAGAGAGCTTAGCTCATGAAGACAGTGGAATTAGAAGACCCTTGTCTTGATAGCAATAGCCAATGCACAATGTTTTTGTTTATAAACCTGCATTGATCGTAAATTAGTCTTTAATTGGACCTACAGAACACAGACTACAGCAGTTCTCACAAATCTGCTGGTTGTCTTGGACAATTCAAGGGATTGTCAGCACAGAATGAAGGTTTAAACCAAGTACAGGCACTGGCCAAACATTACCTGCTTGTTTTCCCATTTTCTTCTCCCTTCACTGGCTCTATAAATCCAGGGCTGTCAAAGAAGAGGGAAGGGTAGAGAGAGAAAAAACAAGCAATTGGGAAGGTGTACTTAGTCCCACCATGATGCACAGAGTGCCTGTGCTTGGTTTGAACAGTCATTCTGTACAGACAGACACTCCTTAAAGGGGTAATACAGCTCTGTTCACATCGGTCGTTAATGATGTCATGAGTCAATTACAGATATCTGTTGGGTCATGAGTAAGCAGTATGTCCTATTTATTTTTCATGTGTAAATTGCACATTTTGACATTGTTGCAATAAGATATATCATGTGCACACATCTTTAATGTTTTTTGGGAGAATAAAACCATTAAAGCAAGGTGGAGTGGGATTGTGATCAAATCATAAAAGTGGAGTCCATACCTCTAAAGGTGCTGTCACACAGCACGATCTGGCCAGCGATGTCGGAAGCGATGCGTGGGTGCCCGCTCGCTTCCGACATCGCTGGCCAGCTGTCACACAGCATCGCTGCGGCCGCGACACCGCAGCGATGCGGGGGTGACATCGCTCGCTGGGCTTAGCCCAGCGAGCGATCCGCAGGCAACGCTGCGGTATAGGCTGGATCGCCGCCGACATCGCTCTGGCGATGTCACACGGCGCGATCCAGCCTTATCGCAGGTTGCCGGTTGACAGGTTTACGGTTCTTCCCTAACGACCAGTGCATATAAAACGCGGTCGCGCCGCTCATTTACACAGCGCGACGTCACTAGCGACATCGCTGATACGTCACTTTTTCGGCGATGTCGCTAGCGACGTCGCCAAGTGTGACACCACCTTTACATCACTCACCATCACAGTGCTGTGCCTTTCTGGTGGTCACCAACGTTATCAGTTTACTTGGCTAATGTGTCTACAGAGCCAATTACTAACCTGAGCAATTTTGTATCTCTAGACCAGTGCATGTTGTGTGTTGTGTGCTGCATGTGTTAGCAGCTTGCAGCCAAGTAAATGGTTAAATACGCTGAACACTAAAATAGCCAGGTGTAGACATGGAGGATTTTAAAATGGCAAATATGTATTTGATCACATTTTCTCCTATTTTTTTCTTCTGAAAAGCTCTCTTTGAAAGACTAGTGCAAGAAAGGTTAATCAATGCAGGAGGGTGAACAGTGTATTACAAAGGAAACAGTGCATCTGAGTTACATGGCACGTAAATATGTGATGAATAGTACCTAATTAATGTCAGGACTTGTATTGTGTGACGCCCACACATTTTGGCGAGCCTTAATTTAGGAGATGGTGTCATCAAAAAGTTAGAGGGTACAAGAAGGGAAAAATGTAATGAGAGCCCGGTATGTAGGCGACGCACGTGCGGGCTTCAACTACATGCTGGGCTCTCATTCGTTGATAATTTTTCCCACAAACCTTTTAATGACACCACTCACGGGTGAAGGCTCCTCGATACGGGCATCAAGGTTGAGCATCGCACGCTACAAGTCCTAACAATAATCAGGTACTATACATAACATATCTACATTCCATTTTAACTCAGCTGCACTGTCCCTGATGTACTACCCTGAGGACCCACCAGCATTATGTGATATATGTCAACTATGCACAACATTGTATTTTCTATCTTACAAGCTATTATCTTACTTTTCATTCGATGTTGAACTGAATTCTCTTACTATTGCAATAAATTCAGGACACCCAGGACTTTTTTTCAGCATGCAAGACTCTATAATATTGCTTGCTCGCTAGACTACAACATTAGTACATACAGTAGTTCTTTCTTCTAATTACCAGGTAGTCCATTTGCAGCATGTCCATATTTTATATATATATATATATATATATATATATAAAATATTGTATATTTACTGTAATATCAATCTTTGTACACTGTGGTATCCATATATAATTATTGTGGTCCTTCTCACACTCTTTCAAATGTAAAGCTTAAACCCTGATGGAGTGTCCCTCCTTTTAGGATTGAACTTAAGGAGTTAAAAGCAGTACATTAGCAAATTCCTTTCCATTGATTAGGAGCTGTGCACAATACTGTCTGCATTTTGCATGGTTGGTTTGGTAAATTCACCGCCAAGCATGCAGTAGCATCATCCATGTTCAATGTCAGATTGGTGGGGAGACCGGAAATAAAAGGGCACTTTAAACACCAGCATTATAATTAAGACAGCAAGAATACTTCTAAAGCTTGCAGGTCTGATGATGATGAATTCCATTTTTATTGATACAAAAGTGTCTGCAATACAGTTATTTAAATATGTATGGCCACTTTAAGTAGACACAAAGAGTAAAACACTAATACTTGCCTTCCCTTGCCACAAGCACGCTGGCAACAGTGTCTGGTATACTTGTTCCTGCCGCTAGTAGAGTAAGACCCATGACGGTGTCTGGAATGCTCAGTGTTTCACCTGCAGATATTAATGATGTCAAAGGATATCGTATGTACGGTGGAATGTTATATTATGTGGTTTTGCCATTATTTTGTAATGTCTTCTGATGTTATACCTAAAATATAGCACGTTACATGTTTAATCAAGTGTCTAAATATTTGTAAAATTTAGATTGAAAATTGTGGAAAACATGATGTATGCTGTAGGTACACCCACAGGTCTCAGACAAAATCAGTTTAACATTTGTCGCTTAAAGGGAACCAACCACCCCAATGACCCCCCCGGACTATTAATATCGGTCCCTACACACAGCACATACATGTGCTGCAATGATTTTTGCTAAAAAAACTGGTTTTTAAAACTTAAGATAATGCTTTTGAAAGTTTAAAACGAAGGGACGGGTGGGCGTTACTTATCTGTGTCAAAAGCCGGGTTGCAGCTGTCAGTCATCCCCCCGTGTCCCGCAGCAGCAGTAACGGCCAGCCCTTTTCAGCGTCACAGCCCTGTGCACGGGCTCGCATGCCCGTGCACACGTCATCATCTACAGCCGGGTTGGGAGCGCGCGCTCTGACTTCCACAGCCGAGCGCAGGAAGTCAGAGCGCGCGCTCCCAACCCGGCTGTAGATGATGACGTGTGCACGGGCATGCGAGCCCGTGCACAGGGCTGTGACGCTGAAAAGGGCTGGCCGTTACTGCTGCTGCGGGACACGGGGGGATGACTGACAGCTGCAACCCAGCTTTTGACACAGATAAGTAACGCCCACCCGTCCCTTCGTTTTAAACTTTCAAAAGCATTATCTTAAGTTTTAAAAACCAGTTTTTTTAGCAAAAATCATTGCAGCACATGTATGTGCTGTGTGTAGGGACCGATATTAATAGTCCGGGGGGGTCATTGGGGTGGTTGGTTCCCTTTAAATGGGTTTTCCAAGATAGGCCATTAATATTAGATTGTTCACTCTAGAGTCTAGACCACCTAGCTGATTAGCTTTGTGAACGGGATGAGGCACAATGACAGTGCACCCTCTTCATCATCCATATCCTGTTTTGGACTGGTTCATACTGTACAAACTCTTAGTGATGGCTGGGTGTCATAGTGCAGCTTGGCCCCATTCACATAAAGGTATCCTTCATAAACCAGAACTGTAAGGAGTCTTGAATGATGCAAACAATTAACTTTTCCATGTGTTTGACAAATAGTCTAAATTGAGTTTCTCTAGAATGATATTGGCGACCTATACTTAGGATTGGTCATCAATACTGCTGCTGCCGGAGCTGGTAACAGCTGATGTTGCCGATATTGACAGGTCATCAATATTATTGTAGTGGAGACCCCTTTATTCTTTACATTCTCAGGTTACTCCCAGTAAATTAACTGCGGGCAAAAATGCCCTTTATCTTCATCCCTCTTGGCCGGCATTTACAGGCATCTAATCCCCCTCATCATTAAAAATAGAATACAATATCTTGTATGTCTATTTCAGTTGCCAAGGGGAAAAATTACTTCCGAATAACAAACGCAAACCTTCCTTGTGAGTATAGCTGAGAGCAGAATAATAATCTCATTCTATCCATAGGGATTCCATACAAACCTCAAATCATGTGACAACTTCTTTTTTTTTTTAATCATACTCTTTTTAAAGTAAGGACATGTGACAGTAATCCCTGGGCTAAGAATGAAAGACAAGGGTCTTGCAAAGAATTTCAGTTATGTAGTTCTTGGCAAATCATCAGTTTAATTGTGATATTTGTCCACTTAAAAGGCTAGAGGGAACAAAAATAGACGTAAGCAACTGCGCAGGCAGTAAAAGGGTATAACACAGGTTTTAGTTCAGAATTCTGTGTTTCAATCCTTCTCTAAACCATTGATATGCCACTTGTGTCTCACCAGGAAGCTCAAACAGACTGCAGAATCCTATGATGCATGTCTGCTATGATCATAGGCTTAAATAAGAATCACTATTTACTTTGACAGAAAAGAATATGTTCTGCTGCTTTTCAATCTTGTATTCCAACAGGGAGAAAGAGGTCATTTTTGTCACCTGTCCATGCCACAGGCATGCTGAAATTTGACAGGCACCTTAGTCATTCTTTAGACATGATTACAAGGGATACCTTCTTTCTTTATTTCTCTTGAACATACAGTTCAAGAGAAATAAAGTAAGAAGGTATCCATCGTAATCATGTCAAAAGTCAAAACCGACAGGTTTAGAGACAAGATGGCCACACTGCTGGAATGTCACCATCAAAAGCCTAATTTAGAGTTATCCTAGAGGCAAAGGCTGAGGAACGTACATCATATCAAACTGTTATTTTCCAGCTAAATATTTCTTTAAATTGGTGAGGGTAGAAGAGGTGGACATATATCTTGAAGGTTTGCAGCACCCTGCACTAAACAAGAGAAAGGAGAAAGCCTTCCTGAGCTAGGTATAGGATGACGGCACCCGGGATTTCCTCATTTGTATCAGGATTCTCATTTACTATTAACAATTTCATAAAAAAACTGAACCACAAATACATTAGCGTTCATGCTACAATTCCCCTACCTACTATTGTCACCATCCAAACCAAAATGTAGGTTACTCCAGAGATCCAAACGGCTGACATTATAAAGGTCAAAATAAACCATTTCTTCCACAGATTTCTCCTGCAGTCGGGTATGGTTAAGAAGAGCAATGTAATAATGGGCAGTGAGAGGACCCAGAGGATTCTTCTGAAGTCATTCTCCGGCATTCTGAAAACGCTTGGAGGGTCTGATATGGTCATAAAAGAAGTATGGTTAGAACAAAAAAACTCGGAACACAATTAATATATATTAATAGATGCCCCTATAATACGGTCACTATTCACTAGAAAAAGGGATCAGGATGGGGGACATCACTAGAAAAAGGGATCAGGATAGGGGACATCACTAGAAAAGGGATCAGGATGGGGACATCACTAGAAAAGGACATTACTACAGGATGGGGACATTACTACAAGAAGGGGATCAGGATTTGTACTTTACTACATTGAGCAAAAAATTCTGGTATTACTAAAAATATCACTTAGTCCTACAAGGGATGCGGCCCCCCGCTATAAATGTTGTTCTATGTGCGGCCCACTAACCCAGCCGAGTTTGAGACCCCTGGTCTAGATCATGTGATGTCATTAACGCCCCCTCAACTCCACTTTGGTCAGAACTCATCTGGAATATTGTGTCCAGTTCATTTTAAAAAAAGACATCAAGAAACTGGAGCAAGTTCGTAGAAGAGTGACCAGAACGGGGACTGGTCTGCAAACCATGTCCTATGAGGAACAGTTGCAGGATTTGGGATGTTTAGCTTGCAAAAAAGAAGACTGAGAGGGGACTTAATAGTGGTCTACAAATATCTCAAGGCTTTCACACTGTAGAGGATTCAGTATTATTCTGATTTGTACAAGGAAAGATTAGAAACAATGGGATTAAACTCAATGGAAGGAATCACAGATTAGATAATAGAAAACATTTTGACAGTTAGGGTGATCAACAATTGGAAAAAAGCAGCCACGAGGTGGAGAGTTCCCCTTCAATGGAAGTCTTCAAACAGAGACTGGACAGACATCTGTCTGGGATGATTTAGTGAATCCTGCTTTGTGCAGGGGGTTGGACCAAATGACCCAAGAGGTCCCTTCCAACTCTACCTTTCTATGATTGTTCTCCCCAAGATAAGACGCCCTCTGATGCATAATTTGGTGTATTTCTGATAGAAAACAGGAGTGTTAAGTCGAGCAAGCACTCCTGTGTATGGGAAAGTTGGCTGAAATAGCTGTTATCCGACAGCCATGTAATGTGTATGACTTACCCTATTTTGGTAAGTGATACTATCAGTGGTGGTACAATCATTGAACTAATGTTCTCCACTAAAGGGAAAGGTAATTTCAGCAGGTTTTTACTAGGTAATCTCATAGCACCATAAGCTAGGGAAGGAGATTCGAACCAGTGACCTTTCGCATGGGAATCAACCTAATAACATACTGAGCTGTTAGGGAATAGTAAAACAGTATGTAATTTGTAGTATACAGGAAGAAAAAGATTTTTCAAACAGGAACAAAACCGTAGCAATACAGTGACATGAAAAGAATCTGCATAACTAACGTCAAAAATTCTAAACATTGTTACCATTTTGCTTGTCAGTGTATATTAACAAAAAGCTGCTCATCAGTGCTGGGAGTGTGGTTGGAATAAGGGGCACGCTGGCAGTTTGTACTGTAATGATAATTTCCTGCTACTAAAAGTGATTTTATTGAAATCGACAGGTCACTGTAATCATGCACTCTTCCCTTACATTATGGTGCTCTCAGATTACATAGTAAAACCTGCTGACAGATTCCCTTTAATTAAAATTAATACAAAAGGAAAAATTGAAGAATTAGTACCTGCATTCTGATTAGTTTTCATGGGAAACGTGTTCTGGTAGACAGAGTAGAATATAGTAAAGTGTATAAAAGACATAGATGCATCATCCTGGCCAGTGTAGTGACCACACCCAGGCTGCAACATGCAGCCATTGAGCCTCTGCCTCCTGAGTTATCTGGATTACGGCCAATTCACGAGCCAGTGGTTTTTCTTTAATGGAAAAATCAGATTTTCATCAGTGTTCCAGACCTGTTTTTGGTCCGTGCGCCCATTTTATCATCAGTATGTCATCAATCTTTCTCATAAGAAAAACGAACAGACTGACTGATATTTCCCAAGCTTCTATTAGCAACCAGTTGAAGAAAAATTAACATCAACTTGGATAATATGTGTGTGCTGTCCATTTATGCACCAAATTTACTTGAATGGGTGAGTATGACCTAGAAAACAGAGCAACATAAGATACGTATGTTATTTTATGAGACTTATTGGTTGTTAAAAAAAAAAAAAATTGACAAGTGACTAGCCCTACAGAATGTGTGAATTAAAATCACTAACAGCACATAGATGGCAAAAATACACATGAATCAAGCCCAAGAAGAGGCTTGTATTGTTAATAGTACAATTTTCCCCAAAAATAAGACAGGGTCTTACATTATTTTTGGCTCCAAAAATGCGCTAGAGCTTATTTCAGGACATGTCGTAGATTTACCTAGTGTCCTAAAATAGGGCTTGGGCAGCCCTTTCAACATATGTAACTTTTTTTGCTGTACATTGCGCCATTATGTTGCTATAACGCTCGGAAAGTGTATAGTTTTGCCGACTACTCAAATGTATGTTAATGCAAAATGAATATTCATCCCTTCCTCCATCCCTAAGCCTTTCCACTCCTCTGCGCTGGCATCAGTGATTGGGTGCAGTCAGACGCCATATTACTCCCCTGAGGATCGCATCCAATGCAGTCGGATTGCATCCAATCACTGAAACTGGCAGCCCCATTTCAGGATATTTTTAGTATTGTACGCAAAAATAATCTGCAACTAGGGCTTATTTTTGGAGCAGGGCTTATATTTTAAGCATAGTTCAAAAAGCCCAAAAAATCTTACTAGGGCTTATTTTTGGGGTAGGCTTAATTTTGGGGCAACACAGTAGAGGTCATATCATTTATTTTAGTACAAGAAAAAAGAATTATGAGCTCACCACTGATGTCCTTCTCCGAGAATTCCCTTTATAGCATGAGTTGAGGCTTGGCAACTGCCGATTGTGGAAACCAGAAGGCAGAGGTTGACCCATTGACCATACGCTGGGTCAATCTCTGCCTCTTAGGAGAAAGAAAATAACACAAGGTCTAGATATAAAATCAGTACTGACCATCTGAAATTTCATTAAGGTCATGCAAGCTTATTGATAGATGAGAATAATCCGAATCTTCCTGGAAGATGCCACTGTCAGATCGGGAGTGCTGGCGTACAACCCGTACACTCTCCTCTTTCCATCCAAGTAAGGGCTGTTGTTCATTGCTTTCTTCCAGGGCTTCAGCAACACATGTACAGCAAGGACTAAACTTCTTTACTATGTACTGACTAAGTCTAATGTCAAAGCAAAGCATTACAATGTAGAGCCCATATATCAATAGCAATGATGCAGATTCATACCTAAAGAAAAAAACAACAATATATCATAGCTTTAGGTACATCCACATCCCTCCTAAACATATCCTCTTTATTGAACAGGTAGAACATATTGGTGTTTGGTTTATTAACTTGATTTACTTTTATGGACTCAGACATCTTGCCTGAGCCCTTGCTGTGCCCTACTAACCTTTGCCACTCACACCATAGGAAACTAGAGTCTGCGGATGACTTACTGACTGTGCACGCTGTGATCTAGGCAAAGGTTATTGAGCATGAATGTTATTGAGCAGTGACCATTACCTATTGTGAATGGTGGATCCGGTATTATCCATGTATAAGTGTTCATTTTTTTTGTAATCCTACCTGTGATGATAATCAGATGATTCCTGAAAAGTAATCTCCACAAAAACCCATAGTTCTCGACTCGCCATTTGAATTTTTTTTGTCACTTTCCTTCTTTTGTCTTGTGATATCCCTTGACATTTTTTTTTTACACCTCATTCTTCACAATGGTGCACGTTGTTGATGCATTTCGTCAAAATAAATAATACATTGTTGTTTTTAATCTTTCATGCAACATTTTAGTGTGAAAAGTAGCATGTTCTGATAAAATGTAGCAAAATTTGAGCAAAAATCTCAAACTTCTGGAAATCTGAGACCCCATTCACAATGATAAGCATTACAAAAAAAGAATGAATATTTACAAATGAATTAGGTGCAAAAAAATAAAAGCCTGCTCCGAAAACTAGATGAAAAAGACAATAATTTAATAATGAATTACGGCACGAGTGTCAGCATACTGTGAGGATTATCATTGTGAAAAATGGCAACATTTCTCATTTAAAACAAGATATAAATAAAAATTGGTTTAAAAAATAAAACATTTTCTGATATTTACATTTAAATAATTAACTTTGCAATATATTCTGATCAGACAAATTTGCTCCTTTCCCTGCTAGAGTTGATCAGTCATTAACAAAATTCTCAATTCTGAGGTAAAATCTGTATTTAGGGTAGACTTTAGAGCATTCCTCCAGTATCGGGGACTGGAAGTTAGTGGATGTGACCATTTTAGGCGGTGGACGTGGCCCACCATTTCCTTTTGAGGCGCTGTGGAATAAACGTTAATGTTTAAGTCCATGTTGTCATGGAGTTATACTTTGTTACGGGCTGCATATTTAGGCTGCATAATAATAGCACTTGGTCATGTCATAGTGTACTGGGCCACGCCTACCAAGCCTGGCATCACACCCATCAACTAAGCCACAAGTATCCCACTTTAATTATACAAGGGAGGCTGTGCCCTTCCATCACCTGGGAATCTTACCTACAGATCTCCACTTCTATTATAAAGAACTCCATGACAACTTGGACTTAAAAATTAATGTTTATTCCACTGTGCTGCAGAAGGAAATGCTGGGCCATGCCCCAACCCGAGCTGGTCACAGCTACTAACTTCCAGTCCCCGATACTGCAAGTATGCCGACTTTCCTATTACGGAGATAGGAGATGGCAGTTTTTACTGATAAGATTCTATGACAGCAGGATGAGGAAGGAGCTAAAGTCAGAGGGAGGAGCTAGAGGTAGAGCTCCGCCCCTCATCACTCTTCTATCTACATAGGATTTCATCAGTTACAGCTGCCATCTCCTATCTCAGCAATGGGAAAGTCTTCACTGAATACAGATTTTACCTCAGAATTGAGAATTTTGATAATGACTGATCAATTCTGGCAGAGACAGAAGCAGATTTGTCTGATAAGGTATATTACAAAGTTGTAGCAGTTTCAATAGAGGTGACCTGCAGTACTGTGCAGAACGTGAGAACTCAATCCTTAAATATAAGGGGAAGTGTTTTTGGTGCTCCTTACACATAGGTGGTGAATACTCTCAACAATAAAGTCAATGAACATATATCCAGAAGAGAAATGAGTAGCACTCAGCGTGGTATTCTTCCAACCCATTTATTCTTATAATACGGGTGGCATGCAGGCATACTGGAGGATGCGGGCTATGCTTCTAGGGAAAACGAATGTTCGCTCACCTGTGAATGAAACGTGTGTTATCCACAGGAGCATAACCTGCATCCTCCAGTATGCCTGCATGCCACCTGTATTATAAGAATAAATGGGTTGGAAGAATACCATGCTGAGTGCTACTCATTTCTCTTCTATTGTATTCTTCAACATCTCTCCAGGCTCAGGTGGCATCCTTCCTACTCACATTGACAGAGAAGCTCTTGCTTTAAAGTTGACCTGTCTCCAGGATTTAGCACTATAAATTAAAGCCATGGTCATAATGGTGCTATGATGCGGATTATATAAATACTTACAGTGAAGAAATCAGATCTGTGGTTGTTAAATAATCTTCCTCTAAAATTTTCATCTAATTGGTAACACAGCGTCATTATGGCCATGGCTTTATTTTATAGTGATAAATCCTGCTGACAGATTGTCTAAGTTCTGCCCTCTCACAATGGGGCGTCACTGCCGACGTCATGCTGATTCACTGCCTGATCCCCACCAATCGACAGCACACAACAAGAGAAGGAGCTGCTTTGTCAATGTGACCAAATGTGACTGCTCTGAGCAAGATGGATTGTAACAGGGGAGAATAGGCAGATAGCTAGTGACTACTTGTCACTTAAATTCTTAGACCCAGAGAGAAAAAAAAAACTCAGTCGCAGATAACTCATTTACAACTTTACTTTACATTCATAGTAGAATTGGGAATCTCTCTCTATAGATTGACCACAGGAGGTGGAGAGTGTGGCCGCAGTCACATGTCTGTGCCCACTTTTAAATTTGTGTAAAGGCCCAGTTACACAACATGATATCCTTAACGATATCGCTCAAACGTCACAGGTCTGGAGTCGTTCAAACAACATCGTTAGGACGTCGTTGCGTGTAACACCGAGATTTGATTATGATAAATCGTTGGATCGTTAATCGCAGATTTGAGATTATGTTCTCAAATAAGACGATCCACGATCAGCCAACCTGCTGAATCGTTGTGTGCGACACCGCGATAACAATGTCGTTCACGACTTCGCCCATTCTCATCAGTGAACAAGTATCGTTCGCTGGGTTGTGCGAACGATACCTGTTCGCTGGATCGTTGGTGAGACGTGAACGATATCTAGGCGTGTGACATCTCACCAACGATGTCAAAACGATGTTCCAACAACCGCACGCCCCCAAGATCGTTAGTGAGATCGTTTCAATATTGTACGATGTAATGGTACCTTAAAACAAACCATTTTTTTGTCTCAGGTCAGACATTTCCATCTATGTTGCATCCAATTTCTTTTTCATCCATTTTTTAAATCTGAAGTTAGTAATTTTTCAAAACTTTTAGTTACCCATTGACTTTGCGCAATGGACCAGTTAAAGCACTACTACAGAAATATTGTTATTGTTGGTACTTTAAATGTAAGCCCCCTGCCTTATATTCATCCTCTGGTGTTGTCATCCCTTTTTGGCACCATCTTGTGCCCGTAACTTCTGTCTAGCTGGACGTTAGAAGTTATGTCACAAGCTCTTAATGCGTCTCTATGAAAGCGAAAATCAGGCCCTCACAGAATTGTATTGAAAAGTGACCACCAATGTGCTCAATGAAACATTGAGGCTGCCAGTAGGTTACTTTTTACTGCATACTGACCGGAATGCCGCTGGAAATGGATGAAGGCGGCGGGGTATGAGTATAGCACTAGGGGCAGGGGATTTACACTTAAAGCACTAATAAAAAAACAACACACTATAGTGGGGCTTTAAAAAAAATGCATGAAATACAAAAGTACAAAATTACTCTTCCATTTTTCATCTGTGTTTAACAGATCCTCATAGACTTTAATGGGTGAGTCTGATGTTCAAAATGGATAAGCATAGGACATGCTCTTGTGGATCGGATATATTAATCCATTTTTTTTAAATGGAGGGTGCATGGATTAATAACAGTGGGTACATGTACTGTCCGAGGTAAGAAAGCACAGCACAGCATCGATTACAATGGCTGTCTGGATGTAGCTCAATTTTCATTCTTTACGTAGGAATTATTTATATAGAATAGAGCAGCATATTCAGCTGCTTTTGTGGACGTGGTATAAAGACACATATTCCATAAAGGATCCTAATGGGAACACCCCTTTAAAGAAGAAAGCAAGCATTGAAAATGGCTTAAAGAGCCTTTTAATTTGTAGAAACAGACACATACACTAATTGACACAGTGAACACTGCAAAAGGTTACTCACCAGTAAATATTATTGTCGAATGTTATGGCAATTACTGCTCCTACGCTAACAGCATATGCAACACAATCCCGAAATAAGGGCCAACAAGTTAATCTACAAATCTGTGCAAGGGAAGAAAAAAAAGGATTTCTTTAAAAGAAAAGATTGAGTCACATAAAGTTCATCTCGTCTCTACCAAATAAGCCTATGTGAAGACAGTACAAGATTTCAGGCATGGTAGTTGGTAAAAGAAAGACTCAACTGTACTGGAATGGCAACCAGTGGCACAACCACGAGTCTGGGTTTTCAACTTAAAGCACCACAGAGGTGTTTTCTTTTCTATTTCACCACTTGAATGGTATCACTAATGTATGTTCCTTTCCCTTAGTAATATATTTACCAATCAACGTCTTCTGCCATTCCCGATGCCGATCCTGCTCTGCCATCTTGTGCTGGAGCGCATAACTTACCAGAATTCAAAGCTAAAGGTCACAAGCTCTTATATCAATATATGAGAGTCTCTTTCTCACTTAGATTGAGAAGTGACCTTCGGCTCGCCCAGCAAACACTGAAGCAATCTGGCAGGTCACAGAAGACAACCGGAGTGGTACAGCGAACAGAGGAAGATCACAGCTGATAAGCATATAAGGGGCAGGGAACATACATTGGTGATACCACTCTAGTGGTGAATTAAAAAAAATGCCAGATTTGTGCTTTAAAGAACTACTCTGGTGCCTTACATCTTCTGAAATTCTGACTTATTTTGACCTAGTGAAAGGCCATACCGAGTAAGGACACCTACTTTCTAATGGTATATAAGATTTGTCCTTTGGCTTAAAACCTGAAGTCAGTGAATGAAAATTTCTATTCTGTACTTAACTATGACGGATCATTCAGTGTCTGGGGAGTAACAATGGGTGAGACACTCTTGCTTGTGAAACTACAACACCACCAAGCATACATTTAATGTTATTAAAGTTATACTGGAAGGTTGTATATATAAAAGACTTTATAAAACCTGGGGGCTTATTCAAATTTATTTCAGACACTCCTGTGAACAACCCCTTGGTACACCCCTGCATGCAGTGTCCTCCCTAATGTACTGCATTTTCCTTTATTACATATACTGTCCTCCCTTATTATAATATAGAATGACTGATACCTGTGTTGGTGGTTTTTATTTGGTTAGTATGGGGTATTGTCTGCATTCATTCTAGTTGTGATAAATGGTTGATAAAGTGAAATGCAATAGTTATGCAGTACATTAAAAAGTGATGTGAGATAAGAAACACATTTCTGGTGCTCTTTGTCCTGCATTTTCATATCTTCATCAGAGTGTCCAGGATTTCTGTCCCCAAAGTTGCCAACTATAGTTATATGTCAAATCACAAACATACCGGTAATAAGATTGCTCACATCATTTGCATAACTAAGCAGCCTGAAAAATTACAGTACACACATCACTTGTCACAATCCTGTATGTATAAAGTTTCAACCATGTTTCAGCCCAATTCAGTGATAGAATTACATTGACTATGACTAGTATAAACAGTTTAAAGTGCACCTGTCACCTGTATTAGGGGGTTCTAAACCCTGCCCACCACCTCCTAACATGATGTAATTGGGGTTCCTGGAACCGCTTTATTATATCCCCAGTTGTCCACCGGCATACCTCAAAAACGTGTTTTATTCTATCCCGCACCATATGATAATTTCTTTTATTGTTCATATGGTGTTCTGCAGATTGCAGTCAGCGCCGCCCTGCGTTATGCCAACACTGCCCCTCCTAATTATGTGCCAGTGGGTGACATAGGGATGTCATCCACACAATTCCCAAGTCTCGCGCCTGCGCAGTGGTGCACCTCACTGTGCCCTATGAACACTGATTCCACCACAAAGGTGCGAGACTTGGGTCTCCGCTGCACAGCCACAAAGTGCCCGACGTCTCGCTCCTGTGTAGTGGAATCACTAGCTGTTCAATAGGCCACAGTGAGGCGCAACACTGCGCAGGTACAAGACATGGGAATTGCGTGGATGATGTCACTATGTCATCCACTTCCATACAATCAGGTGGGGCGGTGTTAGAATGGAGCAGGGCGTCGCTGACGGCAATCTGCAGAACCCCATATGACCCATTAAAGAAATTAGCATATGACGCGGGACAGAATAAAACTCATTTTATGAGGTATGCAGGGGGATGTCTGGGAATATAAAGGGGTTACAAGAACCCCAATTACATTATGTTAAAAGGTGGGGGGGCAGGGTTTAGAACCCCCAAAATTGATGACAGGTACACTTTAAGGGTTCATGTATACATTTTTACAATAGCTCTGTGCAAGATCCATAATGTGTAAAACTGTATCTTGAGAAATCAGGAAAGCTTTTCCAAAATGGTTCAACATAGTATTGTAACTTAAGTTACCCTGATGGGGCTCAACAAATCTGTAGCAAAGTAGTGCATGATTTGCACCAACCTGTCCATATGGTGTACAGTTTTAGGTTTTAATTATTTATTCATGTAGGGCAAAAACTACATGTGGCATTAGCCAAAAACGTCATGCTTACAGCCAATTTGTAGACCCCTATGATCAAATTCTGTAATAAGGCATCCATTACTTGCTCTGAGCTCATACTATACCAACCTATGTTATCTCTACATGTGCTCTAACACATGCCGTGTTACACAGGGTCTCTTTTCCTCACTGAACATACAAAAGGCCATATGGATTGGCAATAGGACCCTATACAGACTTTGTGTGCTGCTGTACATGACCTGTGCATGTGTCTTAGATTGAGTCTTTAGAGCATCATTCAATGGAATGGATAGTCAACCCAATGAGGGGTTATTTCCAACATTACAAGTGATCTCCATACATAGGATAGGCGATAACCTTCTGATCAGTGAAGCACCGAGACTGAATGGAGAGAAGGCTAAATATCCCATTCTTGGGATTGGTCTCAGCTTGCCCTTACCCATTCAATGGTTGGGAAGTTATCACCTATCCTTATAACACTTTTCCCTTAAAGGCCAGAAAAACGTTTACTGATTTTTGACCCATCCTTTCATATGGGTCCATAAAAAATACCTATGCTCTTTTTAAAGTACATACATTCAGTATATATTTAAGCCCATAATTTATATGCTGCTTTTGCAACTACAATATCTATTATTGTGTAGAATACCAATTTTGCAAATTTCTTTCTGCATCCTAAACCTCACAATGCTAAAATGATGTAAGGACAGTACATCAGCAACTGCAACATTGTGCTGTGCATAGCAAACAGGTTTATTATAAAACAGGCTTTGCTTACACTTATTATTCCAATAATATAGAACAATTGTGTTATCACTAAGTAATGACATACATCTTGTTTAGTTTTCTCCTGATATACAATTTTTATGTATTCTTGCATGCATAAAATATTCTATAAAATATACAAGCTGACAACAAAGGTTGTACTGAGTACTATACCGCAGATGATAATAGGCAGCAGGCGGCACATATTCCAAGGAGATTGTATACAGCTGAGCCAACAATAGTGCTCACTCCAATATCCCCCTTGGTGACGAACACACCTGCAAAACAAAGCACAAAATGACAATTAACAAAGATTAAATATAATATGTATCTGAATCGTAAATTCTGTTGGCTTCAGATCTGATATTCCATAAGTAGAGATGGGTGAGCCCGCAGATGTTCATGTTCGATGAATCCAGCTGCACTTTTTTTTTGAAGTCCAGGTTCAGGACTGGACTTTGCCCCAACTTGAGGCCGAACCATGAACCTTATATAAGTCTATGGGGACCTGAATATTACAGTTATAGAAGGGTGGCTAGAGAGGTTGAGGGGCTGCAAAAGGAAGAAAATTAAATCAGGAGCATAATACTTCCCAGTCTCTGCCGCTGCCGGCACACTCGCTTCTGGGTCCGCTCATTTACTTAATTTTTAATCACTGCACTGGCTCTGACAGCCAATCACAGATGCCATTCTCTGTGACAGCATCTGTAATTGGCTGTTGCCCTCCTCCCGCTCCGCACCTATGCCGACATCTTTGATTGGTTGCCTTATACATTAGTCTATTGGCAATGAACCTGCCGTCATAGGTGTGTAAAAAATAGAAAATTGGAAGAAAAAAAAAAAAAGTGGGCTCCGCCGTGTTTTTCATTCTCAGTGCAGATAAAGAGGACAGCTACGTGTTTGGTAATTTCAAGTCTTTGAGTCCCACCCATTAGCAATTCAGCAAGTAATTAGTTATAAAAAAAAACTTATTTGAAATAAATTAAAAACACACAGACCTCCCTCTTTCACCACTTTAACCCCCCAAAAAATACCCTAGGTCCAAAGCAGTCTAACATACGACGTCCCTCGACGATCGTGGCTCTGCTACATCCAGAGACTGCAGTGATGGATAAAGTGTCCTCTCCCTGTAGCCTCTGGGATCATACTGACTGCTGCAGGGGAGCAGTGACGTCACTAAGGGCTTGTGCCATGTTGTCAGTGAAGTCAGATAACCCCGCTGCCAGATTGCAGAACATGGCGGTATGGATGTCCGGCAATCCGTCAGCAGGTTCAAGTGCGTTATTGCTCCCCTGTATTATTGATTGCCAACCAAGGTGAAACCAGGCAGCTGGAGTTGAAGCCCAGAGCTGGCTGCTTTATTTTTTTTTTTTTTACTTATTTATTTTTACACCCATATGATGGCAGGATTGTTGCCAATACACCAATGTATATGGCAACCAATCACAGACGTTGGCATAATGGATGGGGGCGTAACAGTCAATCACAGATGCTGTTAGAGAGTGCGTGTCTGTGATTGGATGTTGGAGCCGGTGCAGTTAATAAAGATGAAGTTAATTGATGGACCTGGAAGAGAGTGTGCTTGCAGCAACAAAGACTGGCAAGTATAATGCTCCTTGCTTAATCATCATTTTGCTTTATTTTATAGCCCTCCCAGCCGAACCTGAATAAAACAAGACTTCTCAGAAAAGTCCATGTTCGGAATCTGAACACTAGTCGTTTGGTACGGACCCAGAACTTTACAGTTCGGGTTTGCCCATCACTATCCATCAGCTATTCCTTATGTATTATGATTCATGAATTATTCAAGCATTTCACTCTCCCTCTTGCAATTGGATTGAACAGCAATTCTTTGCATAACGGTATAGGCACACAAAGCAGTTCTGTTAAAAACTACATCAAACGAGCGTTTGAAAAAAGAAATGCATGAAATGTTAACGTGATACTCTATGTGGTCAACCATAAAGCCATTAAAGCAAAACTGTTTTTTTTTCAGTTGTGATTTTCAGCCATGTCTGAACATAAGCTACAGTTTATTATACCCCAAGTTGCAAAGCATTTCTGCACATAAAATTTGCAATATGTAAATACTTTGTGGGAAATTCATCTCAGATTTCACCCTTTGATGGGCAAATCTTCAGACGAAATCTAGATCAAAACTGATTTTATTGCAGATAAGCCTTTAAAAATTTTGAAGCAAATTTTGTACATGAGTAAATAATCTCACACTTACGACCGACCGATGGCAGGCCCTCAATTATTAATGTCTTTAACAGCTGTAGTATATGACCCATAAGTCTATAACAAATTACATTCCCCTCATAACCTCTGCCATGGTTATTAATTTGGAATGTGGTGAGCCCTTATTAAGTTAGGGGTGATCTGGATGGAAAGGGACGGGGGCCTATTTAATGACTGAGGGCAAGCCTCCAAGATCACTCTTATCGCCCCTGACTGCAATACCAAATACACCTCATATCGCCCTCAACGGAATATATATCCCCCTCTTCCACTACTTTTATTACTCCTAACTGTGAAGGGCCCCCTCAGTCAGTCGCTGCCTGCTGGATTTGGCTGATTACCGAAATAAGGCGAAGCTCACGTCAAATTTGTTTCTGACAAATCCATAAAACAATATAAATAAAAGGGACTGCATCTTTATTAACCCCTGGACTATGTGCGAGGGGTTAATAAAGATGCAGTCCCTTTTTTAGAATTGTGTCATTGATTTTTTCAGAAAAAAAAATGACGTGGGCTTCGCCGTATTTCTGGAACCAGCCGGATCCAGCAGGCAGCGACGGGCTGCCCCTAACCCCCAGGTGCCTATTAGTACCTGGCCGAACACAAGAATATAGGGGAGCCCTTTTTTTTTTATTTCATGAATTTCATGAAATAATAAAAAAAAAAATGCGTTGGGCTCCGCGCAATTTCTATGTCTAGCCAGGTACAGCTAAGCAGCTGGGGGCTGGAATCCGCAGCGCAGGGAGGCCCAAGCTTTCTGGGCACCCCCCGCTGCAAATTGCAGCCCGCAGCCGCCCCAGAAGATGGCGCATTCATTGAAGCGCCATCCTCTGGCGCTGAACCCCGCTTTTCCAGTGGCCCTGGTGACGGGTGGCTCACTGAGTAATAATGAGGTTAAGGCCAGCTTTGTATTATCAGCTGGCCCTAAGCCCGAAATTTATGGCGGTCACGCCAATATTAGACATGACCGCCATGAATTTCTATTAAATTGTTTTAAAAAAAACACAACAGAGACAAAAATTTTTTTTATTAGAAATAAAAAAAAAAAAAAGCCATTAGGGACTCCATCTTTATTTAAAAAAATCCTCTTCCGTCCGACGTAGTCCAAAACGCGATGTCCTCTCTGCTACATCCCTGTGCATAGATATAGATGTCTATGCACAGGGAGTGAGCAGACTGACAACAATCTCAGCACTGCTACATCATCTCTGTGCACAGACATTGATGTCTGTACACAGGGAGAGCAGGCGGGCTCTAGGACCCTGGAGCTGCGGCAGCCCGCAGGACCCGAGCCCGGCACAGAGCAGACAGCCGGACTCGTTACTGTGCGAGTTTCCCTGCGATTACTTGCACAGTAACGAGTCCAATGCAAGTCAATGGCAATCCTAGTTTTGTCAGAGTCTCTGACAAAACTAGCATTGCCATTGATTTGCATTGGACTCATTATAGTGCGAGTAATCTCTGGGAAACTCGCAGAGTACCGAGTCCTGCGAGTCCCTTACTACTCGCAGAGTAACGAGTCCTAGCGAGTAGACTCGCCCATCCCTACTTGTGACTTGAGTATTGCTGCTGGGTAACGGAAAAAGAATGATCCAGAGGGCAAAACAACCCTAGTACTGATTGGCTGTTGTAACATAGACTAAAGCTTAATCTAGTTGTCTCAGCAAAGGACACTTTGTAATAATCTTATTGATAAGGGACCCATTCTAAAGTCCCTCAAATACTTTACGGTGCTGTGAGCTGAACGATGGTTCAACCAATTGTTTGACTTGTAGATATCTCACCCGATTCTCTCATACACAGAAGCACTTTCTCTGTCGACCGATAATTTGTTTTCTATTTGGGTATCACCACCAGATTCTTCAGGCAGTGGCTTATCTCTAGAGAACTAAAGGGTTGGCAATCCGAAATTGGACACGCAGGATCCTTAAATTCCCCGACATCATATTTCCGGGACCCCATACACATTACACTGTTGATATTGACAGGTTTTGCAGACTTTAGTCTAACATGTAAAGAGGCTTTTACAACTAGAAAAAGAAAATAGCATTGCACCAGTATTACAAAATGTGGGTGCTACCCTCCAAATTCACTGGCAAATGGATAATAATATATAAGAGAAAAAGAGATCACACTTCAAACATAGTAAAAATGTGAAAAAAATGTATTCCATGCTAAAAAGGTAAACACGTAATCCCATTTTATATCACATACCTAGGAATGCTGTGACAAGTTCTGGTGCAGAACTTCCTACTGCCATAAAAGTAGCTCCCGCGACATCCTGGGATAGGCCAAGACCTTATAAAGCCGTACACATACAAGAAACAAGAACATTTTATTCATAAGCCATCACATATAAATATATATATATATATATATATATTACAGAATATATGCAGAGAACACAAAAAACAAGATGGGGCACCTGATACGACAAACTATACAAGGGTATGAGGGTGGGCAGCAAACTATTAGTAAAAATCACCTTGGCTGAAAATAAGAAACAAACTGGTAGTTTGAACAGGGTTAAGGGCCCGCTTCACGCTACAATATCGTTATTGATATTGTTGATACGTCACGGCTTTTGGGGCGTTGCTACGATGTCGTAACGACGTCGTTTCGTGTGACACATATATACGATCAATGATTAGTCGGCTAATCGTTGATCGGAGGTTTATGATCACGACCTTAAATCAGTCGTTGATCGTCTGTCCAACCTGCAGCATTGGTGTGTGACACCTTGATAACGATGTTGTTTACGACTTTGCCTATTCAGAACTGAAGGACGTAGGCGATCAGACGACCGCAAGTGTCATTCGCTTGTCACAGAATCGTTGCTGCGTCATTTACGATATCTGTAGGTGCGACACCTCACTAGTGATCATTTAACGATGTTCCAGTGATCTAGGTTAAGTCGGATCGTTGGTCAGATCGCTGGGACATTGAAGCGTGAAACGGGGCCTTTAGTAAGGACTTGTAAGGCTGAGAGTATCAAACCCAGCCAGAGAGTTTCCTTCCTACATATGAAGTCATACCATAAATGGCACAGCAAGAACTAGACAACATCCAACTGCATTGTGCATATAATTGCAAATAAACCCATTAATAGTAAGTATAACAAAAACTACCACAGGACCGACCCAACGCGCACTTCAGAAGAAAAGATTCTTCTGGAGATAAGTGAAATGTGTCAGGTCAGAGCGGTGGCTGTCCTGGATGCAGTTTTATTCTTTTCAACGGCAGCAATTATAGCTGGAGTCTCCAGGAAGGTAAACCTCTGCTCTCACAAGAAGTAAAGTTTCATATTGGTGACTGATCCAGGGATTTATGCAGATTTCTATACAGATTGAAGAGGATCACCATAGCATGAAAATAAAGGGGGGAAACTTTCGAAGTAATCTTGTAATACAGGTATATTGAATTATAGGGTTGAAATAAATTACATTATAGTTATGAGAAAAGAGTTTTAAGGAAAAAACTAAATAGAAAAATTACATTGCAGAAGAAGCTTCTCAACTAAGAAAAAAAAACAGCCAACAGTAAAGCTTTAGTGCAATATTATCTTGCAATTCTAAGTATAAATTATATTTTGTTTTTAGGGCATGTATATCTGGTAGCATGCAGTACCAATACTAAATGTAACACAAAATCAGGCTACATTCACAGTTTTTGATGCGTTTTTTGAGGAACCTTTTCTTGCAGTGAAACAGATCAATTTCTGAGCTTCCCAGCAAAGTTAATGAGTTTTCAAGATTTGTCAGACACAATGTTTTGCAGTGCTGCGTTTTTGGCTCAAAAATGGAACCTCACAAACAATAAGCAGGCCAGTGGTGTTTTTCTGACCTGCTTTTTCCATTGAAACCATTGTGTATGAGCTTAAAAAATTGCAACAGTCTAAAACACGGATCATAAAAGGATGATCTATTATTTTTAAAATCTGATCCAGTTTTGCAGTTGTAAAATGGATCCTCAAAAAAATGCACCAAAAACTCTGTGTGTGAATGTAGCCTAAATATTTTACTTCATCTGCAGTCAAACCAAAGGCTTTAAGGTTCATGTGTAACTCGTCATGGTAAAATGTTCTCCACTATCCAACACTTACGTTCACTGATGACTTCAAGGGATGGAATGAAATACTCATCACAGACAATGGCCACTGCTAGAAACATGTACAGAATGACTAGGAAATGAATGATGATTCCGCCATCTCTTCTCTCTTGTTGTGTGAATAATCCTTTAGGAAACTCTGACGATGGCGAAAAGATGCAGAGACTTTCATTCTCTGAAACAGAAAAGCATGTAGAGCATCATTAAAGCAGATAAAATCAAATTTATTTTAATGTATACATTTTATTAGAAATATCTCAAATAAATAAAGATATGCTAAATACATTCTGAAAAGTTCAAGTGTAGCAAAAACATCCAACAGCAGTTAGCGAACATGGAAGGATTGTAAGTGCATTGCACATCTTATAATTTTTCCCCCAAAAAATCTTCCCCGTAGACAGAACATATAACTGACAAAAAAAAGGTACAGACAAAATCATTCAAGCTATATAATGGTATACCTTTAAAGACTGAAACCGCGATCATTCAGCGAGACATAACGAAGGACGTTTCATATGAAGTAAAAGAAGATTGTTGGATTTATTTATCTAGTTTCACAAGTCCAGTTCTAGTTTCAGGACCTTTGTGAGATACTAAGTGGCATGTTAGAACTTAGTCATTAACGATCTTGATACATCACGTATTACGTGTAACCTCTGTAGACCTGCAGAGCTGAACAGGCAAGCCTTTCTGTGGGGTCCCTAGTAGTAGGGGCAATCGCAGTCAATTACAGCAGGTTCTGGCAAACTCAGTGGGAAGGAGACGCACATTTATAAAACTCCCTTGATATATCGTCTGACAAATGTCTCAAATTTCAAAGTATTTCTTGTGGTTTTCTGATTAAAACCTTAGTGATACTGTAGTGCCATGCGTCACACTGAGCATTACTGCAAGGGGCGTAACTACAATAGGTGCAGGGGTTGCGATCGCACCTGGGTCCTGCAGCCTAGTGGGCCCCAAAAGTCCCTTTGGCCCATAGAAAAAAAACTAATATTATTAAAGATTTGCAATAATTGGGGGCGCCACTGGAGCTTTCGCATC
This sequence comes from Allobates femoralis, assembly GCA_033576535.1. NCBI lineage: Eukaryota > Metazoa > Chordata > Amphibia > Anura > Aromobatidae > Allobates > Allobates femoralis. The sequence continues at coordinate 172,342,500 of JARQOC010000004.1, forward strand.
GGGGCCCCGAGGCCTGAAGTTGCATCACTGATTACTGCACATCATACTTTATTAGGTACTCAACATTACACAAGTAGGGAAAAAATGCCCTAAACATTTAAAGAATTATTTTTAAGAATAAAGAAATTGTACTTAAATTAATTTCTTCACCTGATGGGAAAGTGCTAGAAGGGGACACAGACACTGGCTTCATATGTTAGCATAAACAAGCTACCATACTTGTAATGTCTACTTACATTTAATTTTGGAGCTTTTTTTTTTAATCTTCCTTCTGGATATGTATGAATACATAGACAACTAGGTGTTAACATTGCTCTATACAGTCTGATACTGTTCAAACAGTAATATATTTGGAAAACTGTGCGAGGAAGCACCCAATGCTTAAGAAGTTTGGCAAAATCACTGTTGTACATATTTTCAAAAGTTGTCAGGTTCAGTTCTGAAATGAGCCACTTCTTAATGATTTTGACCTCCTGAGTCTTGAATTCAAATCTAAAATGCTAACTTTTAGTTGGCTCTTGTTTCTATGATATCAAAGAGGTTTCCTGGCGGGACTATGGCAAAATCCAAGGGGAAGGTTTGGCGGCTATTATTTCAACGATACCCAAGCCAGGTAAACCTTTGACCTCCCCCGCTGACTTTCGTCCCATAGCTCTTTTGAACTGTGATGTGAAGCTTTTTGCCACGGTCCTAGCCTCTCGCCTGATGCAAGTTCTTCCCTCCCTCATAGGCTTGGAGCAGGTGGGCTTTGTTCCGGGACGTCAGGCGGCTGATGGCACCAGGAGATTGGTGGATCTTCTGGAGATTCTTGAGCGAACCTCAGCCCCAGTGCACTCTTGTCCTTGGATGCGGAGAAGGCGTTTGACAGGGTGCACTGGGGGTACCTGGAGGCGGTCCTAGACCGCTTTGGGTTTGGGGATGACATAAAACGCTCAATCCTGGCCTTATACTCCTCACCCAACGCCAGAGTTCGCTCCTCTGGCTTTTTGTCATCGACTCTTGAGATTTCTAATGGCACCAGGCAGGGGTGCCCACTATCCCCCCTCATATTCGCGCTTTTAATGAAACCCCTTGCAGCGATTATACGCGTAGATCCGATTGTTAGAGGATTAACAGTAGGGAACTTACATCATAAAATTGGCCTTTACGCCGACGATGTTATCTTCATCTGCTCGAATCTCTCATCTACAATTCCGCGCATTATGGAGATCTTGTCTGAATTTTCAGAGGCTTCATACTATAAACTGAACCCCTCTAAGTCCCTCCTTTTTCCTGTTAATGTTCCTGCTGCTCAACAAGCAGACCTGAGAGAGAAATTCCCCTTTGCGTGGTCGCCTGCTGGTATCACGTATTTAGGGATTCAGATCACCCATACATCGAAGATAGTACAAACCAACTGTGATATCCTAATCCAAAACATTAAGACGTCCCTGACTTCTCACTCCACTCTTCACTGTATCTCTCCTGGGTCGCTAGGATACAGTTGATAAAAATGACTTATCTACCCAAAATCCTTTACCTCATCAGGTGCCTACCGCTTCCCTTTCCCAAGAGGTTGCTACGTTTAATACAAGCTTTACTTGGTCGTTTCGTGTGGCAGCACAAACCTCCACGCATAAGTAGCAAGATCTTGACTTTACCGGTGGGATTGGGAGGCATGGGACTACCTGATATACTAAACTACTACACGGCGATACAACTAACGGCGGCTAAAAGTTGGTGGCAAAATTATCTGTCCTCCTTGTGGATGCAAATAGAAAAATCTTTCTCGCCGCGGGTTCTTCTAGACTACTCCTTGAGGTAAATCTCCTCAGACATTGGACACAGACGGCCCATCTGAAGTCTATGAAGGCATTGCTCCAAGTGTGGTATGGGTTGTGCAGGGTCTATCTTCCTTTTTTGTACTGATACATCACGCTGGTGGCGGTGGAGATTCTTGTGGATGGCCTCTCTCTCTCCTCGTGGGCGTCAAAAGGCGTTGTGAACCTGAACCAAGTTGCTGATACTGATGGTGTCAGGGCCTTTGGAGACCTGGCAGCTGCATTTGACCTCCCCAAAACTACTTTTTTCCGGTATCTCCAGCTGCGACACTTCTTAAACACAATAGTGATTCCTGATGTTACACACGCTGCTCTTGGAGATGCACTTCAGCGGTACTTCAAAGAGTCTACCTTCACCGCACATGGAGTTGCTATCTGTTACAGAGCACTCATGCACCATAAGGGAGCAGATAAACTCCCGTACATGGTACGATGGGAGAACAGGCTCTCTTTTACTGCCTTCCCTGAGCAGTGGCATCAGGCATCGGTTCACTCAACCCGCTTTTCTGCAAGTATAAACCATATGGAGCAATCAAAAAAGCTCCAAATGGACTGGTACCTGTCCCCCCAAGCAATTGCTCGTTTTAAAAATGGGCCTCCTGATGTTTGCCCTCTATGCTGGAAGCTATGTAATGAAGTTGGCTCTCCTCAGCACGTTTGGTGGTCATGCCCCATGGTCCAACGTTCTTGGAGAATAGTTAACAAACTTCTGTCTGATCTCACTGGAGTGTCCTTCACTCTAACTCCTGAGCTCGCTCTACTGGGAATAAACCTGCAGGAGTGGTCAAGGCCCCTCCGCCCGATTGTAACAAATGTTCTAGTAGCAGCTAGGCAGAGCATCGCCAAGCACTGGAGACTCCCGACTGTTCCTGGTCTACCTGACATTGTCGCCCGCCTCAACTTGCATCTACAACATGAACTAGTTTTGGCTCATGATGCAAAAAGACGAAATAAAGTCCTCGCCTGGTGGGACCCATGGGTTACATCTACATATAACACAATAGTGGGAGTAACCTGAATTCATTTGACTGGCTAAACATCGAGGAATGTGATATGCTCTCTGAGAATATTGTTTCCAAACTACTGCAGGAGTTTACACCTATCTGACATATTTTACTGTACTGTTCGGAGTACCCCCATTTCCCCCATTTATTGTGGGAGGGAAGTGGGGTGATAGTAGGGTCTTCCTTTCCTCCCTTCTTCCCCCCTCCTTCCTCCCCCTATTTTTCCCTTCGTCTTCCTCCCCCCCCCCCCATTTGGTTTGGATTTCTTCTTTTTATTGTGGTTAAAATATTTGGCATATGTTTGCTGGTCCACATACTGTATTGTGTTTCAACTGACTGCTCTTTGTATTCTAATGTTTATTCAAACACGGTACAAGTTTATGAGTATGAGATTTGATACTTGGAATAGCATTGTCAACTGTTTACCGTGTAATGTTCCACTTCAAAATTCAATAAAAATTTAAGTTTAAAAAAAAAAAAAAAAAAGAGGTTTCCTTTTGCTGCTACATAACTAATGCATACAAGTTTCAGTAGTTTGAAACATTATTATTTTTGCAAATATAAAGATGCATAAGTAGGTTTGATCAAGTGGGATCATTACTGTTTGCTACTCGTATGGATAGTACAGTATTCGCAATACTCATTACTCGGCAATAATCACTGGTGCTCGTGAGTGATAATTCTAAGCGGTATGTGTGGAGAAAACCAGGCACTGCTCATCACCTGCCCAATACAATCCCAACAGTGAACATAGTGGAGACAGCATCATGCTATGGGATGTTTTTCAGCTGCAGGAATCGGATGACAGGTTGCAATCGAAGGAAACATGAATGCGGCCAAGTACAGAGCTATCCTGGATAAAAAACCTCTTCCAGAGTGCTCTGGGCCTCAGACTTGGCCTGAGGTTCACCTTCCAACAAGACAATGATCCTAAGCACACAGCTAAAATAACAAAGGAGTGGCTTCAGAACAACCCTGTGACCATTCTTGACTGGCCGAGGCAGAGCCCTGACCTAAACCTTATTAAGCATCTCTGGAGGGACCTGAAACTAGCTGACCACCAACGTTCACCATCCAACCTGACAGAGCTGGAGAGGATCTGCAAGGGAGAATGGCATTGGATCCCCAAATCCAGGTGTAAAAATTTGTTGCATCATTCCCAAGAAGAGTCATGTCTGTACTAGCTCAAAAGGATGCTTGTACTCAATACTGAGAAAAGGGACTGAATACTTATGACCATGTGATATTTCAGTTTTTCTTTTCTTTAATAAATTTACAAAAATTTCTACATTTGTTTTTTTTTTTTTTGTTTTTTTTTTAAGTCAAGATAGGGTGCAAAGTGTACATTAATGAGAAAAAAAACAACTTTTTTGAATTTACCAAATGGCTGCAATGAAACAAAGAGAGAAAAATTTACAGGGGTCTGAATACTTTCCGTACCCACTGTATATACACACAGTTCAGGCATAAATGTAGGTACAGTTGTGCTCAAAAGTTTACATACTCCATCAAATTTTTAACTTTCTTTGTGTTTTAGATCGTTGTCATGTTGGAGTGTCCAAGTACGACTAATGTGCAGCTTCCGGGCTGATGAGTGCAGATTTGCCTCCAGTATTTGCTGACAACATGCTGCATTCATCTTTCCTTCAACTTTGAAAAAGTTTTCTGTGCCTTTGTAGCTCACACATCCCCACATCATCAGCGATACACCTCTGTGCTTTACAGTAAGAATGGTGTTCCTTTCATTATAAGGCCTTGTTGACATCTCTTTAAGTGTAACGTTTATGAATGTGGCTGAAAAGTTTGATTTTTGTCTCATCACTCCAAATTACCTTGTTTCAGATGTTTGGAGGCTTGTCTCTGTGCTGTTTGGTGTATTGTAAGCAAGATACTTTGTGGCATTTATACAATAATGGCTTTCTTCTGGCGAATTGACCATGCAGCCCATTTTTCTTCAAGTGCCTCCTTATTGTGCATCTTGAAACAGCCACACCGCTTATTTTTATTGAGTCCTGTATTTCAGTTGATGTTACTTGTGGGTTTCTCTTTGCATCCGGAACTATTTACCTGGCAGTTGTGGCCAAAATGTTTTTTTGTCTTCCTAATCGTTTTTTATAGAGCCCCTGCTTTTCCATTTGTTAATCCCACTTTGAACACTGCTGACTTTATCAATTTCTTGGAGATCTTTTTGTATCCAGCACGAACAGTAATGGCACATATTGTACATGGACCACTGAATCAATACTGTATATACTCGAGTATAAGCCGACCCGAATATAAGCCGAGGCCCCTAATTTTACCTTCCAAAACTAGGGAAACTTATTGACTCAAGTATAAGCCTAGGGGGAAAATGAAGCAGACTCTCATCACGGTATACAGCCCCTCTCATCATGATAAATGGCCTCCATTACTGGTATATAATCCCCCATCACTGGTATATAGGACCTCCATCACTGGTATACAGTTCCCCCCCATCAGAGGTTACAACCCCCATCAGTGGAATACAGGCCCCCCTCACTGGTATATACAGGCCCGCCATTAGTGGTATATACAGGCCCCCCATCAGTGGTATATACAGGCCCCCCTCAGTGGTATATACAGGCCCCCAGTGGTATGGTATATACAGGCCCCCCCAGTGGTATATACAGGGTCCCATTAGTGGTATATACAGGCCCCACCAGTGGTATATACAGGCGCCCCAGTGTTATATACAGGCCCCCCAGTGGTATATACAGATGTCCCCCCCAGTGGTATATACAGGTGCCCCCCCAGTGGTATATACAGGTGCCCCCCCAGTGGTATATACAGGTGCCCCCCCAGTGGTATATACAGGTGCCCCCCCAGTGGTATATACAGGTGCCCCCCCCCAGTGGTATATACAGGTGCCCCCCCCAGTGGTATATACAGGTGCCCCCCCAGTGGTATATACAGGTGCCCCCCCAGTGGTATATACAGGTGCCCCCCCAGTGGTATATACAGGTGCCCCCCCCAGCGGTATATACAGGTGCCCCCCAGCGGTATATACAAGCCCCCAGTGGTATATACAGGTGCCCCCCCAGTGGTATATACAGGTGCCCCCCCCAGTGGTATATACAGGTGCCCCCCCCAGTGGTATATACAGGCCCCCCGTTGCTGCCGCACACTTGTAAAAGAATAGCTTTCATACTTATCCTCCTCACTGTCACCGCGCGTCCTCCAGTGTTCTTCCTGCTTCTACCCGGCGTCATGTGACCGGCGCAGAAGCAATGACGTCATTGCGGCTGCGTCGGCCGGGTAGAGGCAGGAAGGAGACCAGAAGACCGCGGTGACAGCGAGGAGGATAAGTATGAAAGCTATTCTTTTACAGGTTTACGGCAGCAACGGGGGGCCTGTATATACCACTGGGGGGGAGGGCGCCTGTATATGCCACTGATGGGGGGGGGGGGAGCGCTGACAGTGCAATGTAATATGCACCGCTCCTCCTGCCGCTGATGGACAGGGGGATGCAGTGCATATTGCATTGCACTAATGAGCGGCCCCATGTGACCGGCCGCTCCTATTACAGCCTCCCCCCGCCTGCTCCAGCCCCAGGACACCGCCCCCCCCCAGTCTGAGCCTTCACTGACTCAAGTATAAGCCGAGGGGGGCACTTTTCAGCACAATTTTTGTGCTGAAAAACTCGGCATATACTCTAGTATATACGGTAATCTATAAAAAAAAAAATGTTATTGTTCACAAAACAGTAGTCCATATAAAATTTCAAACTGAGCGGTAGTTTATAAAGTATACCTAAAAATAAAAATTTTAATTAAAAACTACAGGAACGATGGTGTTCATTGTAGTGTTTGGACAAGGGGTTTATCAAAATAGGAATAGCAAACCAGAATGGACAGATATATATATAAGGAAGGACCGCTGACTATTGGCCTTCCTGAGGAAAAAGGATGCCTCCTTCAAAATGCTTTGAGAGAGACCAATAGCTGACAGCGGCACCAGTAAACAATACTTTCCCAGACTTAATCTATTCCTCACCCACCCGATCACATGACACTGGTCCGTAACACAGAAAACTATATAGTCTAGCTCGACCTCCTGTTGGGTGCTTAAGGGAAAAAAACATATCAATGCAGAAAAAATTGTATCCCTTGCACACTCTTAAAAAGTCTTGAGAAGTATCTTTTTCTGTGGTTTTTATTTGCAATTGTGAAGACAATCATAATGTTTCGACCCTACATTGGGTCTTCTTCAAGATGAGTCTTCTGTGAGTCATATGACTTACTCAAAGTATCTGAGCATACCGTGCCTGCGATAGAACACCTGTAGGATGCCTGGTCCTGACCTCCCATGCACCCCCAGGATCACATACAAGGACCATAAGGCAGGAGTCACATACCTATTAAACTACTAAGATTAGTTGTGGTATGTACACTTTGGACTACATGCAATCCTCGTTTCACCATCTAATCTACAGTGGCAAACTGAACAAGTCATCCTAGAGGTGTTCTACCGCAGGTACGGTATGCCTAGATACTTTGAGTAAATCATACAGTTGTGGCCAAAAGTATTGACGACCCTGCAATTCTGTCAGATAATACTCAGTTTCTTCCTGAAAATGATTGCAATCACAAATTCTTTGGTATTATTATCTTCATTTAATTTGTCTTCAATGAAAAAACACAAAAAGAATTGTCCTAAAGCCAAATTGGATATAATTCCACACCAAACATAAAAAAGGGGGTGGACAAAAGTATTGGCATTGTTAGAAAACTCATGTGATGCTTCTGTAATGAGGTGTACAATTCAGATTGTATTATCGAAATTGAAACTGCAATGAACTGTGCACAGTCCGCACTTGTCCACCAGGGGGCATCAGTGGACTGTACAATCACAGAGCTGGGAAACTCCCAGCCATCTCTTTTGTTTACCCAGGAAGTGAAAGAGATTAGTACAGACACAGAGTTGAACAAGAGAACATCTACCTGTGGATGTCTGTTGAAAGAGGGCTACTTTGCAACACCTTGTCGGAGAAATCACCCCGCAGAAGCCCCTGTGACTGATCCTGGGCCACTGGACTTTGGTGCTGTGACTCTGGCCGCTCTGCAAAACCTTGCCCGCCGAGCACCCGGATTACATGTGCAGGGGCCGTGACCGACATAAGGGAGCCATTTGTGCTGCTGTGATCTCCCTTCTGCTCCTCTGTGTGCCCTGAGACTGGGAGAGACAGACTGTTACCTGCAGAAGGAGACCAAAGAAGAGTGAGGAGATCCCCAGGCCTGCTACGTGGGAGCGACATCTTCTTCTGTGATAGACTGGTACGTGATTTTAGGGAAAGTTAGGGAAAGATACCTTCATTGTTGTGTTTTTTTCTTGCTGCGTACCCGGAAGAAGTGAAGATCCAGAGACTCTAATATATACAAGTGCGCATATAGTTCAGTTGACTGTGATATAAACATGTTTTACAGTAAAGAAATGTTACTACCGTTTAAATCTGAGTATGGGGATTCTGTTGAGAAAAATCATACACACACACCCGCGGCCTTACCACCGGTCGCTACACTTCTCTAATTTGTATAATTAACAGCACCTGTAACTTACCTGTGGCACCTAACAGGTGTTGGCAATAACTAAATCACACTTGCAGCCAGTTGACATGGATTAAAGTTAACTCAACCTCTGTCCGGTGTCCTTGTGTGTTCCACATTGAGCATGGAGAAAAGAAAGAAGACCAAAGAACTGTCTGAGGACTTGAGAAACCAAATTGTGAGGAGTCATGCGCAATCTCAAGGCTACAAGTCCATCTCCAAAGATCTGAATGTTCCTGTATATATAAAAAGGACAGCGCCTCACAAGATGGTGAAATTTTCAAGTTCTTTATTCCCAGTCCATTACAGCGACGTTTCGACCACAACAATCTGGTCTTTGTCAAGCTCACAAGTATCATCAAATCTCACCTTTTTTTTTTTTTTTTTTTTTTTTTAACCATTAAGATTTTTATTAGCATATAACAATATACTGAAAAACAGCATAAACGCCATGCAATGGCCAATATAATGGGGAAAAGTTCAAGGGCGAGGTGGGAGAAGGATATGGGGAGGAAAGGAGAAAGGAGGGTGGACATTATAACACATAAAGCTACATAACGCTTGTTATCAATGTCAACATATATTGTACTCAAAAAGAATCGACACTCAGTCATTTTAACAAATAAGACGGAATATCCGCTGCATGGATAGAGGTGACCCAGGGATCCCACCAAGTGAGGACTTTATTCTTTTTAGATAGTGATGAAGCGCTCAGGGATTCATAGCAGAAGTGAAGATTGAGTTTGTTGATCAGTTCTGCCCTGGAGGGGGTAGATGGGGTCCTCCAGTGAGCTGCTATGCTCTGCCTTGCGGCGACTAGAATATTAGATATGATGGGTCTCAAGGGCGAGGGGAAATCTACCAGAGAAATACCCAATATCGCCAGCTGGGGTGTTAAGGACATCGGGATCTGCGTCACCTCAGCAATGAGCGACTCTACCTGACACCAAAAGTTCCTAATAGGGGGGCACTCCCACCAGACATGTGATAACGATCCAGATGAGCCACAGCCCTTCCAGCCGGAGAAGGAGGAGACCAGGTGGAGCTTGGCCAGACGGGCTGGAGTCATATACCATTGCAGGAGGGTCTTTCTAGCCTGTTCCACATGACCCACACAAGAGGAGAACTTGGCAGGGTGCAATAAGGCCGCGGACCATTCCTCCGCTGAAGCAGTAAATGAGAACAGGGACTCCTAAGACTCCATGCACGAAAGTTTGAGTGATAGGCCGTGGAGTAATAAGGTGTTATAAAAGAACTGATACACCCCTGGATATAAAGGTCTGAGGTTTAAAAAAAATCTATGGCCCGGGGTGTCTCCAACGAGCGGGGGATCCCTGAAAAACGTTGACGTACGTAAAAAACTGTGCAGCTGTAAATATGAAAAAAAAGCAGCATTTGGGAGGGAATACTTAGATTGAAGAGCGGTGAAAGGGAGAAGGCCCGACGGACCAAAAAGGCTGGTGATAAGAGTGATCCCTGCTATTCCCAAAAGAGAGGAAGGGAAACCATCGATAAACACTGTTAGGGCATCAAGGGACACATGCATGGCCATATACGGGAACACCATAGGGCAAACCGACGCCCATAGTTTTGTCGATGCAACCGTAGTAGAAAGAAGGGCCGTTGGTGAATCTGATCTTAAGAGAGAGACCTCCAACAGGAGCTTGAGAAAACCTTTAGGAGCGAAGTGAGTCTCTATCATAAACCAAGGGATCTGAGTGGACCCTTCCCACCATAGCTTAAGAGGCTCCAAAATGGCCGCCCTATAATAGGCCACTATCATAGGTGCTCCCAAACCCCCCCTGGCACTAGGCAGGACCATCCACTGTCTCCTAATCCTGTGCGGTTTACCGCCCCAAATAAACGAGTCAAAGATAGACTGAAAGAGGGAGAGGCGTCTGGCAGGGATGTGGAGAGGCAGGCATCTAAAGAGGTAGAGTAATTTAGGAAGTAACATCATCTTCACCACCTGGATGCGAGCCATCCAAGAGAGGAAGGACCCCGAGAATTTTCCCACATCCGCTCTGAGCTCTGCAACGAGAGCCTCGCAATTTAGTCTTACCATGTCGGCCAGGCGCGTCACTTTTATCCCCAAATAAGTAAAGCCCAGAGGGGCCCAGCACAAAGGTTAGGTGGCTTGAATATGAGACTGCAGAGGCAAGGGGAGAAAAAGAGGGAAGAGAGTAGATTTAGACAAGTTAAGTTTATAATAAGAAGCTAAGGAGAAGTCATGTAGAAGTGCAAAAATTGCAGGGAGGGAGCACTGAGGATCAGAGCAAGTAAAGACCACGTCATCAGCATAGAGACTGATCTTATAGTCAGCTGAACCAACAGGAATTCCCCTAATGTCAGGGGACTGACGAGCAATGGCCGCAAGAGGCTCCATGACTAACGCAAAAATAAGGGGAGAGAGGGTGCAGCCCTGCCTCGTCCCATTAGAGATTGAAAAGGTCTGGGACTGAAAGCCCGATGCACGGACTGAGGCACTCGGAGAGGAGTACAAGGCCATGATTGCCCGAACTATGAGACCATTAAGTCCAAATTTAATTAGTGTCCTCTCCAAGTATCCCCAGTGCACCCGATCAAACGCCTTCTCAGCATCAAGTGAGAGGAATGCACTGGGGAGGTGCCCCCTCTCAACCACATCCAGCAAGTCAATCAGGCGCCTCGCACCATCCCTCGTCTGTCTGCCCAGGACAAACCCCACCTGGTCAGGGTGGACCAGGGAGGGCAGCACCAGAAGGAGGCGGTTTGCCCACAGTTTGGCATAGATCTTTACATCTACATTGAGTAAGGCGATGGGGCGAAAATTAGGAGGAGTGGTGGGTGGTTTGCCCGGTTTGGGGAGCGTGGCAATTGAAGCCTGCAACCCCTCTGGTCTGATACTACCAGTTTGCGCCCAGAAGTCAAAGAGACAGAGGAGACGAGGCGCCAAGGTAGAAAGGAACTGAGCATAGTAAGGAAAAGAGAACCCATCTGGTCCGGGGGCAGAGTGTTTCTTAGCTTCATTAATAACCCTAAGGATCTCTGAGGTTTGAATTGGAGCATTCAGAGAAGCAAGCTGGGATTGTGTAGCTTTGGGTAAAGAAGCCCTCTCTAAGAAGGCAGCTATAATATCAGGAGAGGGTTGTGGCAACGCTGGGTTATCCCAGAGATTATAAAGCTCAGAGTAATACGAGGCAAACTCGTCTATGTGGATGGGATTATAAACTTTTGTGGAGTTTGACTTCACAAGAAAAGGGATCCTAGACTGCGCCTCCCTTTTCTTGACACACCTGGCCAACAGGGCACCCGCTCGATCACCCATAGAGTAAAAGGCGGCCTTAGACTTGCGCAGGGCGTTAGCGGTGGAGCGCACCAGTAATTCCCGGACCCGAAGGCGGGCCCTGCCGAGCTCCAAGAGCAAGAGTGGGGTGGGGGTATGTTTATGCCTGGTCTCCAAAGATGCCACCTCTGCCAGAGCATCCCTCAAAGCCTGGTTATATTTACGCTTGTTAGATGCCGCCAGTTTGAGTAAGTGGCCCCTCATAACAGCCTTATGTGCGTACCAAAGAGTGTCAGGCTGCACCTCAGGTGTATCTTTAAGGCAGAAATACCCATCCAGCAAGATTTCCAGATGGGAGACAGCAGATTGGTCCGTCAGAAGCTGGGTATTAAGGCGCCAACATGCAGGGGGGGTTAAGGCCAAGGGGTCAATCAGTGAGACCGTTACAGGAGCATGATCTGACCAGGATATGTTACCAATAGTAGCCGCAGAGCAGTGAGGGAGAGCCACATCATCAACTAGTATATAGTCAATTCTGCTGTAAGTTGCATGTCTGGAGGACATGAACGTGTAGTCTCGTTCACTGCAATGCAAGTACCTCCATATATCATGGAGTCCATAAGAGCGCACAACCTGACCAGCCTCCGCTCTAGAAACAGACGGGACAGAGCAGTCCACCGTTCTCACCATCGGGACATTAAAGTCCCCTGCAATCAATTTATACCCGTGGTGTACATCTCCTATAGTCTGCAAAAATGATTTTAAGAATTTGATTTGACCGGTGTTAGGGGCATACACTGAAGCAATTGTATAGGGTGCGTCATTAATGGTACAGAGAAGAATCAGGGATCTCCCCGCTACATCAGCAACCACCCGGACCAATTGGAATGTCACATCTCTACTGATAAAAATAGCAACTCCGGCCTTTTTCGTGCCTCCTCCTGCAAAGAATCGGTGCGGATACAAGGTAGAAGACATTCTGGGTTCATCCTGTGCCAGGAGATGTGTCTCCTGAAGGCATACTATCTGGTGACGGGATTTATTTAATTGGCGCCAGACCATTGCCCTTTTGCACGGAGAATTTAGCCCGTTAACATTTTGGGAGACCAGTGTAACACTCATGGAGGGTCAAATATAGCAACAGATAATGATACGGTACAATAAGTGAGTAGCATAAAAATTACTAAAGCAGAGATACAGCTCCATGTCCACCTAGGGAGAAAAGGGGGAAGAGGGGGAAATGGGAGAGACAAACAAGACATACAAACAAAGAACACAAAAAAAATGAGAAACAAAATGTCCATTCAGATCGGAGGTCCGAATCCACCGGTGACAAACGTCACCTAGGGGGCCAAAACAGGACTCCAACTGTCCACAGGGTTTAGTCCATGGAAACAGCAGCCAGAGTCCGAGTCCCTCAGTCCTGCGCGGAAGGATAACCACACAGGGAAGGAGAGAACAAAAGAAAACCACAGGGAAAAAAGGTCCGACCAGGGACCCAGATGTTGCAAGTTCATCGAACGGTTACCCAGTCAGGGTCAATGCGGCGGTCCACTTGCTTGGGAGAGTTCTGTCCTGAGTTAGGAGACTTATCCAAGTCTTTATCAATTGCAGGCTGGAATCCCCATTCAGAGAAAGATTTTGCAGCTTGCTGGGGGGTGAGGCAGGTAGTGAAGGTGCCATCTTTTTTAATGAGTCGTCTGGTAGGGTAGTACCCCCATTTGTATTGTATGCCCTTATCTATGAGGACTGAAGTGAAGGGGGCAAAGGCTCGGCGTAGAGCCAAGGTGCCAGGGGAGAGATCCTGAAAGACCTTCAGAGAGGCAAACTTGTCAGGCAGCTGAGGTGAACTCCTGAGTGCCTGGAGGAATTCCTCCATAAGTTCAAAAAAGTGTACCCGGGCGAGCACGTCCCTCGGCACAGAAGGCGCCAGCCCTGGGGGTTTGCGCAGGCGATGTATGCGATCGATCACCAGGAGGCTTTTGTCTGTCTGGGGAAGGGCTACCATAATAAATTCCTGTAAGAAAGGTCTCAGGTCTGCATCTGATACCGATTCCTGGACCCCTCTGAGCTTGATATTATTTCTTCTGGACCTGTCCTCCAGGTCCAGGGCTTTAGAGTGAGTTTTATGTGCTTTATTCTCCAGAGCCTCATGAGTGTCCCACAGGGAATTATGTGAAGCCACCAGCTCAGCCATCTTCCTTTCAAGATGATCCGTCCGACCTCCCAGCTCCTCCACCTCCCCCCGGAGAGAGGACACCATGGCCCGCATATCCTCCTGTATGGAGGATCTAAGCTCCCCCAGCATGGCTTTCAGTAGTGAAGGGGTTACTGTAGCCTCCGGGATAACTATCTCAGAACTGCCTGAGGTTGAGGGGGGAGGATTACGCCGAGCAGCACGAGCAGCTCTGGGGGACTGCTGTGCCTGTGAATCTCCCTGTGCCACGTGCAGAGGGGGGACAAAGTAGTCAGCAATTCGGCGGGCCGGGTCACGGGAGCTGGCCTTACTTTTTCCCATGGCAGCAAGGGATCCTCCAGAGCCGGTACGGAGCGTTTCAGAGCCTCGGGGGCACAAGGGAACCGTGGAATTAGCCGGTAAAGCAGGTCACTGGTCAGAGCTCCAGATCCAAGCGTCCTACTTCATCAGAGGTTAGCCCCAAATCTCACCCTTTTATAGTGTTAAGCACACCCCCCTCATTAAATCCACCAATAGTAGATCATAATACAAATCTAAACTAATACACATATATATCTACCTTAAAAAACATCCCAGCCAGTATCATAGCATAAAGTGTCATCCAGGGGTCCCCCCAGTTAAGGATCGCACTCATCAGTTTATAATATACATTGCGGAAGTAAAATTTAGTAAAAGAAAGAGTAAAAAATAAAAAATCTGTATGCTCACCTGTCCGCGATCCACTGCTGCCTCCAGCAAGGTCTAGGTGCTTATAGGACCTGAGGTGATATCACAACCCGATCAGCTGATCGTGTCCCATGACCCACGTTAACAGTGGTCATGTGACCTGATCAGCTGATCAGCTTGTGACGTCACCGCAGGTCCTATAAGCACCCTTGCTGGAGGCAGCGGTGGATCGCGGACAGGTGAGCATACAGATTTTTTATTTTTAACTCTTTCTATTAATTAATTTTACTTCTGCAATGTATGCAGAAGTGAAATTAGAGCGTGAGGAGCAATTTTAGTGTACTGAGCATGCTCAGTACACTAAAATCGGGTCCAAGGAACGATCAGCTGTTTCCTCGGACCCGCGCTCATAGGCCCCCATGTTAAAGGCCAAGGATCGCATCAGATTTGGCCTAATTGCCATCCAATTTTGTGGGGTACGATTTTTTGCTGTGCCCAAAATCGGAGCAGTCTCCAATTTTGGGTACAGCAAAAAAATCGGACACAAATCGGATCCCACAAAATCGGATGGCAATTATGCCAAATCCAATCCAATCTGACCCCCATAGGATAACATGGAGGCCAAATCGGATCTGTGGCTGTCCGTTTTACAATGGAAAGCCACGGATCCAACACAAATGTGATGTGAAAGCACCCTTAGCTATTCAAACCCATTTGTGTCAACCTTTGGGTATCTTATCAGGTCAAAATCACCAGGGTATGTGAACTATTGATCAGTGTCATTTGGATGTTTTTGGTTGCCATTATGATTTAAAAAAGAGAAAACATAGTAGTGCAATAAATAGCTTCACCCAACCACTAACCATGATTGGGAAAAATGTTTTTGTGTTATCATTCATATTCTCTGAAAAAAGGCCAAGAAAGCAAAAAATCTGCCAGGGTATGGAAACCATTAAGCACTACTGTATGTCTAACATAATGCTAAATAGCTGGATATGCATTTGCATATTCATTAGCAACACTACCAGCATCTGCCCAGTTTGACCAAACCCCATCACTAGTTCTTTGGGTGGTTTCACACTACGATTTTTCTAAATCCGATGCTGTCCGATTAAAATCGGACAGCATCGGATCCGAATTTGGCCCCATGCAGCCCTATGGGCATCGGACCGAATCGGATGTGCACTAAATGCCATCCGATTTGGTCCGATCCGATTCTGTCCGATTTTATTATCGGTGCAAAAATCGGAGCCTGCTCCGATTTTTGCACCGAAAATAAAATCTGACAGATTTGGATCGGACCAAATCGGATGGCATTTAGTGCACATCCGATCTGACCCGATCCCTATAACATGGGGCCCTATGGAGAAGGGTCCGAGGAAACATCTGATGTCTCCTCGGACCCGATTTTAGTGTACTGAGCATGCTCAGTACACTAAAATAGCTCCTAAAGGTGAAACAAAGGGTTAAAAAAATTAAAAAAAGCTATACTCACCTGTCCACGAGGCCCCCGGCGTCTCCAGGTGTCTTCCGGTATCTTGCTGTTCTGTCTTCTGTGCTGCCAGGACCTGCCGTGATGTCACAATCACATGACTGCCGGCTATCGGTTACTCGCAGTCATGTGATTGTGACATCACGAGAGGTCCTAGCAGCACAGAAGACAGAACAGCAAGATACCGGGAGACGCGCGGGACCGTGCAGGAGTCGTGGACAGGTGAGAAAAGATTGGAGAGGGGGAGGACACATGGGGGGACCCGGAGGACACATGGGGGGACCCAAAGGACACATGGGGGGACCCAAAGGACACATGGGGGGACCCAAAGGACACATGGGGGGACCGGAGGACACATGGGGGCACCACATTGAAGGACTGGGGGAGGACACATTGAAGGACTGGGGGAGGACACATTGAAGGACTGGGGGAGGACACATTGAAGGACTGGGGGAGGACACAGGGGAGGACCGGGGGCCAAGAGGGGAGGACCGGGGGCCAAGAGAGGAGGACCGGGGGCCAAGAGAGGAGGACCGGGGGCCAAGAGAGGAGGACCGGGGGCCAAGAGAGGAGGACCGGGGGCCAAGAGAGGAGGGACCGGGGGTGCAGAGAGGAGGACCGGGGGTGCAGAGAGGAGGACCGGGGGTGCAGAGAGGAGGACCGGGGGTGCAGAGAGGAGGACCGGGGGTGCAGAGAGGAGGACCGGGGGTGCAGAGAGGAGGACCGGGGGTGCAGAGAGGAGGACCGGGGGTGCAGAGAGGAGGACCGGGGGCCAAGAGGAGACCGGGGGAGAGACAGTGACAGCTAGGGAGCGATCTGACAGGAGGGCGGGCATCCTATTTTCTGTCGGAATCGGATGCCTATTTGGCATCCGATTCCAGGCATCAGAGGAATCCGATGCTGTCCGATTTATATCGGACAGCATCGGATTTTAAAAAATCGTAGTGTGAAAGTAGCCTTTGTCTCAAGAGTAGATCTCCCACCCCCTATAAACTTTTTGGCAGGTCTGAAGATTTTTAACTCTTCCTTTACTTTAACACTCGGCACAGGAATATTTTTTTAAACACATCCAAATGTGGAAATTACTATCATTCAAAGATCTATTGATAAAAATAACTTTAAAATCACCTTTGTGGAAAACCCCTTTCCGTTCAACTAACTTGATCTCTGAATCAATTTGGCTGTAGAACTTGGTTGTCATTTAAGACATACATTTTTGGGAGAAATAATAGAATAGCTTAATGCAGTATTCTACAAAAGTTGCTCCAGAATAGTTATTTCACAGAAAATACAAAAATAATTTTGCAGGACAAGTTGTACTTTCTGTTCTTATTTCAATTTTTGACAGAGTTAGTTTAAAATTAAAATGTATTATAGAGTAAGCTTGCAAAAATTGTCAAATGATTGAAAAAAATCCATCCTGACAGATCAATTTCTTTGCAGACAACCTGCCGCCAGCTGTCACCTTTGATTTCTAAGCAACAGTTGTACAAAGTGGTAGGAGGTAGACATTTCGACAGACTTGTATCTTGTGTGTATTGTCAGATTTAGTGTTGAGGGTCTGTATGAGCATTGCTGTATGAGTGAAATGTGTGTGCTATAAGTTGTGTATTTATGTGTAAGAACACTTGATCTGTTTGTACGTATGAGTAGAAGGCCAGGGTTCCATTTGCGAGAGCGATGCGAGGGACTCGCACATAGTAATACATGCAGATGACACGTTCCTGTCCGGAGACCGGGCAGCTGTGTCGGGAGATGCGGTGAGAGACATGCTAGTCTCTCGCATTGCTCTCACAGGTGGAACACTGACCTAAGCCTGTGCTTGACCATCCATATGAGCGGTATTAGTCCGTGTTCTAACCCTACACTTTCAGTTCCTTCAGAAATAGTTAGGGGCTGGTGCTAGAACCTTAGAAGGTAGTGAGTAAACCACTGGACATCAGGATTTCTTTATTTCACACTGCATAAGAGTGACATGCGTCCAGGGACTACACGTGCTTCGCGCAGGTGGAACGCTTCAATGGATCCCAGAAATTCAGAGATTGTTTTTGGTAACATATTAGACTTCATGTTAGTTGTAGATTTAGGATGATAATTTTTGTGCTTATATGTTAAACAATGGGAAATTTGGTGAAAATGTAGAAAATGTTCCCATTTTCAAACTTTGATCTTTTTATACTGTTAAAGGGGACCTGTCACCAGGTTTTTGCAACCTAATGTGAGAATAGCATAATATAGGACCCGAAATCCTGATTCCAGTGATGTGTCACTTATTGGGCTGCTCAGTGTAGTTTTGATGAAATCACTGTTTGATCAGATGGAGATTATCATTAGCAGTTTACCTGGCCTGCTGCCAAGTAGACTGGCATATTCACAGACTGCTAAATCTGCAACAGCGAAAACACTAATTTTATCAAAATGACAGCAAGCAGCTCAGTAAATGACACATTGCTGGAATCAGGGTCTCTATTTCTTACATTATGCTGCTCTCAGATGGGATGGCAAAAGCCTGGTGACAGGTTCCCTTTAAACTGGAGAGTTATATCACACAAAATACCGTATATACTCGTGTATAAGCCGAGTTTTTCAGCCCAAAATTTGGGCTGAAAAGTCTCCCCCTCGGCTTATACACGAGTCAATACGGGTGGGGGCTGTGTCCGGGGCTGTGGAGGCTGGAGGAGGCGGGGGGGGGGCTGCTGTATGAGCAGCCCCGTCACGTGGGGCCGCTCATTAAATATGCACTGCTTCCCCCTGTCAATCAGCGGCAGGGGGAAGCAGTGCATATAGCCCCCAAATGCTGGCACTCGCCCCCCCTTGTAAGGGCCCCCCCCCCCCCGATGGTTATATTACCATTCCGGACTTCTGATCCGCGCCGCTCCTCGGTGCTCCTCGCTGCTCCGTCTGCTACATCCGGGATCTCCGGCCGTCGCAGGCATATGACGTCATCGCGCGACGGCCGGGGATCCCGGATGTAGCAGACGGATGGACGGAGCAGCGAGGAGCACCGAGGAGCGGCGCGGATCAGAAGTCCGGAATGGTAAGAGAAGCGGGGGGGGGGGCCCTTGCAAGGGGGGGCGAGTGCCAGCATTTGGGGGCTGCTGGGTACCCCCTGGGGGCTGCTGGGGACCCCCAGGGGGCTGCTATATGTACCCCTGGGGGCCTGCTGTATACCACTGGGGCTGCTGTATACTACCACTGGGGCTGCTGTATACTACCACTGGGGCTGCTGTATACTACCACTGGGGCTGCTGTATACTACCACTGGGAGGCCTGTATACCACTGGGGGGGGCCTGTATACCACACTGCTGGGGGCTGTATACCTGTGCTGGGGTCCACCCTCGGCTTATACACGAGTCAATAGGTTTTTCCAGATTTTTGGGGCAAAAGTAGGGGGGTCGGCTTATACACGGGTCGGCTTATACACGAGTATATACGGTACTTAATAAATAACATTTCCTACATGTCTACTTTACATCAGCACAATTTTGGAAACAATTTTCTTTTGTTAGGACGTTAGAAGGGTTCAAAGTTCATCAGCAATTTCTCATTTTTTCAACAAATTTTACAAATCCACTTTTTTTTTTAGGGACCACATCACATTTGAAGTCACTTTGAGGGGCCTACGTGACAGAATACTCCCAAAAGTGACACCATTCCAAAAACAGCACCCTTCAAGCTACTCAACATTACATTCAAGAGGATTATTAAGTCTTCAGGTGCGTCACAAGAACTAAAGCAATGTGGAAGAAAAAAATTTACATTTTACTTTTTCCAACAAAAATGTTATTTTAGCCTCAAATATTGCATTTTCACAAGGGTAAGAGCAAAAAATGGATTCTAAAATGTATTATCCATTTTCTCTCGAGTGCGCAGATATCTCATATGTGGCAGAAAACCACTATTTGGGCGCATGGCAGGGCTCGAAAGGGAGCAAGAGATATTTGATGTTTCAAGCGGAAAATTAGCTGCAATCGTTAGCTGACACCATGTTGCGTTTGGAGAGACCCTGTTTGCTGAAACAGTGGAAACCCCCACAAGTGACCCCATTTTGGAAACTAGACCCCTAAAGGAATTTTCCTTTGAACCCTCAAGTGCTTTATACATTGAGCCATGAAAATGAAAAAGTACTTTTTTATCCCACAAAAGAATGTTCTTTTAGCCTAAATTTTTTTATTTTAACAAAGGCAAGAGGATAAAATGGATCCTAAAATTTGTTGGGCATTTTGTACCGAGTATTCCGATACCTCATATCTAAATGAATAACTGTAGGATAAAAAGCGCCATAGGGTCTTATCTGATAAAAATGGTGACAAGTAAGCTGAAGCGAAACTATTCACCTTAGATGGTTGTGTCACACACAACCACTATAAAAGACTCCAAACAGTTGCTGCAGTATCCACAGGCCAAAGCAATAGTAAAAAAAAATAAATAAATAGAGGAAATATGTAGAATCCAACTGCGCTACTGTACAATTGGCCATTTCACAGTGTATTCCTCACCCCTTCAGCAGAAAAAACACCAATAATTGGTGGTTGTCCTGCTGAAGGGGTGAGGAATACACCTTAAATTTGTTGAATAAAGCCACTTGCATTCAGATTTCCTTGGTATATGGTCGATTGTACAGCAGTACAGTTGGATTCCACATATTTCCTCTATTTTTTAAAACCTCATATGTGGCAGAAAACCACTGTATGGGTGCACAGCAGGGCTCAAAAGGGAAAGAGCGACATTTGACGTTTCAAGTGAAAATTTTGACAACTCCGCAGTATAGCAACTTCCCTGCAAAGTGTATGGGAAATATTAGAAATGTTGTGCCCATGCTGCAGATTTTCCCATGGCGATAGTGGTGTGCATCCTCCAGTGGAAAAATCTGCATCATGTCAATTCTTTCAGCGTATTTTGCAGTAATTTTCTCCCATAGAACTCAATATCAGCTCCAAATTACTCAGCAAATACTCACTGTGTCAGTGGCGCACCCAGAAATTTCCCAAGGTAGGGGTCCAAGAAACACACACCGGCCCTAAAAGGGGCTGTCACCCCCAGCGGGGTTCCGAGGGGCAAAGCCCCCGGTGGGGGGGTTTGGGGGAGCAAAGCCCCCCTAAAAGCCAAGCGATTTTTGTAAATCTGAATACCTAATTAATGCTTAATACTGCACGAAAACGGTCTTATTTCTAATGACGCTGCGCAGTCGGTCTCGGTTGCTCAGCAGTTCCGCTTTTTTATTTTCGTTATGGCATACAGTAAATATCCCCCCCATCCTGGCCCCTTGCCAAACAGTGACACTGGGGTACAGGATAATGACACTGGCGTACAGGACAATGACACTGGGGGTACAGGACAATGACACTGGGGGTACGTGATAATGACACTGGGGTACAGGATAATGACACTGGGGGTACAGGACAATGACACTGAGGGTACAGGATAATGACACTGGGGGTACAGGATAATGACGCTGGGGTTACAGGACAATGACGCTGGGGTTACAGGACAATGACGCTGGGGGTACAGGACAATGACGCTGGGGTTACAGGACAATGACACTGGGGGTACAGGACAATGACGCTGGGGTTACAGGACAATGACGCTGGGGTTACAGGACAATGACGCGGACGCTGGGGGTACAGGACAATGACGCTGGGGTTACAGGACAATGACGCGGACGCTGGGGGTACAGGACAATGACGCTGGGGTTACAGGACAATGACGCGGACGCTGGGGGTACAGGACAATGACGCTGGGGTTACAGGACAATGACGCGGACGCTGGGGGTACAGGACAATGACGCTGACGCTGGGGGTACAGGACAATGACGCTGGGGGTACAGGACAATGACGCTGGGGGTACAGGACAATGACGCTGGGGGTACAGGACAATGACGCTGGGGGTACAGGACAATGACGCGGACGCTGGAGGTACAGGACAATGACGCTGGAGTTACAGGACAATGACGCGGACGCTGGGGGTACAGGACAATGACGCTGGGGGTACAGGACAATGACGCGGACGCTGGGGGTACAGGACAATGACGCTGGGGTTACAGGACAATGACGCGGACGCTGGAGGTACAGGACAATGACGCTGGGGGTACAGGACAATGACGCTGGCGGTAGAGGACAATGACGCTGGGGGTACAGGACAATGACGCTGGGGGTACAGGACAATGACGCTGACGCTGGGGGTACAGGACAATGACGCTGGGGGTACAGGACAATGACGCTGGGGGTACAGGACAATGACGCTGGGGGTACAGGACAATGACGCTGGGGGTACAGGACAATGACGCTGGGGGTACAGGACAATGACGCGGACGCTGGGGGTACAGGACAATGACGCTGGGGTTACAGGACAATGACGCGGACGCTGGGGGTACAGGACAATGACGCTGGGGTTACAGGACAATGACGCTGGGGTTACAGGACAATGACGCGGACGCTGGGGTACAGGACAATGACGCTGGGGGTACAGGACAATGACGCTGGGGGTACAGGACAATGACGCGGACGCTGGGGTTAAAGGACAATGACGCGGACGCTGGGGGTACAGGACAATGACGCTGGGGGTACAGGACAATGACGCTGGGGGTACAGGACAATGACGCTGGGGGTACAGGACAATGACGCGGACGCTGGGGGTACAGGACAATGACGCTAGGGTTACAGGACAATGACGCTGGGGGTACAGGACAATGACGCTGGGGGTACAGGATAATGACACTGGAGGTACAGGATAATGACACTGGGGGTACAGGACAATGAAGCTGGGGGTACAGGATAATGACGCTGAGGGTACAGGACAATGACGCTGACGCTGGGGTACAGGATAATGATGCTGACACTTGTTCTGATATAATGGGAAAGCTGGGTGCAGAGGAAAAGGTGTATAGCACAGCAGGGGATGGGAAAGAGCTTGTTTCCCTCAGCACCCCCACCTTTTCCACCCCCTGCTCTGCTATACACCTTTTCCCCAGCACTCAGCTTTCCTATGCTCTTGTATCCTTTATCCCTCAGCACTCAGCTTTCCCATGCTCTTCTATCCCTCAGCACTCAGCTTTCCCATGCTCTTCTATCCCTCAGCATTCAGCTTTCCCAGGCTCATCTATCCTCTCCCTCAGCATCCAGCTTTCCCATGCTCCTCTATCCTCTCCCTCAGCACTCAGCTTTCCCATGCTCCTCTATCTTCTTTCCCTCAGCATCCAGCTTTCCCATGCTCCACTATCCTCTTTCCCTCAGCACTCAGCTTTCCCATGCTCCTCTATCTGCTTTCCCTCAGCATCCAGCTTTCCCATGCTCCTCTATCCTCTTTCCCTCAGCACTCAGCTTTCCCATGCTCCTCTATCCTCTTTCCCTCAGCACTCAGCTTTCCCATGCTCCTCTATTCTCTTTCCCTCAGCATCCAGCTTTCCCATGCTCCTCTATCCTCTCCCTCAGCACTCAGCTTTCCCATGCTCCTCTATCTTCTTTCCCTCAGCATCCAGCTTTCCCATGCTCCACTATCCTCTTTCCCTCAGCACTCAGCTTTCCCATGCTCCTCTATCTGCTTTCCCTCAGCATCCAGCTTTCCCATGCTCCTCTATCCTCTTTCCCTCAGCATCCAGCTTTCCCATGCTCCTCTATCCTCTTTCCCTCAGCACTCAGCTTTCCCATGCTCCTCTATCCTCTTTCCCTCAGCACTCAGCTTTCCCATGCTCCTCTATCTTCTTTCCCTCAGCATTCAGCTTTCCCATGCTCCTCTATCCGCTTTCCCTCAGCACTCAGCTTTCCCATGCTCCTCTATCTTCTTTCCCTCAGCATCCAGCTTTCCCATGCTCCTCTATCCGCTTTCCCTCAGCACTCAGCTTTCCCATGCTCCTCTATCTTCTTTCCCTCAGCATCCAGCTTTCCCATGCTCCTCTATCCGCTTTCCCTCAGCACTCAGCTTTCCCATGCTCCTCTATCTTCTTTCCCTCAGCATCCAGCTTTCCCATGCTCCTCTATCCGCTTTCCCTCAGCACTCAGCTTTCCCATGCTCCTCTATCTTCTTTCCCTCAGCATCCAGCTTTCCCATGCTCCTCTATCCGCTTTCCCTCAGCACTCAGCTTTCCCATGCTCCTCTATCCACTTTCCCTCAGCACTCAGCTTTCCCATGCTCCTCTATCTTCTTCCCTCAGTCCCAGCTTTCCCATGCTCCTCTATTCTCTTTCCCTCAGCACCCAGCTTTTCCATGCCTTCTATCCTCTTTCCTCAGTCCCAGCTTTCTCATGCTCTTCTATCCTTCTTTCCCTCAGCACCCAGCTTTCCCATGTTCTGATTTCCCTCAGCACCCAGCTCTCCCATGTTCTGATTTCCCTCAGCACCCAGCTCTCCCATGATAGCAGAACATGGGAAAGTTGGGGGCTGATGGAAATCAGAACATGGGAAAGCTGGGTGCGTTCTGTACGCAAATGTGAAACCGGCCCAATAGCCCCAGCCCTCCTCTCACAAGCAGTCACACACACACCCTCCCTGGGCAAGTACAGGATGGAGAAGCGGAGATGTAAAGAACTCTATACACCCCCCAAGCACACACACAAACACACACACACACACATAAACACACAAACACACACACACACAAACACATAAACACACACAAACACACATATACATACAGGGCCGGCTCCAGGTTTCTGTGGGCCCCGGGCGAAAAGGTCTCAGTGGGCCCCCTTTAGTACATATTGCGGAATATATATATATATATATATATATATGCCCGCAAATGGGTAGCAAGTGCAGCCGCTAGGCGTAAAATGCGGCAGATGCTGTTTTTTTTTTTACCGCAACTGCCACATTTAAAAAAAAACTCCTATGTGAAGGCAGCCTTACAGGAACAGTGACTGCCGAAACCAGTAAGAGCTGTTCCTGACAGTGAGTATATTACACGTTGTTAGGAGCGGGCTAAAATGCATTTGCGTTCCCTTGCGCTTTTTGAAAATACCCTTCAAATGCAAAATGTTGCATTTTTGTGTGTCTGAGGATGCTTGGTATATACACAAGCGTCCTGGAGTGCACAAATAATGCAAGCAGCTCAATGGAGCCGCACTGCCATATGGGTGGCACCGCAGCTTAGCGGAGTGTCTGGCCATCCGGATCTCTCTTTCTCCTCACCTTTCTTCTCGCTGCTCCGGTCTCCTCCGGTCGCTCTGCACATATCAGCACAGTGATGACATCGTGCCCCTCCATGCTGAGCTGCAGAATGCAGACAGCGGCAGAAGAGACTCTGGAGAAGAATGCTGCTGGCAAAGGCGGCTGGGACTATAGGAGCGGAATCCGCGGGGGGCTACCACTGGTACACATACCTCGTACACACTCGGCTCCGCTCCGTACACCTCGTACACACACGGCTCTGCTCCGTACATCTCGTACACACTCAGCTCTGCTCCGTACACCTCGTACACACACGGCTCTGCTCCGTACACCTCGTACACACTCGGCTCCGCTCCGTACACCTCGTACACACTCGGCTCCGCTCCGTACACCTCGTACACACACGGCTCTGCTCCATACACGTCGTACACACTCGGCTCTGCTCCGTACACCTTGTACACACTCGGCTCTGCTCCGTACACCTCGTACACACTCGGCTCCGCTCCGTACACCTCGTACACACACGGCTCTGCTCCGTACATCTCGTACACACTCAGCTCTGCTCCGTACACCTCGTACACACACGGCTCTGCTCCATACACTTCGTACACACTTGGCTCCGCTCCGTACTCCTCGTACACACTCGGCTCTGCTCCGTACACCTAGTACCCACTCGGCTCCGCTCTATACACCTCGTACACACACGGCTCTGCTCCGTACACCTCGTACACACACGGCTCTGCTCCGTACACCACGTACGCACGCGGCTCTGCTCCGTACACCTAGTACCCACTCGGCTCTGCTCCGTACACCTAGTACCCACTCGGCTCTGCTCCGTACACCTCGTACACACTCGGCTCTGCTCCGTACACCTCGTACACACTCGGCTCTGCTCCGTACACCTCGTACACACTCGGCTCTGCTCCGTACACCTCGTACACACTCGGCTCTGCTCCGTACACCTCGTACACACTCGGCTCTGCTCCGTACACCTCGTACACACTCGGCTCTGCTCCGTACACCTCGTACACACTCGGCTCCGCTCCGTACACCTCGTACACACTCGGCTCCGCTCCGTACACCTCGTACACACTCGGCTCCGCTCCGTACACCTCGTACACACTCGGCTCTGCTCCGTACACCTCGTACACACTCGGCTCCGCTCCGTACACCTCGTACACACACGGCTCCGCTCCGTACATCTCGTACACACTCGGCTCTGCTCCGTACACCTCGTACACACTTGGCTCCGCTCCGTACACCTCGTACACACTCGGCTCCGCTCCGTACACCTCGTACACACACGGCTCCGCTCCGTACACCTCGTACACACTCGGCTCTGCTCCGTACATCTCGTACACACTCGGCTCTGCTCCGTACACCTCGTACACACACGGCTCTGCTCCGTACACCTCGTACACACTCGGCTCCGCTCCGTACACCTCGTACACACTCGGCTCCGCTCCGTACACCTCGTACACACACGGCTCCGCTCCGTACACCTCGTACACACTCGGCTCTGCTCCGTACATCTCGTACACACTCAGCTCTGCTCCGTACACCTCGTACACACACGGCTCTGC
The DNA here is from genome assembly GCA_033576535.1 of Allobates femoralis. Classification (NCBI taxonomy): domain Eukaryota; kingdom Metazoa; phylum Chordata; class Amphibia; order Anura; family Aromobatidae; genus Allobates; species Allobates femoralis. Next base: position 172,369,193 of record JARQOC010000004.1, read on the forward strand.
TCCGTACACCTCGTACACACTCGGCTCTGCTCCGTACACCTCGTACACACACGGCTCCGCTCCGTACACCTCGTACACACACGGCTCCGCTCCGTACACCTCGTACACACTCGGCTCTGCTCCGTACATCTCGTACACACTCGGCTCTGCTCCGTACACCTCGTACACACACGGCTCTGCTCCGTACACCTCGTACACACTCGGCTCCGCTCCGTACACCTCGTACACACTCGGCTCTGCTCCGTACACCTAGTACCCACCGGGCTCTGCTACATTCACACTGTAAATCCCTCCTGACCCCACACAAACTTCACCTCATTGCCATACACCTAGTACACACTCGCCTCTGCTACATTCACACTGTAAATCCCTCCTGACCCCACACAAACTTCACCCACCTAATTGAGCATGATGATGGGCAAAACAGCAGAGTCCTGCATAAACTGAGCTGATCATGTGACCCCTGACTCCTCCCCTTCATGTGACATCATCACAGGTCCTCTCAGCCCAGAGTGTGCAGCTCTGTCGGCTCACATGGAGGGGGGAGGAGGGAGACCTCCGGTGCTGCAGGAGGCCGAAAATGACCCCCCAGCTGCCCCCTGGATATGGCCTTGGCTGTGGGGGCAGTGATCAGGGGCCCCCCTGAGGCTAGGGTCACACTTGCATTGTGACCCTAGCCTGATGCAAGTATTTTCGGCTGCAGCGCAGGCGGCGGAAGTGGCGGCAGAGTCAGGGACCGGGCGGCGGTGGGCCCCGGGCCCCCCAGCTTCTCAGGGCCGTCCAAGGGGGGGGTCCAGACACGTAGGTCCCCCCCCTTGGGTGCGCCACTGCACTGTGTGAATAGTGCTGCGTATTTGTTGTGTATTTAGCAGTGATTTTGAGCTGTTGACGTGGGGCTCCGATGTACTTTTGATCACCAGCACAGGTACAGCAGGCAGATATGGGCTGTTACCCACCCCCAGCTGCCTTGTTTTACCTGGTTGGTTAACAAATATACAAATCCATTTTTTTAAAAATTATTTCTAGCAATCGTGGATGCGTGGTGGGGAATCCACTCCTGCGAGGTCAAGCTGCGGTATCCTGTGTATAGAATCACAGGATACCGCAGTGCAATTCCTGCTACGGCAGCCTTGGGAGATGCATTTGAGCCATAATGAACCGATTCGTCATTGGTCAGGAAGGTGATCATTTTAAATTTTAAACTCCGCTTTTAAACCCAAATGGGAGCCGATCAAACACAGCAAGCGGCTTGTCCTGGGCCAAGCACCAAGCGTGCCTGAACACAGGGATCCTTGCTGGAGGGCTTTGGATATGTAAAACACCTGAACTCCAACCTCAAATGGGTTTGCTCATCTCTATTGTGCACATTGCTTATTTTTCCCTTGCAGATTTGGTGTAGAAATAAATCTGCAGCATAACAAATATTGCTGCGTATTTGTAGCAAATTTCCACTCCAAATGCATAAAAAAGCATGGAAAATCCGCATCAAATCACAGCAAATACGCATCACTTTTTTGGTGTGTATTTTTGCCAGGAGATGCAGATTTGGTGCAAAAACTTCTGTTCTGAAAAGAAGTACTCAATGTGCGCACATAGTCTTAATGTAATTGTCATCAAGACCATAATGATATAGGATATACCTCTGGTTAAACTACACATAAAATTATTTGGCACTGGAAATTAGGTGTCAATTATGATGAGCGGCTGCGAGCACACGCTCCTGACGTCCTGGCAGCGTTTACCCCTTCACTGCCGGCGTCAGTGCCGTTTGCATCACGCGACACACAGGAGGAGAGAGGCCGCTGTGGCTAGGAACAAGGTAGGCACTACACAGCCGAAGATGGGAGATGGTGAAGCAGGGGGGGGTGCAGGGATGTTGATGAGACAGGGGTGCAGGGATATTATGGATGGGACAGGGATATGGATGGGACACAGGGGTGCAGGGATATTATGGATGGGACAGGGGTGCAGGGATATGGATGGGACACAGGGCTAAACGGATATGGATGGACACAGGGGTGGTGCCTGGTGCTGGTGCCGATTGACTGCAGGTGACTGGTGCAAGCGAGCGGTAGACCAGGAGCCACAGAGGAAGAAGCTGCCTGGTGCCGGGTCCAGAGCGTGGAGTCAGGTAAGGCGCTGTTACAGCCGAAGATAGCAGCCTCTGGGGGACAGAATGGAATAGATGGAATGGATGGGGCAGCCTGGAAGAGGGGGCAGCATGGGAAGGATGAATGGGGCAGCCTGGAAGAAGGGGCAGAACGGGACGGATTAACAGATGGATGGGGCAGCCTGGAAAAGGGGGCAGAAGATGGATGGAGGGGGGCATGGAAAAGGGGGCAGAAGATGAATGGATGGGGGCAGCATGGAAAAGAGGGGGGGGGGAAGGGGGAGTAGCTGGATGGATGAATGATGGATGGGGGCGGCATGGGAAAGGGGAGAAAAGATGGATGGATGGATGGATGGATGGATGGATGGATGGATGGGGGAGAAGGTACATGGATGGTTTGGTGGATTGGTGGATGGGGGAGAAGGTACATGGATGGATGGGGGGATAGAGGGAGAAGGTACATAGATGGATGGGGGGATAGAGGGAGAAGGTACATGGATGGATGGGGGGATAGAGGGAGAAGGTACATGGATGGATGTAGGGATAGAGGGAGAAGGTACATGGATGGATGGGGGGATAGAGGGAGAAGGTACATGGATGGATGTAGGGATAGAGGGAGAAGGTACATGGATGGATGGAGGGATAGAGGGAGAAGGTACATGGATGGATGGGTGGAGAAGCTACATGGAAGAGGGATGGGGAGAGAGGCTGCGTGGAACATGGGAGGGGAGAGGCTGTGTGCAACATGGGAGGGGAGAGTCTGCATGGAACATGGGACGGGGATGGGGGGGCGGGAGGATGAGCTGCATGAGATGTATGGGGGGGAGGATAAGCAACATGGGATTCAGGGGAATGGAGGTGAGGATGAGCTGCATGGAACATGTCGGAGGAGGATGAGCATTATGGGACATGTGGAAGGAGGATGAGTATTATGGGACATTTAATCTGCATACACATTTATATAGGGAACGTACTGTTCTGGTGATGTATTGACGGTGGTTCTGATTATGTATTATTGTATTGCCGGTAGTTCTGGTGACGTACTGACAGGGGTTATAGTGATGATGTATTATTGTATTGATGGGGGTTCTGGTGATGTATTGACTGGTTTTGGTGATGTATAACTGTATTGACAATGGTTCTGGTGATATACTGACAGTGCTTCTGGTGAGGTATTATTGCATTGACAGTGGTTCTAGTGATATACTGACAGGGGTTCTAGTGATGTGTTATTGTATTGCCGGTGGTTTTGGTGATGTAGTCATGTGGATTTTGTAATAATTAACTTAACAGATTGATCCTTAAACATTATAGGGCAAGAGTGCTTGACTAAAAATACAGCTGAATTTTTCCAACAATTGACTACAGCCCCCAAGCACTATAGATAGTGTCTCTAGCCAAGCGGCAGATGGCGCCGAATCTGCCGTCCAATGGCCGACTTGCGGCACTGATCCAGAAAGCCCCATGCCTTGTCTATGGGTCTTGCGGTCGGGTACTGCAAGTGTGGTTTTGCTGACTCACCGTGGCCGGGTTCTGCACGTCGCAGGCGTTTTCTTCTCCCTGTCATGGAACCATGCCTGCGGCTGTGGGGCCCGGTGGTCCAGATCAATAGGGGTTGGCTGAACGGATAAGAGGTTAATATTCTTGTCGTGACGCCACGTGCGGGAATTCCGGTGATTTCACCGGCGCTGCTTGGGCCTCCGGGGGATGTTCGGCAGCAAGATGGGACGCTCCCCACAGGACGAGCGGGAGTGCCCGGGGCCAGGGGCTGCACTTGGTGTTGTATGGCAGCTTTGTGGTACGTAGCATGCGGAGCAAAAACAGTTCTGAAGAAGCACAGACACCAGTGTTCTCTGTAACGGGTCTTTTACTGTAACCAGGCAGATGATACAGGGTATACAGTTAATGGGTAACGGACCGGGTGGTCCCAGCAATGACTGGTGTTGTTTCAGAGCTCTGCGGTGTTCCTCTGTTCCTAAACCTGTTCTGTTTGTCGATGTCGCATTAGTGCGCCAGTTCAGGTACAAGGGAGACTACTTCAATTTCCCTGCCGGTGCACATTACCCGGTGTGAGGGGAGCCTGATTCCCTATAGTGGGTACTCCGCTGGCAAGACGGCTTGAATGGCGGCGGTGGTGAGATGCTCCCTAGGAAGCGGTTCTTCACCCTGGTTTGCTTAGCAGTGCTGAACAACTTGCTAGCCTCGGAACCAGTGATCCGGTGGTTATGGGCATGGGTATAATTGGACCCGTCTGGTAGTTGCCCGTGTTCCGGTCTGGGTCACCGCTTAATGGTGCCCTGCCGGGGAGCTGGATTTCAGGGCTGCACGGAACTGTGCAGGGCCCTGCTCCTTCTTCCTTCCTCTCCAGCCACGTTCTGACTTCTCCTCCTAACTTCCCCCCACACTACTCCTGACACTCTTCCCACCAGGACCTGATTGGCCCTCTACCTCTAGTGTGTGTGGTTTGGAGCTCTGAGGTTAACCATGTCATTACTGAGGCAGAGAATATTGCATCTTCAGTATGGGATACAATACCCTCCTGTGACGCACTCGTTGCGGGGCGCCACACTGCCAGATCCGACACTTGCTGCAGCAAAAAAAAAAACTGCTGCTAACCGCATTTTTTTGTAGCAGCTGCAACTGCCGGATTGCGGCAAAACCGCAATTGCTGCAAGCCCCATAAAGGATGAATGGGGGCTTGCCACAAGTGCTTTTGCTACAGCTTATCACTTAGAGGACAAAAGGATCTACAGCCTGTAATCGGACATGCTGGATCCTTATTTCCCTTGACCAATCATCAGTTAAAACCCCCATACACATTACACTGCCCTCACAACCTGTTCATATCGGTAGGTTTAGCTAACTTTAGTGTCATGTATAAGGAGGTCTCTTAACTACTATTTGAAGGCTATGAGCACTGACATCTGTGAACTCCCCGAGTGCTGACATTCAGATAAAAGATAGGACACACAGTTAAAAAGGAAAACCTCAAAAGACTGAACATATGAACAGCAATCCGCTTTTGCATTGTCGTGCATGAGTCCATTCCTTTTAGCATTGTTGCTGCTTTTTCAGGCAGAATAACGAGTGGATCTGCCTGAAAAATAAAATGCTGTGTGCACATACGCTTAGTCTGACTGATAAGGGGAGGGGGGGAGGAAACGCGACTGCTGAAAGTGCCTAGGGTGGCTGGAACTCCAAATACAGCCCTGCATAAAAGTCCCGGTAAAGATGGCCCTCTCACCTACAGAAGAAAAAGGAGCTGGTATATCCCATTAATGTCTAGGTCATTATAAAACAGGGGGCATGTTATATACTGATAACACAGAGCCTTAACTCTCTGTCACCATGCAGGTTGATAGTGAATGATTTGTAATGCTCCAAAAATCGGATAATAAAGTATGCCTGAATTTTCTGCTCCATAAGTCATTTTCCGCAGCCTGTTCTGATATATAACCTCCGAAAAAATGTCTGTTAATCATAAACAGTCTTCTGAAGGAGAATTATCTGCTTAGTAATTATAAGAAAAAAATCTCCAAGAAATAAAAGTTTCTCTATCTACACAGCATGCATAGTCACATCATTGATTTTAGGTTGCACAATATATCAATATATGCATTCTACCACTGCAGAACCTACTAGATCAATAGAACATGGTCCGATAAAAACACTGACCCCTGAAGGACTGGATTATTAAATGCTTTTTGGGCAACATGAATTAACGAAGAGGTTCTCTGAAAAGACTTAGGCCAGTTTCACACCACGGTTAAATCCGATCCGGGGCTGTCCGTTGTGAACCGCCATCCAGCTATTTGACATCCGGTTTCCATCTGTCTGGGAAGATCTGGGTGTATTCGGATTTTTCTTCCGGACACAAAAATGCTGCTTGCAGCATTTTTGTGTCCGGGGCAAAAAATGTGCCCAAATAGGATCCGGGGCAATCCGGCGCTCCGTAACTTGGGAGTCTATGGAGCTGGATTGCCTCAATCCGGGAGGATCTGGGAACCGGACAACTGTGGCTGAAGTTCAGCGTGAGCTATGTTGAACTTCAGCACCAGGGAGCTGTCCCCTGTGAAGCGGTTCAGCACCATTTCGCAGGGGACAGCTGCGCTCGGCTGAATCCGGCTACAAATAGAACCGGAGGACATATTAGCCCTCCGGTTCTATTTGCAAATACAGTCCGGGGCTGTCTGATTCACATCGGACAGTCCCGGACTGGAACACACCGTGGTGTGAAATCGGCCTTACACCTCATTCCGATGAAACAGTCGATGATTACTACATCTGTCACCCATTAAATAAAATTTCTATTAAATGTCAGGGGACGGTTGAAGGAATCTATCCCCAGCGGTGTACATAGAAATCATGGACCCCATTAGAATTTCTATTTTCCAACCAAAATAATATTTGTTTGGGTCGCATAGGAACATATCTCACGACTTTGCTGCCCTTACAAAGTAGTTTTCCTTCTATTGAAGCCTCTGGATTCCCCTTTCATTGTAGCAATAAAGTACATTACCAATAAGAGTGCCCCCAAACACTTTATGATGCCCCACAATGAATTCCTCCACAGTTTTCTCCACACACAGTATGATGACTCTACTGTACCCCACTCAACTACCCCAGCAATGTATGATGACTTCAGCAAAGTATAATTCCCAATTGTGACCCCCACACAGCCCTCCATGCAGTACAATGGGAGTACTTACATTATAATGGTCCTACTATCATGCCAAAATAGTATAATGACCCCACACAGTCCTTTGCACATATAATTGCCCCTACTATCCCTGAACATAGTATAATGACCCCCACACAGCCCTCCGCACAGTTTAATGGCCCCTACTATTACTCTAAAACTCCAAATAGAGTAATGGCCACCACAGTATGATGGACCCCACACAACCTTCACACTGTATAATTGCTTGCACACATTATAATGGCTATCAAATAGACCTCCATGAAGTATAAAGGCTCCCTCAAATCCCTCCAAATATAAAAATGCCATCCACAAAGCCATTCAAATATTACAATGGCCCCACAAAGCCTTCCCTATATAATAATACTTCCCCTTAGTCCTTGATATCGTATAATGCAGCCTCCACATTGTCATCCTGGGTGCAGAGAGAGTCCAATAACAGTGCATGACAGAAATAATATACATAATGCTATAATCCTCCATGTAGCATAAAACAGCCTCTATAATCCTTCATGTAGCATAATGGCATAATGTAGCCTCTGTGATCCTACATATAGTGTGCAAATAGAGTCTGTGGAGCCTCGGTTAAGAGTCTCAAACCCAGGACTAGCCAGATATCCCTCCAGGGAAAGACCCAGCCAAGGGGTGGCTCCTTGCAGAGAACACTATAACCACCATGTTAAGTGGCCCTTTTAGTCAATATCCAGCTCTTTTACAAGCTTAGAGATATGACAAGGGAATACAAAGGCCATCCACAGACAGCTGTTTCAGGGTGTTGCCCCTCATCAGTGTGGAGTAGGATTCTGGCTAAGGGGAAGCAAGGTCTACATATAGTGTGGCACGCCACTGGTTGCACCCAGACCAATGGGTGTAGTATCCCACTGGCCAGTGGATGGGGAGGTTCACATGTGACTTTCACCTACGCATTCAAACACTTAGAGCCAGAGGGCCAATTGTTTAAACCGGTTACCATGGTAACCGGTCCAGGTAGGAGGTTATATAAGTGGTTAGTGAAGAGTGGGAGAGAGAGTGGTAGCAAGGAACGAAGTCAAGGAGGAGCCTTCAAGGAACGCGGAGAGGGCACCCAGAAAGAGAGGTGACCCAAATGAGAAGGGGGAGCCTGAGGGTGTTGGTAACACCTGACGTCAAACCATCCTAATACCCAGTCTGGGGGGATCCCAGTCCAAACAGCGGAGAACTGGCTATGAGTGCGGTGCAGGAAAGTTCAGCTCTCAGCCGCCAATACCAGAGGGTCATGGGTCTTCAGGCAGACGTGACCCGGTCCAAGCACATCCCCACCAGGATCTCTGTCCAGTGTTTGAGCACCGTCCAGGGAATGATTCCCTCAGAGAGAGAAGGGTAACCTCTAGCAGACCCGTGGGCCTGGTGTAGAACAAATGGATCACTGCAGGGCCGTGCTAAGGAAGTAGGAGCAGCACAGAGAAAGTGAAGATAGAGGGCGAAGCAGTAAGAAACACTGTTGAAAGCCACAGAAGGATACCTCATCCACTGGTGACTACCCAGGCAAGCTACCCAACACTGTAAACCTGTTTAGTGCCTGACGGTTATCAGTAAACCAGTACAGAGACTCAGCAATATGTGGTGTGTTATTCTTTCTTGCTGTGAGAAATCACTCAGCCTCTCACCTGCAGAGCTGCCTCCCTGTGCCTGCGACCACAACAACAAGCACTACAGCTTCATCTCTGGGGATTCCGCTCCACCTGTGGGGAGCAACACCATCTGGCTGCAATACCATCATCCCCGAAGGACTGAGTGCAGCGCTTGAGCGTTCACCAGAAACCGTAGGTGGCGTCATGAACATTACACTTTTATTATTTTATTTTTAACACTTTTCAGCATCCTCCAGGGCAACGGATCTGGGCACCAGCCACCAGTGACAGCACCATTAATCAATACCCAGGATCCGAGTCCCCATGGCCCTGGGGTGGATCAATAGCATATCATGACCTCTATTATCCTCCATATATCATAAAGCAGCCTCTATAATCCTATATATAGCATAATGCAGCCTCTATAGTCTTTCATATAGTAATGTTGCCTCTATAATCCTCAATATAGCTTAAAGAAGCCTTTATAATCTTCCATGTAGGCTCTATAATCCTACATATAGCATAATGTAGCCTCTGTAATCCTACATAAAGTTTACTGTTAATCCTAAATATAGTATATTGTTAATCCTCCATATAGCATATTGCGTACTCACTGATTAATGAAATAGGTACCATATATACTCGTGTATAAGCCGACCCGTGTATAAACCGACCCCCCTACTTTTGTCCCCAAAACCTGGGAAAACGTATTGACTCGCGTATAAGCCGAGGGTGGACTCCAGCACAGGTATACAGCCCCAGCAGTGATGGTATACAGCAGGTCCCCAGCATCGTATACAGCCCTAGCAGTGTGGTATATAGCAGGTCCCCAGCATCATATACAGCCCCAGCAGTGTGGTATATAGCAGGTCCCCAGCATCGTATACAGCCCCAGCAGTGTGGTATATAGCAGGTCCCCAGCATTGTATACAGCCCCAGCAGTGTGGTATATAGCAGGTCCCCAGCATTGTATACAGCCCCAGCAGTGTGGTATATAGCAGGTCCCCAGCATTGTATACAGCCCCAGCAGTGTGGTATATAGCAGGTCCCCAGCATTATATACAGCCCCAGCAGTGCCAGCCATTTTATACAGGCCCCCCTCACAGTATGGCGGCGCTCCCCCCTCACAGGATGGCCCCCCTCACGCAGCGCTGCGCATATACATTACCAGGCTATCAGCTGTCACCCTCCGGTGGCGGATCGCGGCTCCTGGGCTCCGGGCTTCCATCTTCATCTTTGTCTTCCTGCTTTGTGACCGGGGCTCATCGCGATGACGTCATCGCGACTCCGGCCGGTCACGTGACAAGCAGGAAGACAGAGATGAAGATGGAAGCCCGGAGCCCAGGAGCCGCGATCCGCCACCGGAGGGTGACAGCTGATAGCCTGGTAATGTATATGCGCAGCGCTGCGTGAGGGGGGGCCATCATGTGAGGGGGGGGGCGCCAAACAGTGAGGGGGGCCTGTATGACTCGCGTATAAGCCGAGGGGGGACTTTTCATCCCAATTTCTGGGCTGAAAAACTCGGCTTATACACGAGTATATACAGTACCTCTCCTTGGTCCTGGCTGCTCCAGTCCTTGTCACACTCTGCACATCTCAGTACAGAGGCGTGATGTCATGATGCCCCGCTGTAATGAGAATCAGAGCATTGGAAGCACAGCAGGGAGCTCCGTGCTCAGTCTTTCTTCACTGTTCTCAATTGTATCAGCATCATAGATACCGATACAATCAGGGGCGGACCTACCATGGTGCAACTGGTGCAGTGGCACCAGGGCCCCGACAGGCTAGGGGGCCCCCCCTCAAGGCACGGAGAATAAGCTGACATGCTGCCGGCCACGCCTCTTCTAGCTGCCGGCCACGCCCCCTCACAGCAGCTCAGGAGCGAGGACAGAGCCCCAATCACAGTGCAGAGAGTGAGTCATGTGACCTCTCCTGCACTGTGGGGAGGACCTTACTCAACCAATCCTGGCAATGCGCGCGGGCCTCTGAAATTCTCTCCACATGGCTGATGGCTGTTCAGCATCATCAGCAGCAGCAGATGAGGGGACGCAGCTCTGCACAAGGACCCAGGTACAAGGAAAGGGACCAAAGACAGGGCACAGGCTGAGGACAGACCCGGGGGGGAAGGGGGTTTGCTGCTCTGTACACTGCTTTTATGCTTTTACAGGACCTGTGATGATGTCACATTGAGGGGAGGAGTCAGTGGTCACATGATCAGCTCCTCAGTGTATGCAGGACTCTGCTGTGCTGGTTGTCATGGTGATGGATGAGATGAAGTTTATGTCAGGAGGGATTTACAGTGTGGACGTAGCAGAGCCAAGTGTGTATGAGGTGTATGGAGCGGAGTTCAGATTGTATATGTGGTGTACGGAGCAGAGCCGAGTGTGTACAAGATGTACGGAGCAGAGCCGAGTGTGTACGGAGCGGAGCCGAGTGTGTACGAGGTGTACGGAGTAAAGCCGAGTGTGTACGAGGTGTACGGAACAGAGCCGAGTGTGTACGTAGCGGAGCCGAGTGTGTACGAGGTGTACGGAGTAGAGCCGAGTGTGTACGAGGTGTACGGAACAGAGCCGAGTGTGTACGTAGCGGAGCCGAGTGTGTACGAGGTGTACGGAGCAGAGCCGAGTGTGTACGAGGTGTATGGAGCAGAGCCAAGTGTGCACGTGTTGTACGGAGCAGAGCCGAGTGTGCACGTGGTGTATGGAGCAGAGCCGAGTGTGTACGAGGTGTACGGAGCAGAGCCGAGTGTGCACGTGGTGTACAGAGCAGAGCCGAGTGTGTACGAGGTGTACGGAGCGGAGCCAAGTGTGTACGAGGTGTACGGAGCGGAGCCGCATGTGTACGAGGTGTACGGAGCAGAGCCGAGTGTATGAGGTGTATGGAGCAGAGCCGAGTATGTACGAGGTGTACGGAGCGGAGCCACGTGTGTGCAGAGCCGCGTGAGTATGAGGCAGGGCCACATGTGCGGGACATATGGAGTAAAGCCGTGTGTGCATAAGGTGGATGGAGTGGAGCCGCATATGCTGGGGCGTCCTGTAGAGGAGCCGCATGTGTACGGAACGGAGGCGTATGCGCAGGGCATGTGGAGCGGAGCCGCGTGTCTACAAGGCATTTGGAGCGGAGCCACGTGCGTACAAGGTGTGTGTGGCGCCAGTGGTAGTTCCCCGCGGATGCCGCTCCCGTTCCTATAGTCCCGGCTGCCTCTGCCGGCAGCATTCTTCACTCGAGTCCTGGCTGAGCTGTCTGCTTTTTGCAGCTCAGCATGGTGGGGCACGATGATGTCATCACTGAGTGCCACTGTGCTGATACGTGCAGAGCGGAGCAGCAAGAAGAGAGGTGAGTATTTACTTTTTTTTTTTTAACCCGTGAATACAGTGATGGGAGACTATGTAATGTGCAATATAACATAGGAGGAGTATGGGGTGCAATATACTATATGGAGGAATATGAGGGCCCATTATACTATATGGAGGACTATGGGACTGCCTTATACTATATGGAGGGCTATGCGGGTGTATTATAATATATGGAGGGTCGTGAAATGCATTATAATATATGGAGGACTATGGATGATGTATTAAAATATATATAGCCAATTATATAATATGGAAGCCATTTTAATATATCTGGAGGGTTCTGTGGGGGCATGATAATATTTGGAGGGGTGTGAGGAAGCCTTTATACTTTATGCAGGGCTCTTTGAGGGTTGCGTTGTAAATAAATATTACAATCTATATGTTTACATTACTTTGTTGCCACTATGAGGGGCGGGGGGGCCCCCAAAAAATTTCTTGCACCGGGGCCCACTACAGTCTGGGTCCGCCCCTGGATACAATCATGTGTAATAATGGGCTGATGGGCCCGAAGGGTGGCCCCAGTGCCTACATGTGGCCCCCATGACTCAGAAGCCCCATAGCGGCTCCGTGGTCTGCCGCTATTGGCAGTACACCACTGCCTATACCCATAACTGTATCCTCAGACTTACAAATGTAGACAACACATTACACAGCAGCCACGATTCATAAACTGATCGCCGGCTTTTTTTTTATGTTTGGGAGTAATAGCATCATAATAGTGGAAATTGTAATATAATCACTGCAATAAGGGCTGAATGTACAGTCTGCATCACTGTTATTCTTCTTTACAGTTATATTATTAGCAAGTAGATAAATGAACATAAAACGCAATTGTGCATTAATAAGACTTCTATTAAGTGCGGCAATAATTCTGCTGCACATGAGATAGGCGCACCGATGATCCGGTGTTATCAGCATATTGAGAAGTAATTGCTTGGTAAATCTTACATTTTTACATACCAAGAATTTACTATGAAAATTCTCCTCCTAATATAACAGAGGCCAGACCTTTGTATTTCTGACTGATAGAGAACTTGTCAGTTTATTCATGCTGCCCAACCTGTGGATATCATCTATTAGGCTCTGGATATGTAATCTCAGCCAGGTATGTTTCACTCTGAAATGCTGCTGTGGTTCAGAGAAAAACAAACTTTTAATAGCTGCCGGGTATCAAAACACGCTGTACACTAGAGTCAGACTGGAAGATCCTCAGCAGCTTCACCCCTTCTGCTGCTGATGCACCCCAGGGCCATGTGACACTCAGAACTGGGCTTTAGTGCTTCTGGGGAATCACAGGGGTCGAGACCTGACTCTGTGACCCTGGGTTCAGTGTTAAAGAGTTCTTGGGAGAAACTATGGGGATAGGGTGGTTTAAGGGATAAATTGTTTGTGACGCCACCCGTGGTTTGCAGCTATGAGTAGCCACGCCACCACTGTTGCAAAACCTCTGGGAATGATGGACGGGCAGCTGGGATGAAGTGGCTCCCATGGGTGGAGCGGGTCCCCAGTGCAGTGGTTGATGTGGTAGAATTTTACTTACCGTAATCAGGTAGGAATTCACTTTCAGTTGCTTTACCGCCAGAATAAAAAACAGTCTCGCACAGTTCTGCAATTCTGTACCCAGGTTTACTCACAGAAAGCCTCAACAGGTCATGCGAAGTTACACGGTCTCTCAAATAAGATCTGGCATGCGTGGTCCTTAAGGAACCGGGGCAGCAAGTATGAGATCTTCGTTGGTGTGCCTCTCTCTGCCTTTCGCTGGTCCTGTTCCTTAGCACTTCTGCCTGCCTGCGTCTCTCTTTCAGCACCTCTGCAGGCAGAGCCCCGAAACAGAGGCCACGGGCAGGTCTTGTCAGACGACTGGTACCTGACCCTCGTCCGGCTGCCTTCTCGAGGGATGCGCCAGGTGTGAGCCACAGCTCTTATGAAGCTCTTAGCCTCCGGTTCAGCGGTTCGGGTGCTGGACTCCCGCGCTGCGTTTAGGTCCGGTCCCTGTTTCTAGACCAAACCCCTCCGTCTGGTATCACCAGTCCCAGATTCAGGTGCACGGACCGCTCTTGCTCCGCCAGTGCCCCTAGGGTTCCTTCCTTTCTGTTCTTGGGACAAGCCTCCTTTTGCTCAAGTCCCCTGCTTCTCAGTTCCACTCTGTACTACTGTCTCTTTCTCCTCCTCACTCGACTCAACTTCCAACTCCAACTGTACGCACTTCCTTCTGCCTCCCACCCACACTTCTCTACCCTATTCTCCTACCTTGGATTGGGTCCTCCCTCCAGCGGGTGCACCCATGTACCTAACTAGAGTTTACGTGTATGGGTGTTTGATGAGGATCTCATACCTACGATCCATCTCCCGACCACAGGAATACCACATCCTGGATTGAGTGCAATACCCCTTGTGGTGTGGAGACCAGTGGGGTGTCACACTGCCCTGGATTGACAGGTCTCAATGCGGGTATAACTACTGTATTTTTTGCTTTATAAAATGCACCGGATTATAAGACGCACCACCAATTTGGTGAAGGAAAAAGAGAAAAAAAAATTTTTTTAATGTTAAACGGGTTCAGTCTTATAATGCCAGTGTCCATCTTACAATCAGTATATATGTACCCCATCAGGGGATATGTACCAGGGTATATATGCCCTCCATATTTGTGCATGCCCCCCACATCCTGGAATATATGTCCTTCATCACTGTACATGCACCCCCCCCCCAATCCTGGCATATATTTCCCTCATCATTGTACATGCCCCCTCCCCCCCAACTTGAACCCAGCATGGTTTACCGAGGGAGGATTCCGATGGTGGAGCAGAGGTGGGAGGTTTGCAGGCTCCACAATGGATGGAGGATGGGGGCGAGGCTGCGGGACTGGGGCTGGGAGTGTATTACAGCAGTATGCAGTGGCGGCAGTGCCGGGACAAGGCATTTTGGTGCCCTAGGCAGGTAAGGCTAACGGCGCCCCCCCGTGGCCACGCATTGGGCAATAAAGTCCACTTTTTTCTATTTTTTGTCCCGTTTTTCCTTTTTTTACACTCTCTCTATTATATATTACACACACACACACACACACACACTTGAGACTGCTGTGGGCTGAATACACAATAGCTGTATCAGTCACGGTTCTGATGATTCTTGGTGCCAGCACCAATCTGTCCACAGTGTTTCTGGAGAGCTGCAGCTTGCAGATTGCTTCAGGGTGCCCCCTTCCTGATCACCAGCGCTCCAGCATTCAGCCTGCTGGGCACTCAAACAACCCAGTCCACACTTCCAGTTAGGGGTTCATCACTTCCGGTTAGCGTTATAGAAATGAAGTTGCAACATCGTAGGATCAACGGTGTTTATTCCCTCTTCATGTGGTCTTACATGGTGCGGGTGGGAGGACGGGGGGGGGGGTTCTCAAAGGCGATGGCCGTTTCACACCGCAAGTGGCGCTGCAACAGGCATATAGTCCACCATATGCCTGTTGAAGCGCCACCCCACAGAGTGTGAATAAACACCGCTGATTGTGTGTTGCAACTTCTTTTCTATAACGCTAAACACAATAGCTGTATATACAATAGAGAATACAGAATAGAGACAGCTGCTACCTGTATACACAATAGAGATGGCTGCGGACCGTATACACAATGGAGACTGCTGCTGGCTATACATACAATAGAGAATACACAATAGAAACTGCTGCTGGCCATACACAATAGAGAATACACAATAGAGACTACTGCTGGCCGTACGCAATGGAGAATACACAATAGAGACTACTGCTGGCCATACGCAATAGAGATGGCTGCCAGCCATATAGACAACATCCCAACAGCTTCCCTCCATTCCGACAGCCTCCCTTCATCCTGACGGCCTCCCTCCTTCTTTCCTCCATCCTGACAGCCTCCTTCCATCCTTCCTCCATCCCGACAGCCTCCCTCCATACTTCTGCCATCCCAACAGCGATCCTCCATCCTGACAGCCTCCCTCTATCCCAATAGCCTATTCCATCCTGACAGCCTTTCTCCATCCTTCCTCCATACCAACAGCCTCCCTCCATCCTGACTGCATCCCTCCATCCTGACTGCATCCCTGTCTCCCCACAGCCTCCCTGTCTCCCCCTCAGCCTCCCTGTCTCCCCCTCAGCCTCCCTGTCTCCCCCTCAGCCTCCCTGTCTCCCCCACAGCCTCCCTGTCTCCCCCACAGCCTCCCTGTCTCCCCCACAGCCTCCCTGTCTCCCACACAGCCTCCCTGTCTCCCACACAGCCTCCCTGTCTCCCACACAGCCTCCCTGTCTCCCACACAGCCTCCCTGTCTCCCACACAGCCTCCCTGTCTCCCACACAGCCTCCCTGTCTCCCACACAGCCTCCCTGTCTCCCACACAGCCTCCCTGTCTCCCCCTCAGCCTCCCTGTCTCCCCCACAGCCTCCCTGTCTCCCCCACAGCCTCCCTGTCTCCCCCACAGCCCCCCGGTCTCCCCCACAGCCCCCCGGTCTCCCCCACAGCCCCCCGGTCTCCCCCACAGCCCCCCGGTCTCCCCCACAGCCTCCCGCATAACTTACCATTGGGGGAGCTGTGGATGCGGAGCAGGGGTGCCGGAGCCCGGAGGGCACATCTGCAGGACGCTGCCTGCGAGGAGTAGCTGCGGGCCTGCGGCAGCTAGTGGTGGGCGCCGCCATGTTCTTTGAGGCCGGCGCCCACTAACAGTACAGCCGGTCGGTGGAATCTGAGACTTCAACAAAATGGCCGCGGCTAATTGGAGACCGCGGCCATTGTGTAGAGGTCTAAACCTCTATTGACCGGCTGTACAGTTAGTGGGCGCCAGCCACAAAGAACATGGCGGCGCCCACTGCTCCCTGCCGGAGGGCCCAGGGCCGGGCGGCGGTGACCGGACTCCGGTCAGGCGAGAATGCGCCCTGCCCAAGATGGCGCCCTAGGCGATCGCCTAGGTTCGCCTAGCTGTCGTCCCGGCCCTGAGTGGCGGTCACCATTTTCCGGGTTCCAGCAGGCATTGGCAAGCTGCGCCTCGCTCTCTACTGCTCAGGACTTCGAGAAAATGGCAATAGAGGCGGCGCATGCGATTATTGAGATCCCTTTAAGGCGATAAAGGGATTCTCCAGGCACACTTGCCTCCAAATCTGACATTAGGGTACCGTCACACATGGCCATATCGGCGGCGATTTTATAGGCGATGCAGGGGCGTGGCCTGTGCGTCGCCTAATGTAAATAGGTGATGGCGACGCCTTTGAGTGGTCGCCTGGTTTCTCAGCAGTGCTCTGAAACCAGGCGAACACTCTGGCACGATGTGTACACATCGCCCAATGTAACATAGGGACGGCGATCTCACAGGCGATCAGAATCGCCGCTGGGGTTTTTGGACACCCCAGCGGCGATGGCGCCTGTAAGATCGCCGGTGCGTCACCGGAGGCATCGCCGCATGTAAACATGCGAAGGCGTTGCTGGCGGGGTGCCAAAAACGTGCGCGCTCCCGCCCGTCACCGCCAATATCTCTGGTGACGTCACCTCGTGTGACAGTACCCTTAGATATGGGAAGAGGTCATAAAACACTGGGAAATACAGAGGCTGAGAAAAACAAATCTCCAAGGTTATTCCACAAAAAAGGAGCAAAATGCACAGCAATGTAAAACCCCATTGATGTGCTCAGGCTCAAGCTTTAGTGGCCTCTTTAACCACTTCAGGGTTCAGAAGCCGCCAAGCAGAAGGAGTGGGGTCACATTCTGCAGGAGAATCATCGTTAAAACGAGTTGGAGCGATTCATCACAATTTTGGGAGAAAAAGTGCTCTAAACGCTTTGAAAAGTCACAGAAATCTAAGATGCACAAAGATTTAGCGACAGTATACACTGTGTAATACTGAGCCCAGACAGGTATCCGTGCACTCAACACACTGCGCTGTACACTCCTCACCTGCAGCTCTCACCACACTGTACTGTACAATCAGCTGCAACTACACGGCGCTGTGCATTCACCTGCTGCTACTAATCACGCAGCACCGTGCACTCACCTGCAGCTCTCATAACACGGAGCTTTGCACTCACCTGCCGCTCTCCGCACACGGCGCTGTGCACTCACTTCCTGTGCCGCCCGGTACAGCAGGTATATGGCCGCCCATAGAAGTAATATAAAGGTAAATGCAGCCAGTGTAGTCCTGCCGGGCCCCCTGCTCCTCCGTGCTCCTGTTCCCGGCTCCATGCTCTCACCCAGGAGAAGTTCTGTGAGTGCCGAGGACTGTGCAGGAGGCCACTAATCTCTATCATGTGAGGCAGGACCGTCCTCATGCGCCAATCATTCCTCCCCCGGGGTCTGAGCGTCTGACTGAGGGGAAACTGAGAACAAAGTGCTGCTGACCAGATGATGCTCAGTCACAGGGTGAGGGGAAGTATGTTACCGGGGGCTGAGGACGCCATGTATGATGTATGGGGACACACAGCCGTAGTCCGTGCTGGCCCCTGCCCGCACACGGCTGTAGTCCGTGCTGGCCCCTGCCCACGACACGGCTGTAGTCCGTGCTGGCCCCTGCCCGCGACACGGCTGTAGTCCGTGCTGGCCCCTGCCCGCGACACGGCTGTAGTCCGTGCTGGCCCCTGCCCGCGACACGGCTGTAGTCCGTGCTGGCCCCTGCCCGCGACACGGCTGTAGTCCGTGCTGGCCCCTGCCCGCGACACGGCTGTAGTCCGTGCTGGCCCCTGCCCGCGACACGGCTGTAGTCCGTGCTGGCCCCTGCCCGCGACACGGCTGTAGTCCGTGCTGGCCCCTGCCCGCGACACGGCTGTAGTCCGTGCTGGCCCCTGCCCGCGACACGGCTGTAGTCCGTGCTGGCCCCTGCCCGCGACACGGCTGTAGTCCGTGCTGGCCCCTGCCCGCGAGTCGCCCAGGGGTCTATGGGAACTCGTAACCCAGGCGTGGAGTTGGGGGGATGTCACTAGTGGCCTGCCCGGACCTGTAGCTCTGGTGGTCAACTGAAAATTGGGCGAAAAATGAAAGGGATAAAAAGAAAAAATGTCTCGTGACGCCACCTGTAGTTTCTGGTGATGTTCACCAGCACCACTGTCAGTCCGCTGGGGACCGTGGTATTGCAGCTTAATGGATTAGCTCCCTGCAGACTGAGCAGGTGCCCGGGGCAGTGTTGCCGCCGCACCTGTTGTCAAGATGGCGGCTATTTAATAGTTCATGAGGAAAGTGACAAGGAGGCTTAGTAGCTCTATATGGGTACTTTAGTGGAAACTGGTTGTGCCGGCATGCAGATTCACAGTTACACAGTTCTTTAGTGGGTAGCTGGCCAGGTAGTCATCAAGGAGAATAACGTCCCTTTGAGGCTCCCAGAGAGTACCTTCTGCTTTGCTTTCACTGCCCCGTTACTTTCGTTGCGCTGCCCTGCACAGCCCGCTTGTCTACCAGGCCCGTCGGGTGCTATGAGGTTCCCTTCTCCTCTTCTAAGGGGCTCAACCCTGTTGGGTGCTCCTGGTGGGGCTGCACGTTCTGGACGGGGGGGTAGGCGGGGCTATCATATTGGCCCACGACCTACCTGTATTGGCGGCTCAGGGTTGGACTCCTGCACCGCAACTCAGAGCCGGGTTTCTGTTGTGGACTAGGAGTTCCCCGGACTGTAGCAGGTCTCCTCTCTCTGTCTGGGTCGCCGCTCTTTCTGGGCGCCCTCCTTCGGGGTCCCCTATAGGGCTCCCTCCTTGCTTAGCTCCTCAGGCTAGACTAGATCCACCTGTTAGTTTCCCGCTTCTCCCTACCCTAACTCTCCTCCCACTGGGACCGGTTACCCTAGTAACGGGTTGCCGATTGGTCCCCTAGTCTAGGTGTAGGGATGCCAGGATGGATGGGAGCCACAGGTTTACGTTACACTCCCCAATGACAGGAATACCGCACACTCCGTTATAGGTGCAGTACCCCTACTGTGACGCACTGACCAGTAGGGTGCCACACCCGCACACAGCTGTACTCAGTACTGGGCCCTGCCCGCACACAGCTGTACTCAGTACTGGCGAATGTACCAGGAGAAAAAGGGCACCAAGACTGATTCAAGAAGCCTGTTTCAGCAGAGTCTGGCGTTAATGTCCGTTATAGATGCAAAATTCCCTTTTGGTGCTCAATCCACAGATCAAGTATGATGAAAACCAAGTAAAAAGAGATGGCACTCACCGGGATAAATTGCTGCGGTGCTTTATTTGCAGACAGACGACGGCACAGTTTTGACCCATTGAAGCGCAGCAAGTGCGCGAAACGGTGCCGTCGTCAGTTCAGGCACCCCCTCCCTGCACGATGTTCTAACGAACCTGTAAATAAAGCACCGCAGCAAATAATCCTGGTGAGTGCCATCTCTTTTTTTTCCTTGGTACTTAGTACTGGCCCCCTACCCGCACACAGTTGTACTCAGTACTGTGCGCTGCCCCCACACAGCTGTACTCAGTACTGTGCACTGCCTGTGACGCACCCACCAAGCACCAAGGCTGTGGGGTACTCAGAACCGTGTCGGGCAGCTCTTTGGGGAGGTCACGGTGGCGTGACCCGGTTCCGTGGCCCTGGCCGTGTCAATAAAAATGGGGAATGTTTATATGAGGTTGAATCATGACGCCACCCCGTGGTTTTCAGCAATGGGATAGATGGCCAACGCTGTGGTTCAGATCCACTGGGGCAGTTGGTGGCACAGCCAATGGTGGTATAGCTCTCCACGGGTGGAGGGGGTCCCCAGTTGTAGCACAGGGCAAATAGCGCGAGAAATGATTTGAGGACACAGCTGAATGCAGTTTTCACATTTTAGTCACAGTTCTTATGGTTCTCCAGGTTATCACCACCCAGCCGGGTGTTGTGTCCTCCGGGTGAGGGGCCCAGCTAACTCTCGAGTAGCTTAGGGACACTTTACCAGGATATCTTTCTGGTGTCCTTTCCTGGGTCGTCTCTCTGCACTGGCTCTCTCCCTCCTGCCTGCACCTTGCACTCTAGTGTCCCAAGCCAGCAGCTTCAGGTCCTGTCAGGCGACGACTTCCTAGTCTCCTTGACCCTATGTGACTGCCTTTTCAGCGATTAAGTGCAGATTCAGCTCCAGCACTTGAAGATACCGCAACCGCCGGTTAGCTAGCTGAGTCCTTAGCCACGCCACTAGTCTGGGGCCAGTCCCCTCAGTGGCCCAGTCCATCCGCCACGGGTGGATTCCTCACTTTTGTGTGCCCTGGGACCCCTTCAGTCTCTCTAGAGCGCCTCACTGGCTTCTCCGTTCTTCTTCTGCCTTTCCTTGTCCTGGTACGAGCTCCAATTGACTCCAGTCCCCAGGACGTCTCTCTCTGTCCGTCCACTCGCGACGGACTCCAGTCACCAACCCCCTTACTTCACTGTCTGGCCTCCTTCTTTTTTTTTTTCTTATGTCAGTCACGTTCTCTACGTTGTCATAACTCACCTTCCTACGTCCTGGAGTTCTCCCCTCTCTACTTTCTCCACCCACACCCTCTATCTAGTTCCCTCTCTAAGCCAAGATGGGGGACTGTGCTCTACCTCAGGAGCAATCTTGCCCCCACCTCCTGGCCAGAGGTGGTGTTGGTGTTGGATGCTGTGTGTGGGTACTGGGTAGTGTCCCTTCATTACCCAAGAGTGGGGTACCACACCTCTGGCTGAGGTGCAGTACCTCTGTGGTGACTGGAACCTCAGGGGCGCCATGTCTGCACAAAGCTCTACTCTGTATTGTGCCCTGCCTGCACACAGCTGTACTCAGTACTGGCCCTGCCTGTACACATCTGTACTCAGTACTGGCCCTGCCTGTACACATCTGTACTCAGTACTGGCCCATACCTGTACACACCTGAGGTCTGTTCCGTGCCCTGCCTGCACACAGCTGAGGTCTGTTCCGTGCCCTGCCTGCACACAGCTGAGGTCTGTTCCGTGCCCTGCCTGCACACAGCTGAGGTCTGTTCCGTGCCCTGCCTGCACACAGCTGAGGTCTGTTCCGTGCCCTGCCTGCACACAGCTGAGGTCTGTTCCGTGCCCTGCCTGCACACAGCTGAGGTCTGTTCCGTGCCCTGCCTGCACACAGCTGAGGTCTGTTCCGTGCCCTGCCTGCACACAGCTGAGGTCTGTTCCGTGCCCTGCCTGCACACAGCTGAGGTCTGTTCCGTGCCCTGCCTGCACACAGCTGAGGTCTGTTCCGTGCCCTGCCTGCACACAGCTGAGGTCTGTTCCGTGCCCTGCCTGCACACAGCTGAGGTCTGTTCCGTGCCCTGCCTGCACACAGCTGAGGTCTGTTCCGTGCCCTGCCTGCACACAGCTGAGGTCTGTTCCGTGCCCTGCCTGCACACAGCTGAGGTCTGTTCCGTGCCCTGCCTGCACACAGCTGAGGTCTGTTCCGTGCCCTGCCTGCACACAGCTGAGGTCTGTTCCGCGGCCTGCCTGCACACAGCTGAGGTCTGTTCCGCGGCCTGCCTGCACACAGCTGAGGTCTGTTCCGCGGCCTGCCTGCACACAGCTGAGGTCTGTTCCGCGGCCTGCCTGCACACAGCTGAGGTCTGTTCCGCGGCCTGCCTGCACACAGCTGAGGTCTGTTCCGCGGCCTGCCTGCACACAGCTGAGGTCTGTTCCGCGGCCTGCCTGCACACAGCTGAGGTCTGTTCCGCGCCCTGCCTGCACACAGCTGAGGTCTGTTCCGCGCCCTGCCTGCACACAGCTGAGGTCTGTTCCGCGCCCTGCCTGCACACAGCTGAGGTCTGTTCCGCGCCCTGCCTGCACACAGCTGAGGTCTGTTCCGCGCCCTGCCTGCACACAGCTGAGGTCTGTTCCGCGCCCTGCCTGCACACAGCTGAGGTCTGTTCCGCGCCCTGCCTGCACACAGCTGAGGTCTGTTCCGCGCCCTGCCTGCACACAGCTGAGGTCTGTACTGTCTACAGACACTGAGGGGAGTGCGAGTCCAGAGTCATTCCTCAGGTGCCAACACTCACTAGAGATACAATGTGCAGCCAGAGAACTGTGTACAACTATCATTCACTCGGGGTTAAAATTGCTTCAAAAACGGATTGTCCCCTTCAGGAGTATGCTGTTTTGGGCCTGTAGGATGTAGCATTCAGCGGGGCAGAAAAGCGAGCCATGTCACATTGGCAAAGCTCCTGAAGTTCCAGAACATCAGAAATCCCCAACAAGTGACCTCCATTTTGCAAATTGCACCCTTCAATGGATTCATCTAGGGGTGCAGTGGCGTACTTGCAGATTAAGCGGCCGGAATTTGCGGGGCATGAGCAGGTTAGGTTGTAGGCATGGTTTGCTGTCGGTGGACGTGGCTTGGCATGTTACTAAGGTAACAAACGTTAATTTATAGAAGCATGAATCTGGGGGTAAGACCACCATGAGGGGGCAATGCAGGGGGGAGATTCGTCTGCTCTATTATAGCGTGCAAATGAATTGGAGACTTATCCCTAGACCCCTGCTTCTATTATAATCAGCTTCACGACTGCTTGGACTTAAAGATCAACACTCGGTCCAGTCCAGTCCAGCCTCCGCCTTCCACCCAATTAATCTGCAAGTTTGCTGTGCAGTGATCATATTGACAATAATCCAATGAAAATTAACCCTGTGGTTCAGACATTGTGGGGCTCAGAAAGGAGGGGGGAGCATTTCGATTTGGGAGCGCAGGTTTTGCTGGTTTTCTGTTTGGGAGGCTGGTGGCGAGGATCCATAGCGCTTTCCTGAGACCTTGTGCTACCAGTAATGTGTCCTATATTTCCGCTGACAGATAATGGACCTGAGAGGGGACTTTTTTGGGGATTTGTTGAATGCTATTGGTGGAATTTGAGCATTTTTGCATCGGTCCACATTTATCCTGTGCTCTACGCCAGTGTTTCCCAACTCCAGTCCTCAAGGCACACCAACAGGTCATGTTTTCAGGATTTCCTTATCATTAGACAGATGATGGAATTATCCCCTGTGCAAGTGATTAAATTATCACCTATGCAATCCTAAGGAAATCCTGAAAACATGACCTGTTGGTGTGCCTTGAGGACTGGAGTTGGGAAACACTGCTCTACGCTGAACACTTACATTTGGATTTCCATCTGCAAAATACATGACTGATTCATTCACTAATAAGGCAGCAGAGTTACTCTGAACTCCTTTTGGCCTCTGTTCAGCAGTGTCCGTCTTTTCAAAGGTACATAAAACTGTGGTTGACCGCACTTTTGTGCACGTCTTAAAATACATAAAAAGATCGACACTGCCGGATCACGGGTCAGATGGGAATTCAAAGTGACTCCCTCATTACAGTGAATTTTCTGTTGGGAATTTCGTCTGCATCACGCTTTTCAGAGATTTACACGTAATCGCTGATATGAGCGCTTATCATTGAGCATTGGATAATTGTGAGCTGAGCTGTGATCTTTGGGAGGCAGAATAAACTTATCAGCAGCAGTTGAAGAATTGACATTATTACTATTTTTACGCCTTTCACCATTCGATATAAGTGATTAGGCAGCTTTATTCATTGGGTCACTACGATCACAGCGATTCCAGATTTATGTAGGTTTTTTTTTTTTTTTTAAATTTTTATTTTTTATTTCTATTCCACTTTTGTCAGGCAAAATCAAAAAGAAACTGAGAAACTGAATTTCAGGATATATATATATATATATATATATATATATATATATATATATATATATATATATATATATATATATATATATATATATATATAATATATATATATATATATATATATATATACTAGCTGGGTGCCCGATGCACATGCATCGGGATTCTAGAAGAGCGAGTCCCTGACTCGCAATGGCCGCTTCGCGGCCAATGCTTCGCGCTGCTAAGACGACTCGCCATGCCCGCTGCGCGGGCATAGCGAGTCGCCTTAGAACTGCTCGCAGTGGCCGCTGCGCGGCCAATGCTTCGGGCGTATCCACATGACCACGCCGACTCGCATTGCGAGTGGACTCAGAAGGGGCAAAAAACCCATTCGCAATTATATAATAGATATAATTAAATTTATTTTTTTTTTTTTTTGGACAACATTCACCGTGTCTTAAAAGTGATTAGACAGCTTTATTCTTTGGATCAGTAAAATTACAGTAATGTCACATTTAAACTTGCTGCTTTTACTCAATAAAAACAATTTTATAGGAAAAGAATTGTTTTTGCATCGCTGTATCCTTAAGGTACCATCACACGCGGCAATATTGCTAGGCAATTTCACTGGCAATTTGCTGGTTGCAGTGAAATCATGGACACATTGTTCTATTTTGTTGCTGTGTACAAATGGAACAATGTGTCCATGATTTCACTGCAACCAGCAAATTGCCAGTGAAATTGCTAGCAATATTGCCGCTTGTGACTGTACCTTTAGAGTTGTAGTTTGTGTTTTGTTTTTTTTCCATTGATGGAGCTGTATGGCAGCTTGTTTTTTGCAGGACAATATGATGTTTTCAGAATTTAGGGCCCGTTCACAAGATGCGTATTTCGCTGAGTATTTGGTGCGTGTCTGGTGCATATATGCAGCAGAACTGCACCAAATCTACAGCAGTGGGTTTTCCAAGCAAAGCCTATGGGTTTTGCTAATTCCTGTCCACATGGTCCCACTAAAATGTAACGCAGCTCTTTGTGCACCTTGTTTCTCGCGGTATTACTGTGCATGTCAGTCAGGGCCGGCTCCAGGTTTCTGTGGGCCCCCTTTAAGTACATATCGCGGACTATATATATATAATATATATAATATATGTATGTATGTGTGTATTGCCGCACACTTACCGCAAGCCCCATAGACAATGCATGGGGCTTGCCGCAAACGTGCAGCAAGTGCAGCCGCTAGACGGAAAACTGCCACATTTAAAAGGCAGCCTTAGGGCCCTTTCACAGCGTTTTTTTTCGCGGCCGCACCTGCCGCAAGTGCCGAAACCGCACTTGCCGCACCCTTACCGCAAGCCCCATAGACATTGCATGGGGCTTGCTGCAAGTGTGCCGCAAGTGTCGCGGTTATGCGGTGATCGCGGCAGATGCAGTTTTTCACTGCATCTGCCGCGATTTGAAAATACCGCTGATGTGAAAGGGCCCTTACAGGAACAGTGACTGCTGAAACCAGCAAGAGCTGTTTCTGACAGTGAGTATATTACATATTGTTAGGAGCGGACTAAAATGCGTTTGCGTTCCATTGCGCTTTTTAAAAATACCCTTCAAATGCAAAATGTTGCATTTTTGTGCGTCTGAGGATGCTTGGAATATACACAAGCATTCTCAAGCACACAAATAATGCAAGCAGCTCAATGGAGCCGCACTGCCATATGGGTGGCACCGCAGCCAAGCGGAGTGTCTGGCCGTCCAGATCTCTCTTTCTCCTCGCCTTTCTTCTTGCCGCTCCGGTCTCCTCCGGTCGCTCTGCACATATCAGCACAGTGATGACATCGTGCCCCTCCATGCTGAGCTGCAGAATGCAGACAGCGGCAGAAGAGACTCTGGAGAAGAATGCTGCTGGCAAAGGCGGCTGGGACTATAGGAGCGGAATCCGCGGGGGGCTACCACTGGTACACATACTTCGTACACACGCGGCTCCGCTCCATAAACCTCGTGCACACGCGGCTCTGCTCCGTACACCTCGTACACACTCTGCTCTGCTCCGTACACCTCGTACACACTCTGCTCTGCTCCGTACACCTCGAACACACTCTGCTCTGCTCCGTACACCTCGTACACACATGGCTCTGCTCCGTACACCTCGTACACACATGGCTCTGCTCCGTACACCTCGTACACACATGGCTCTGCTCCGTACACCTCGTACACACATGGCTCTGCTCCGTACACCTCGTACACACATGGCTCTGCTCCGTACACCTCGTACACACATGGCTCTGCTCCGTACACCTCGTACACACATGGCTCTGCTCCGTACACCCCGTACACACATGGCTCTGCTCCGTACACCCCGTACACACATGGCTCTGCTCCGTACACCCCGTACACACATGGCTCTGCTCCGTACACCCCGTACACACATGGCTCTGCTCCGTACACCCCGTACACACATGGCTCTGCTCCGTACACCCCGTACACACATGGCTCTGCTCCGTACACCCCGTACACACATGGCTCTGCTCCGTACACCCGTACACACATGGCTCTGCTCCGTACACCTCGTACACACATGGCTCTGCTCCGTACACCTCGTACACACATGGCTCTGCTCCGTACACCTCGTACACACATGGCTCTGCTCCGTACACCTCTTACACACATGGCTCTGCTCCGTACACCTCGTACACACATGGCTCTGCTCCGTACACCTCGTACACACATGGCTCTGCTCCGTACACCTCGTACACACATGGCTCTGCTCCGTACACCTCGTACACACATGGCTCTGCTACATTCACACTGTAAATCCCTCCTGACCCCACACATAACCTTCACCTAATTGCCATACACCTACCGTGTTTCCCCAAAAGTAAGACCCTGTCTTACATTCTTTTGGGGGCCAAAAGTGGCCCCCTGTCTTACTTTCGGGGGGGGCCTTACATTGGCGGCCCCAGCCATCACCCATCCATCCACACTGCGCACAAACACACACACACACACACACACACACACACACACACACACACACACACACACATCCATAGATCCATACATACACAGATCCATCCATCCATTCACACTGCACACACACACACACATCACACATACCCCCCCCCCCCTTATACAGCTGCGCTGCCGGTACTTACCGGCACAGCTGTTCGGTGTCCCTGTCCCTGGTGTCCCCAGTGCTCCGGCGTTCCTCTGTGTGGTGCAGCCTCATAACTATGTCATCCGGGCTGCCGGGCATATCCCGTTCATAGCCCGTCCATTCACAGCCCCCGGCCCTCTCTCTGTAATCACGGAGCTTCCGGAAGCTCCGGTATCCAGGCAACAGCAGAGCGTGATGACGTCGGGCCAAAACGTCTCGGAGCGCCTATGCTGATTGGCTCAGGCGTCTGAGCCAATCAGCATAGCCGCTGCGATGACGCTCTGGCCTCTGATTGGCCAGACGTTGTCATGCTGCTGTTGCCTGGATACCGGAGCTTCCGGAAGCTCCGTGATTAGAGAGAGAGGGCCGGGGGGCTGTGAATGGACGGGCTATGAACGGGATATGCTCGGCAGCCCGGATGACATCGTTATGAGGCTGCACCACACTGAGGAACGCCGGGAGCACCGGGGACACCAGGGACGGGGACACCGAACAGCTGTGCCGGTAAGTACCGGCAGTGCAGCGGTATGGGTGTGTGTGTATGGGTGTGTGTGTGTGTGTGTGTGTGTGTGTGTGTGTGTGTGTGTGTGTGATGTATGGATGTGTGTGTGTGTGTATGCATGTGTGTACCCCTCCCCCCCCGTGTTTCCCCGATAGTAAGACCCCCCCGAAAGTAAGACAGGGTGGGGGGGACGGGGGGGTCTGCTAATGTAAGACCCCCCCCGAATGTAAGGCAGGGTAGGGGGGAGGGGGGGTCTTACTATCAGGGAAACACGGGGGGGGAGGGGTACACACATGCATACACACACACACACATCCATACATCACACACACACACACACACACACACACACACACACACACACACCCATGTGTGTGTGTGTGTGATGTATGGATGTGTGTGTGTGTGTATGCATGTGTGTACCCTCCCCCCCCGTGTTTCCCTGATAGTAAGACCCCCCCTCCCCCCTACCCTGCCTTACATTCGGGGGGGGTCTTACATTAGCAGACCCCCCCGTCCCCCCCACCCTGTCTTACTTTCGGGGGGGTCTTACTATCGGGGAAACACGGTAGTACACACTCACCTCTGCTACATTCACACTGTAAATGCCTCCTGACCACACACAAACTTCACCTTATTTGAGCATCATTCATGGTGGCCAGCACAGTCCTGGATACACTGAGGAGCTGATCATGAGACCCCTGACTCCTCCCCATCCATTGACATCATCACAGGTCCTGTCAGCCTGAGCCCAGAGTGTGCAGCTCCGTGGAGGGGGAAGGAGGGAGACCTCCGGTGCTGCAGGAGCCTGAAAATGACCCCCCAGATGCCCCCTGGATATGGCTCTGGCTGTGGGGGCAGTGCTCAGGGGCCCCTGAGGCCAGGGCCGGCGTCAGCACCCGGCGTACCCGGGCAAGTGCCGGGGCCCGACTGCTTGGAGGGGGCCCACCGGGCCCCTGAGGGCTAGGGTCACACTTGTGCTGTGACCCTAGCCTGACGCAAGTATTGTCTGCTGCAGCGCAGAGCGTTTAACGCTATGAAGCTGCCAGCAACTGAGCCCATAGAAACCCGATGTTTACATTGACAACCAGTGGTTGTCAAGGTAAACGTCGGGTTTCTATGGGCTGCCTCCAGCGCATAGCATTAAACGCTATGCGCTGCAACATACAATACTTGCATAAGGCTAGGGTCACAATGCAAGTGTGACCCTAGCCTCAGGCAGGACCGGCTCCAGGTCTTTGTGGGCCCCGGGCGAAATAGTCTCAGTGGGCCCCTTTAACACATACTATGATTCATGAATATAATATAGAAGCTGCAGGCTGTGTATATGTAATATAGAGGCTCCTGGGTGGGCTGTATATATAATATAGAGGCTGTTCAGGGTTGTATATATAATATGGAGACTACTGGGCTGTATATATAATATAGAAGCTGCGGGCTGTATATATTATTTGGAGGCTGTGCTGGGCTGTATATATAATATGGAAGCTGTGCTGGACTATATATATATTATTTGGAGGCTGTGCCTGGCTGCATATATTATTTGGAAGCTGTGGCAGCCTAGCACAGCCTCCAAATAATATATATATATATATAGTCCAGCACAGCTTCCATATTAATATATATACTGCCCAGCACAGCTTCTAAATAGTATATATAGCACATCACAGCCTCCAAATAGTATATATAGCCCACTACAGCTTCCATATTATATATACAGCACAACAGCAGTCTCCATATACCTCAACAGCATCCTCTGTATACCCCAGCGCAGCCTCTGTATACCCCAGCGCAGCCTCTGTATACCCCAGCGCAGCCTCTGCATACCCAGCGCAGCCTCTGCATACCCCTGCACAGCCTCTATATACAGTCAGCACAGCCTCTATATACAGTCAGCACAGCCACTATATACAGTCAGCACAGCCACTATATGCAGTCAGCACAGCCACTATATGCAGTCAGCACAGCCTCTATATACAGTCAGCACAGCCTCTATATACAGTCAGCACAGCCTCTATATACAGTCAGCACAGCCTCTATATACAGTCAGCACAGCCTCTATATACAGTCAGCACAGCCTCCATGGTACATATAATCCCCCATCCTGCTGCTCACAGTAAAAAACAAACTGATCATACTCACCTTCCATCCGCTCCCTGGGGCCTCTATATACAGTCAGCACAGACTGTATATACAGTCAGCACAGACTGTATATACAGTCAGCACAGACTGTATATACAGTCAGCACAGACTGTATATACAGTCAGCACAGACTGTATATACAGTCAGCACAGACTGTATATACAGTCAGCACAGACTGTATATACAGTCAGCACAGACTGTATATACAGTCAGCACAGACTGTATATACAGTCAGCACAGACTGTATATACTGCCAGCACTGACTGTATATACTGCCAGCACTGACTGTATATACTGCCAGCACTGACTCTATATACAGTCAGCACTGACTCTATATACAGTCAGCACAGTCTTTATATACAGTCAGCACAGCCTCCATGGTACATATAATCCCCCATCCTGCTGCTCACAGTAAAAAACAAACTGATCATACTCACCTTCCATCCACTCCCTGGGGCTGTGTCCTCCTCAGATTCTTCCCCACCACATACTTATAGCAGCAGCTCCAGGGACTGTGGAGCTTCCTCCTTCCTGCAGCAGTGTGATGAGGTGCAGGGTGATGACTCATCACTCTGCTACAGTAGGCAAAGGAGGAAGCTCCACTGCTCCCTGGAGCCAGCACATGGCTAATCTGCATCGCATGCAAATTAGCCATGTGCACTGGGAGCTCAGCGGAGCACTCAGCTCCTTGCTGAGTCTGCCTGATGTGCCCCTTGTTAACAGGGCTCTGTGTCCCTAAAGGGCCCCTGGTTGTCAGGGCTGCCTGTCCCTGATAGCCAGTGGGCCCCCTCAGCTGTTCAGGGCCCCGACACTTGCCCGGGTATGCCGGGTGCTGACGCCGGCCCTGCTGGTACCTCCCCACCCCATGCACTTTCTGTTCCCACCTTAATGTGCATGGGGCTGGGCCCAGTTCCTCCACCCTTCTGTACACTACTATGTACACTACTCTTTACACGTTACTGCTGCTGTTTATTTTACCTCAGACCTTTTTACTGTGCCCACTTTCCATACCTAGACGGGGGTTGACCTTGTATGCTCCTTTGTGACTTGTTCACTACAGGTAACTCTGTCTCAGGTGAAGTTTCTAGTGAAGGGTATGGTGCAGATATGTCAGGTAAGCATCTACATGGCCTTGGTCTCGCTACAGGGCTAGCAGGTGTACCGATTACAGCATCCTCAGATTCTTTAGCAACTGGTATTTCTTCTTGATTCCTTTGTACCACCTCTTGGGGCTGGTAGAAATTCAGCAAAGGCAGTAAGATGGATCCATCTTGCTGAGGCCAATCTTCTGGGAAATCTCCTAGGATTGTTGAAACTACCTTCTCCTTTGAGTTTTCACTTGGACTGGGTTCTTTTTCAGGTTATTCTTGTTCTTTTGGCGTTGGGGAGTTCTGGTTTTCCCATTCAGTTGGACACTTTTTGATATGGTTTCTTGACACTGTGTGAGTGGTTTTTCCACCATTCTTGCTGATGAGGCACTCTTTGTCATTGTGATATCCAGAATCTAGCAGGACATAGAGTTCTTGTTCCCACAGGTCATCCAATTTATGTTGGGTTCTCTTCCTCTTTAAAACAATACTTCCTGGTACAATATGTTCTGTTGGAGCATGTTTGTTATAGTCCCTTTCTTGTTTTTCAAGGACTTTCTCCAGGTTGTCTTCGACACAGGCTTGAACCATTTTGTATTGTTCGAGGCAATTTTTATTTAAGTTGGGTATTGAGTCGTCTGCTTTGGGATCAACTACTCCGAGTTCCAAGTCTACGGGTAACTTTCCTGTACGGGCTCTCATCAGGTAAGCTGGTGTACAGTTTGTAGAACGTACTGGAATGTGGTTGTACATGTCAACCAAGTCTGGTAGTTTCTTTCTTCCAAGGGTAGGATCTTCAACATGTCAGTGATGATATGGTTCATTTTCTCACATAATCCGTTGCTTTGGGGATGATATGGGGCCGCCTAATCTTCTTACACCCATACATGTGGCAGAACTCTTGGAAGATCTCCGCTTCGAAAGCTTATCCTTGGTCTTTTAGGACCTGCTCTGGATAACCTAATGGTCTGCAGAATACGTTTTGGAATGTTCTGGCAGCGGTGGCAGCTGTCAAGTTTTTCACGGGGGCCACCATCAGGAACCTCGAGTAATGGTCTACCATAGTCAATGCGTATGTATAACCAGATCTACTTGGAGTTAGTTTTACATGATCCAGGGCTACAATTTCCAGGGGTTGCTTCGTCACTATGGGCTGGAGCGGTGCTTTCTGGCTCTGTAAGTCCTTTCTTCTAAGACTGCAGGGTCCACAGTTCTTACACCACCTCTCAATGGATCCACGCATGCCGACCCAAAAGAACCGATCTTTTAGTAGCATCTCCAACTTCTTCCACCCAAAATGACCAGTCTGGTTGTGGTAGGCGTTCAACACCATCTGCACTTTTGATTTTGGCACGATGAATTGCCAGACCATCTTGTGTGTCCTTGGGTTGATGTGCCTCCTGCGGAGCTTCTTCTGGTAAATGAATAGCTTGCTCTGCTCGCTCCACAGATGTTTGACTTCTGGTTGGGGTTTTTCTGGTAGCTTTGCTGACTCCTGGGTTATCAGCTGCTTTATGCTTTACCAAACTGACAGCCGGGTCATTGTCTTGAACTTCCTTCCAACCAAAGTGGGGCAACGGGTTCACCGTTCTTGCAGGAGGGTCTTTACGGGTTTGCTGGCACTGAGTTACTCTTAATTGATAGAAGGCAGGTAACTCTACTTCTGCTAGCTCGCCTTCATCCACGCCCTCATCTGACAGGTGAGGCATTCTGCACAAAGCATCCGCGTTTCCATTCTGGTGCCCAGCCCGGTACTTGATGGTAAACTGGTAGTTGAACAATTTGGCCATCCATCTCTGCTCCATGGCTCCCAACTTTGCAGTCTCCAGGTGGGTCAGCGGATTGTTATCCGCGTAGGCTGTGAGCGTGCTAGACTCCAGGTAGTGTCTAAACCTCTCTGTAACGGCCCAGACCAAGGCCAGGAATTCCAGCTTGAATGAACTGTAGTTCTCCGGGTTTCTCTCTGTGGGGCGCAGCTTCCTACTGGCATAGGCTATCGCCCTATCTTTGCCCTCTTGCCTTTGAGAAAGGACTGCTCGAAGTCCCACATTGCTGGTATCTGTGTACAGCAGGAATGGCAGGTTGTAGTCCGGGTAAGCAAGGATTTCTTCTCCTGTCAGAGCTTCCTTCATCATCTGGAACGATTCTTCTTGTTCCTTGCCCCACTCCCACGGAGTGGCCTACTAAGACGTTTTGCAGGGAAGCAGCCTTCTTGGTGTACTCCTTTATGAACCTCCTATAGTAGCGCTTTAGTCCCTGGAATTGACGTACTTCCTTCAGGGTCTTAGGTTCTGGCCACTCCTTGATAGCTGTCGCCTTGTCTGGATGGATCAGGGGCTACGCCTTCGGCACTGTGTCCCAGGTACTGTATTCTTGGCTTTAACAGGTGGCATTTGGATGGTTTCAGCTTCATCCCGTATTTGGCCAGAGCTTCAGACACCTCTGCTAAATGGGTTGCGTGTTCCTCATAGATCTTAGAGTACACGATCACGTCATTCAGGTAGAGCAGTACCGTCTCAAAGTTCTTATGCCCCAGGCAACTCTCCATCAACCTCTGGAAGGTTCTGGGTGCATTACGTAGTCCAAATGGCATGCTGTTAAATTCACACAGGCCCATGGGTGTTGTGAATGCTGTCTTCTCGCGGTCTTCCTCGGCTATGGACACCTGCCAATACCCACTAGTGAGATCTAAGGTGGAAAAGTAATTGGCAGACTTCAATGCAGCTAAGAATTCCTCTATACGAGGTAACGGGTAAGCATCCTTGTGTGTTATGCGGTGTATTTACCTATAGTCTCTTGCATTCTCATGCTGCCATCCTTCTTCCTGACTAGGACGAATGGGGCTGCCCAGGGACTACAGCTATCTCGTATAGCCTCTGCGTCCTTCATGTCCTGTAACATTTCTTTGGCTTTTTGGTAATGTGCAGGGGGAATAGGCCTGTACCTCTCTTTGATTGGTGGATGTATACCTGTGGGGATATGATGTTACACCCCTTTTATCCTACCAAAGTCAAGTGAATGCTTACTAAAGACTTGTTCAAATTCTTTAACTACCTGGTAAACGCCTTGCTTTTCGTACACAGGAGTGGTGTCAGATCCAACATGGAGCTGCTGGCATCCCCCAATGTTTCTCAAGCGTTTTTGCATCTTAAGTTCCATTTGGAAGCAAGGGAGATGCAAAAACGCTTCCTGGAGAAGGGCTATCCCTCCTCTATCTTGAAGGATGCTTTCAAAAATGCGGTGGATAACAATCGGGAGACCCTACTTAGACCAAGGGACAAATCGATATCGAATGATACCGTGAGGGTCATAGGGACTTATGACGACCGAGCAGGGAATGTGAGAAACATCCTTGAGAAACATTGGGGGATACTTCTGGCAGATAAGGAGGTTGCCCCCTTTATCCCTAGAACACCGGCCATCACATATAGACGGGGGAGATCACTCAGGGACCAACTGGTCCACAGCCACTATTCCCAACCGAAGAAACGGGGGACGTGGTTAGACCACCGAAAGAATGGAACATATAGGTGTGGAAAATGCATTTTTTGCAATTTTGTCAAAAATTCGGACTCCTTCAAAAGCAGTACCACCGGAAAGGAGTACGAGATGAGCCACTTTGGTAAGTGCAAAACGGAGGGGGGGGTGTATTTGTTTCAATGCACATGTCCGAAAGATTACATCGGGAAGACCAAGAGACCTTTCAAGAAACGTATTGGAGATCACTTGGGAGATATCAGGAATGAGAGGGACACCCCCATCTCACGCCACATCAAGGAGGTACATGGTGGGGACTTCAAATGTTTCAATTTTCGGATTGTGGAAGTGGTAAACAAACCGTCTAGGGGTGGTGACTGGGATAAAATGATCCTCAAAAAAAGACCAGGTGGATCTACCGGATGGAGTCGTCAGGGACTGGTGGTCTGAATGAACAACTTACATTCACGCCCTTCCTTTAGTATTGTACTCTCTCTTCGGCTGAGACACCTTGGTAGCCTAATTTCTCTCTGTATCAGATTTTACAGGTCCTGTATATCTAAGTAAGACCTCCATATGTCTATTAATCCGTGAATGGATCTGTGACTCCTAATTGTCAAGTAGTCAGTATTACATGGCTATTATATCTTTATAATGATGGTGACGGTATGAATGTAGGGTGAGGTATGGTATATTCACTATATCACCAAATGCCGTCCTAAGAAACCTCTCTTCATATTTAAGATCTCCCTTGATATCCCTAAGGGGTATAGGTGTCACTAAAGTGTGAAGTCTTAATTTTAAAGTATGGGTGTCACCATGGTGGGATCACCAGTTACACAGATATATTAAATATGTAAACAAAAGAAAAGTACCGTGTATAAACAACTGGGATCCGGCCAGAAAATTAGTCAAAAAATACAGTCAATTTATTTAGGTTTCCAGTACAAACTAGTGCATACAGTTACATTTAAAAACAATTAAAATTTGTGCAACCACAAAATTTTGCAGACCAACCGTAGCCAAATTACAATTAGGATAGTGAACCATCACATATCAATTCAATTCATATGCAGTGTGGACAATGGAGCTGTTTATAAGGGTATTGGGGTAACCCAATTCTAGGAGAAATAAACAATTGCAGCAAATTTCAGAAAGAGAAATAGAAATAGGCTGACTGGTTCCCCTAACCCCATAGGGCTCACAATGTGTATGATTTAATTCACGGAATGGATCGCCAATATAAGGTGTATATAGCAATTACTTGAATACTGGATGGCTAGCCAGACCCTGCTTTAATGCCTGAAAGGTTTCTCAAATTCCCCCATAATGAAGGAATGGAGCAGATTAGTTGAAGGATTCCCTGGAGGGAGGGAACCGGAATGTGAACAGGCAAGGCAGGGGAGTCTGACCTGTGAAAGTAGAGAAAAGATAAAGGTAAATACAACCTGAATTTGGCAGATCCGATCAGATGCCGTGAAAGTATGTCCACCTGCTGAGGCTACGGGATGTACGGGTGACACGGGCCTTACATCCCGTAGCCTCAGCAGGTGGACATACTTTCACGGCATCTGATCGGATCTGCCAAATTCAGGTTGTATTTACCTTTATCTTTTCTCTACTTTCACAGGTCAGACTCCCCTGCCTTGCCTGTTCACATTCTGGTTCCCTCCCTCCAGGGAATCCTTCAACTAATCTGCTCCATTCCTTCATTATGGGGGAATTTGAGAAACCTTTCAGGCATTAAAGCAGGGTCTGGCTAGCCATCCAGTATTCAAGTAATTGCTATATACACCTTATATTGGCGATCCATTCCGTGAATTAAATCATACACATTGTGAGCCCTATGGGGTTAGGTGAACCAGTCAGCCTATTTCTATTTCTCTTTCTGAAATTTGCTGCAATTGTTTATTTCTCCTAGAATTGGGTTACCCCAATACCCTTATAAACAGCTCCATTGTCCACACTGCATATGAATTGAATTGATATGTGATGGTTCACTATCCTAATTGTAATTTGGCTACGGTTGGTCTGCAAAATTTTGTGGTTGCACAAATTTTAATTGTTTTTAAATGTAACTGTATGCACTAGTTTGTAATGGAAACCTAAATAAATTGACTGTATTTTTTCACTAATTTTCTGGCCGGATCCCAGTTGTTTATACACGGTACTTTTCTTTTGTTTACATAAAGTGTGAAGTCTAGCGATAACTATGAGGTGCTGGAGGGGAAATTTCCCCATTTTTTCTGGCTCCCTTAGATGTGTTACCCTTCTTGCCACCAGATGATGAGATGAGGATTCCCCCGCTTAGCTATGGCCATATCTGTGGATGTTGGATGCCTTGGAACTGTTGTTAATTGCATTAATCTTTTACAGTAAAAAGTGACCAGACCGGAACCTTTGTTTGAGTATTTTTGTTCCCGGGGGGAACATTATAGTGGGTGCACACCTCCTCCAGTGAAATGTTTTATCCTAATGGACCCGGGAGGTCATGTGATTGCTTTTTGTGACGCACTTCCGGTATTTGGAACGCACGCCGACGCCGCCCCTTTTTCTGACACTCTGCACCAGAGGGTTCATAAGGGAGGAATGGGCAGAGGTAATGGCCGCCATCTATTGAGATGCACAGAGGGGTGGAGAAGGGGATCTATCAAGACTCCACCCTGGGCGACCAGAGGCTGTATTGGAGGCCTCATGGAGAAGGCATTTCACTCCTGAGGAACCCACCGGAACATCATTTGGCTGGGGGAAACGCATCGAGTGAGCTATCCTCTGCAGGATGAGATGAGTATTACCATTACCTACATGGTCTAAAGAGTTAACCATTTCCCTGCCTGATAATTGGTCCCTCCTGGTACGAATCACGTAATGTGGGACTACTGAGCACGGTTGAGTCTGGTACTATCCATATGGGTTTGTTTTATTTTTAGTGTGTGGTGTGTGCACTCTTGGGATGGGGGCTGCAGGACCTGTAAAGCAGATCTATATGTGATTGGAGGTGTGTGTCGCTGGGATATCTTCTATAGTGACACCATCCATCACTTTTATTAGCCCTAGCTTCCATTCCGCTGAGGTGTATTTGTAGAGAAGCACCACCATATTTTTGATCATTGCTGACCCCATAGGTGGTATATCAATTTTTCTACCACCGAGTCTACGGGGATTGACCCGGACTCCCAGGGCTGCTAACAGTAAAGGCCACTTTACACACACCAACTTATCTGTCCAACTTCTGACCAACTTGCTGGTTGCAGTGAAATCATGGACACATTGTTCCATTGTACACAGTCACAAAATGGAGCAATGTGTCCATGATTTAATTGCAACCAGCAAGTTGGTCAGAAGTTGGACAGATAAGTTGGTGTGTGTAAAGTGGCCCTAAGACAGGACACCCGGGTATAACCTAAGAAGGGGAGGTTCTGCACTGTCACGTCCTTACCCCAATTAGATTTAGGACAGTAGGGTGAGCCGTCGTGGAACGGGGACACCAACCAGGGGTTTTCATTAGGTGTTGAAAACTCCGTTGTCAGGCAGGGAGAGAACTAGGGATTGAATAGGGTTACCTCCCCCTCTCTCCGTCTTTAGTGAAGAGCATCATACTGTTTGATATTAAGGGTATATCTCCCTATCTTAAATTAACAAATAAAAGTTACATTTTAATAAGTATAACCTTTAGATTACTGCATTAATTTAGGTTTACTAAATATCTTTCTATGGTGAATCACCTGTAATTGTTACCTGTTGATGGTGCAGGAGGGCTCTTATTTCATGCTGAAGGACCTTCCTCTGACCAGGTTTGGCAGTATCTGCAATCTGTTGAAGCAAAGACAAATTTTCTCCCATGCAATTGCTAACAACATTTGTACCAAGTATTATATACGGGTCATTTGCATTACTTGCTTCTGCTACAACTAGGACCCCTTGGTTTTGCAATTCCGCCCTCCCCACCTTTATTGGTACCTCTCTAACCCCCATTACAGTAATCGGTTCACCATTAGATGCGTTGACGGTGAAGTCTATGGCAGGCTGTTCTTCATCAGCCCAGTACTTATAAAGGATATAGGGGATGGTGGTCACCTGTGATTCGGTGTCCAGCAGAGCAGGTGTCGGGATGCCATCTAGTACAATTGACAGGAACGGTCTCTGTCCAATGAAGGGCTTGCACCAGGTGGCAGGGCCCTGTTGAGTTACTCCTGAGGTTTGTCCCCAGACCCCAGGGTCGGCCCGTTTAAACGACAGCTCCTGGCGATGTGGCCAGTACGGTTACAGCGGCGGCAGATGGGCTCCCCAGTGGAGCTGTAGCGGTTGGTGGTTCTCCCTTGGTACGCTGTGGCTTGCTTCGCTCTCATCCAGGGTACATCCTCTGGACTGTCAGCAAGTTGAATCGGCAGTTGAGGTCAGGGCTGGTGTCTTGGCGCTGGCTGGTGGCTCTGCTGCAGCTGTAGAGCTTCAGTCACTTTAGTTGTGTTTTTGCTCATTTGGTGCATTTCAGCACGCATCTCAGCACGCAGAGTCATACTTGTCAGGCTGAGCAAATTGTACATTGTGCATGGCTGCAGACACGGGTACTGGTTTTGGGGTAGCCTGCGCCTCACCACTGCACCACCATTTGATAGCAGCTTCATGGGTCTCTACTGGCTGCAACCCCTTTATGGCCATTTCCTTCAGGATGTTAGTCAGCTTCTGGGTTGCTCAGAGACCACCAACGTACAGTCTTATTGTCCTCGGGGGAAAGCAGCCTCCGGGTGAATTGTTCAATCAAGAGCTTATTTTCATCAGGTACACTGGCAGGGCTTACCTGCTTAAGGGCTCGCAATGCTTCCTCTAGACGCCAGGCGTAAGCTCTGGTATCATCTCCTGGCCTCTGGCAGCAGTGATGAAAGCGCATGCATATATCAGCCTCGTTGCACTCCTCAAAAGTAGCTCTCAATTTATCAAATATTGTGGCCGCTGATCTCTGTTCAGCATCAGACCAGTACTAACTCTCTTTCTCTGTTGCGCCAGTTAACTGTCCGAGTACCACAGCAGTGCGCTGCTGACTAGTCATCGCATACATGTCCAGGACACTAGTGATTTTTCTCCTAAAAGCATCAACCGTTTCATTATTCTGGGGTGGGATGTAGTAGCAGCACTGTACCAACAGCTGCCACATACACACCTGTTCAGCCATGGGACAGTTGTTTTTTTTTTTAAACTTTCTTTTTATTAAGTTTTCAAATTTACGCTAACAATAAACAGTACCAGGTATTAAATACATCCATATACATCTTCATATTACATTCAAGGTTGTCATTTAACAGTCATCTTTGTTACATATTCGTTATACATTTTGCGTCGTAAAGTTTTCATCTAAGTCATGAGATCATGAGTGGTCTCATACAATTAGTTTATTCTATTGCAGATTTCGTACAGTAAGAGAGATATATCTAAAAGCCAATCTTTCCGTACTCGTGTCAAGTTTTGCTGTGGATGTACTCTTAGCTTTAGGTATCGGGTCTAAATTTTAATCTCCCCAGAGTGTTCCCAATTTCCTCCAGCAAGTACCACTCCGTATTTCTAAATGGATTGATGGCGTGTGTGATTTCGGAGTCAGAGAGTATTGTCTCCATGAACCCCCTCCACCTTTGAATAAACCTCATCACCAGCTTATCTTTATTCCTTTTGGTCTCTCTCCTGTCAATATCCAGTGCTGATTTTAAACCTGTCACTAATTTTTTTTTTTTCGTCTGGAAGTGTTGCATGTGGCCAGTGTCTCAGTAACAGTTGTTTTGCTAATAAAGCTATCGCGTGCAAAAGTTTCACACCCCCTGCACCACCTTGGGTCCCTTCAATGTTTTAAAAGATCCAGATTAAGGGGTCAAGTTCTAGATTTTGATCACATATCTTAAAGAGGACCTGTTACCAAACCAGGCATGGTGATCTAATTACAGCACTGGATGTAGCATTGCCCAAAATCTCTGTACCTGCGTGCAACCCCTACAAACCATGAATTATATTAGTCCACCCAACTTTACA
Source organism: Allobates femoralis (assembly GCA_033576535.1). Lineage (NCBI taxonomy): Eukaryota > Metazoa > Chordata > Amphibia > Anura > Aromobatidae > Allobates > Allobates femoralis. Next base: position 172,409,892 of record JARQOC010000004.1, read on the forward strand.
TTTTGGGCGTTGTGTGGACCAATCTGGGTGGGTGTAGTTTGGCAGGATGTTGAAGCCACAAATCAACCCATGCATTATGCGGAAATGGGAATCTTTCCATTGTTCATTTAAGATATTTTTCCTAAGTTTTTCCCATCCCGAAATTATCTTCTCTTCGACATCTTCTCGATTCAGATACTGGACCCATTTTGGGAATAGTTTCCCAGCTGTTGATAGTATCAGTATCTCCCTAATCTCTCCATAGATCGCTGAAACATTTACTGAGTTTATTTCTCTATCAGATTATCACAGATATTAGGTTCTGCCTCTTTTGAGACATCTATTAAATTTGCCATGAAATGGTGTTTCAATTGGAGAAATTGCTGACCCTTTGAGTTTTGGAGTTCGTATGTCTCGATTATCTCTCGTCCTGTCATCCACCGTCTCTCATTTGGGTTAACCAGGTCTCCCATCAGCCCTATTCCTTTCTGTCTCCATTCCATAAACAAAGCATTCTCCCTTCCCATTGGAAAATCTGTATGGGCTCAGGGGTTAAGTTGCTTGGAAACCTTCCAGGGCAATTTGCATTTCTTTCTAACTGCCTTCCATGTCATCAAAGTGTCTCTGAAAATAACAGTATTTTTAATCTGCTTTGGGATGCTCGCCAAGGATGCATGTAGTAAAGATTTTCTGTCCCAGGGTGCGCAATACTCGGTTTCCAGCTGACCACCCGAGTATATAATGGTATTTTTTATCCAATCTAGCACGTGTCTCATCAAGCATGCCAAATTATAGCCCCTGACAACCAGTAGTCCCGCTCTTCCTTTGTCTCTGGGTAACATTAGAGAGGTCAATTTCAACCTGGGTCTTTTGACTCTCCAAATTAATTTAGAGAAAGCCTTATGCAGTCTATTTATAGCTGCATGTCTGAACAGGAGGGGTAGTGTCTGCATCGGGTACAATAGTCTCACAAAACTTATCATTTTTAATAGGTAACATACAGTGCCTACAAGTAGTATTCAACCCCCTGCAGATTTAGCTGGTTGACACATGCGGAATTAACTTGGCATTGTGACATTTGGACTGTAGATCAGCCTGGAAGTGGGAAATGCAGTGCCACAAATAATTTTTTATTTTTTATTTTTTTTTATTTTTAAAGCGTTAAAAGTTAATTCAGAGGGTCATTTATTATTCAACCCCTCAAACCACCAGAATTCTGTTTGGTCCCCCTAAAGTATTAAGATGTAGTTCAGGCACAAATAACAATGAGCTTCACATGTGTGGATTAATTATCTCTTTTGCCAGCCTTTTCTGACTATTTAAGACCCTCCCCAAACTTGTGAACAGCACTCATACATGGTCAACATGGGAAAGACAAAGGAGCATTCCAAGGCCATCAGAGACAAGATCGTGGAGGGTCACAAGGTTGGCAAGGGGTACAAAACCCTTTCCAAGGAGTTGGGCCTACCTGTCTCCACTGTTGGGAGCATCATCCGGAAGTGGAAGGCTTATGAAACTACTGTTAGCCTTTCACGGCCTGGACAGACTTTGAAAGTTTCCTCCCGTGCCGAGGCCAGGCTTGTCTGAAGAGTCAAGGCTAACCCAAGGACAACAAGGAAGGAGCTCCGGGAAGATCTCATGGCAGTGGGGATATTGGTTTCAGTCAATACCATAAGTAACGTACTCCACCGCAATGGTCTCCGTTCCAGACGAGCCCGTAAGGTTCCTTTACTTTCAAAGCGTCATGTCAAGGCTCGTCTACAGTTTGCTCATGATCACTTGGAGGACTCTGAGACAGACTGGTTCAAGGTTCTATGGTCTGATGAGACCAAGATCGAGATCTTTGGTGCCAACCACACACGTGACGTTTGGAGACTGGATGGCACTGCATACGACCCCAAGAATACCATCCCTACAGTCAAGCATGGTGGTGGCAGCATCATGCTGTGGGGCTGTTTCTCAGCCAAGGGGCCTGGCCATCTGGTCTGCATCCATGGAAAGATGGATAGCACGGCCTACCTGGAGATTTTGGCCAAGAACCTCCACTCCTCCATCAAGGATCTTAAGATGGGTCGTAATTTCATCTTCCAACAAGACAACGACCCAAAGCACACAGCCAAGAAAACCAAGGCCTGGTTCAAGAGGGAAAAAATCAAGGTGATGGAGTGGCCTAGTCAGTCTCCTGACCTTAACCCAATTGAAAACTTGTGGAAGGAGCTCAAGATTAAAGTCCACATGAGACACCCAAAGAACCTAGATAACTTGGAGAAGATCTGCATGGAGGAGTGGGCCAAGATAACTCCAGAGACATGTGCCGGCCTGATCAGGTCTTATAAAAGACGATTATTAGCTGTAATTGCAAACAAGGGTTATTCCACAAAATATTAAACATGGGGGTTGAATAATAATTGACCCACACTTTTATGTTTAAAATTTATAAAAATTCAACTGAGCAACATAACTTTTTGGTTTGTAAGATTTATGCTTCTGTTAATAAATCCTACTCTCGTTTGCAGTTTGAAGGCTCTAACTTATTGGCATCTTATCAAACCAGCTAAATCTGCAGGGGGTTGAATACTACTTGTAGGCACTGTATATCCAAAAGTTATAGTGGGAGCCCGGCCCATCTCTCCGACTCCTTCTCTATTTTTTCAAACAGAGGTTTATAGTTTAATGCATATACCTGACCTGGTGTCTTGCTTAGGCTCAAACCCAAATATTTTATGGAAGAGTTAGCCTTCGTTATACCCATTAGTTGGTCCTCCCCTCCCCTTCTCCCATTTCCTCTCAGCATCAGGACTTCACATTTAGTTTTATTTAAGTAAAACCCCAAAAAGGATCCAAACCTTTCAATCTGACTCAACAGTTCAGGAAGATCCCTCTCCGGGTAGTTCATAAATAAAATAATATCTGCAAACAGTACAGATTTGATCTCCTCTCGACTAAAGCCCCAGTCGCACATAATGAGATCGTTAGCGAGATCATTGTAACGTCACAGGTTTTGTGAATCCCTTTGTTGAGTCCCCTTGTTGAGCTAAGCAGGGAGGACGCTGGTAACATCGCTTCCAGTGATGTGGGAGGTGGCTCTCTGGTCCCAGGTCACTGGGGAGATCATCCTGTTTGACAGCTCCCCAGCGACCAGGTAGCAATGCTCCAGCGATCCCGGCAGGTCGTTATCGCTGTCGGGATCGCTGGAGCATCGTTGTGTGTGACGGGACCTTTAGTTTTATGTTTTCGTACGAGCTGTGTTTGTTTAGAAATCTAGGTAGCGACTCCAACGCCAGATTGAATAACAACGGTGATAGAGGGCATCCTTGTCTAGTCCCCTTTTTTAATTGACCTCTGGGAGCGCAAATAGCCTGGTAAAATCTCTATTTGACCTTTTTTAATTGAAAAGTAGGAGACAAAAAGCCTGGCGTGTATACCCTTGCCTTCGGATTATGGTATAGACTGTGCATGATTATTCTAAAGCCCCCCTGTAGTCCTATCTTATCTAGTACTAAGTCCAGCCATGGCCACTTTACATTATCAAATGCTTTTTCTGCATCTAGTGTGACCATGGCTGGAGCCTCTCCAGATCTCAATATTTTATCCCTTACCGCATACATCACCAGCAACGCTTTGCGTACGTTGGCCACAGCTGATCTGCCCTTGACAAAACCAGTTTGATATTTATCTATTAGTTTTGGCAGGACCCTGGCCAACCTGTCTTCCATGATCTTGGACATAATATTTAGGTTTTGGTTGATCAGAGAGATAAGTCGGTACCCTGCTGGATCTTTTCTATCTTTATCTTGCTTCGGTAATAGCTTAATGTGAGCTGTATTCATGTCGTCAGATAGTCTCTCCCCTCATTATCCCATTGCACATGTTTGTTAGCGTCGGAACAATTTGCTCTCGCAATAATTTGTAAAATTCCTCCGTGAATCCATCAGGGCCCGGCGCTTTGTTTCCAAATTTTTGATAACTAAGTATACCTCTTCTTCTGAGATCTCCTTGTTGAGTCCCTCCAAATCCTCATCTGGTATTTTTGTAAGCCCTGTCGTATCAAACCATCTCGACCCTTCTGCCGTCTGGCTTTCAGCCATTTGGTATAATTTGGTATAGAAACTACCCAAAATCTCATTAATCTCTTTTGGATTAGTAGTTTTTTTTCCCCGTCTGCTTTTTAAGTGCCAGTATTGGGGTTGGAGATCGCCTTCCTTTTGCTAGGTTAGCCATCAGGCGTCCCGCTTTATCTCCAAACCTGTTTAAGTCCAATTCTAGTTGTCCTTTCACTAGTGTTTCTCTCCATGCTGCCCACTCATCAAATTCTTTTTTAGCATCCACCCAATATTGTTTATCTTCTACCTTTTTGGGACCTTTTAAATAGCCAGTATTTGTATTTTACCATAGCACTAGTTCTCGAGAACTTTTCTGTCACCTTCTTTTTTTAGAGCTACCGTATGTGCTAAAATATTTCCCCTCACTACTGCTTTCCCTGCTTCCCAATATAGTTTGTGATTCCCCAAATGTACTTCATTGTTGAGGGAGTATGTTGTCTTTTAGTTGTTTTTTATTTTTTTTTTTATTTTTTAAAGTCTCCATCTTTCACTAGAAATGTGGGAAATCTCCACAGATAGTCTGTGCCTCTAGGTTGTGTATCTAAGATGTCAATCGGTACCGGACTATGGTCTGAGATTACCATAGTTTCTATTTCTACTTTTACCGTCCTCTGTAGCACCTTGTCATTTTGTCAAAATCAAGTCTATTCTCGACCAGGTAGAGTGTGGATGAGAGAAGTAGGTAAATTATGCGTCAAGTGGGTGCAAAACTCTCCATGAGTCTTTCAATCCCAGGCCTGTCACCATGGCCTCCAGTGGTCCACTGTCTTTTGTGGAGCATGACTGCGTAGGGTCCTCTCTCAAGCGCCTATGTCTGTCCTCTTCTTTATTTTTAACTTCGTTAAAGTCGCCCCTATTACAATAACTCTTTCCTTGTCAGTTAGGATATCAGTGTGCAGTTCCGAAAAAAATCCTGCCCATGATGTATTTGGTGCATATACATTATAGAGGCTAATGGTTTTGTTTGGAGACACAGGACCTCGTGCATTTTTCTCCACTCCCGATCAGACATTGAGGACATCAGAGTGTGGGCTAACTCCTACTCCAGCTTTTTTACTTTGCGCCCCAGCTCCATATGTCGACTCCCACCCACATTTTATTCATATATGACAATATGTGTTGGTGTAGATGCGTCTCCTGTAACAGGGCTATATCTGCTTTTAGTCTTTTTAGGTGTCTGAGAACCATTGACCTTTTATTGGGAGATCTCAATCCCTTCACATTCCACGTAATAATTCGGACCATATTTGCTGTTGCGAGAGTGTATCTACTGTAATATGTTTCATTGTTCCTTTTTGCTTGAATACATGGGTGCAATGGTGTCCCCTGAATGCAGGATGTGGTGTTCACTGGTATAAATTCAAACATATGACTATACAACAATAAATATAACTTTAACAAATGAGTGGGTCTGCATTCCCTTCTCTATGGCCCCACTCAATGGAATTTTTGTCGACTTAAATTTTTTTGGGTTATGCCCTTCCCATCCTCATTTCTGCACCCCTCAAGTGCCCTTCTTCATGTATAATTGTAGGCGTTTACACAATCCCTTATGACAAATCATTTACAATTAGGAGTTAGCTTAGAATTCTCTAGATCCATAGCTCCAGCCAACTCCTCTCCCCTCTCTACCCCTTGTATGAATTCTATATACCTATACTGGTGTTTAGTAACAATTGGAAACCTGGGTCAGCTCTGGTCTTCATTAACATAGTAAATGAGCATAAAGTGCACGGGTGGAGATAAGAATTAGAAGGAAAAAAAAGAAAGAAGGTAGAAAAATATTGGAAGGTAGAAGACCAAAAGAGTGACATGGAGAGGGGCCTCATTAATATCCTCGACATCATATTTAGGTATTAGTGGTACACTTGAAAGTTATAGTCTCACGGTATGAAGTCCTCTCTGAGGTCGGGCCAGTGTATCTCTCTCCACTCCTCTTTCTTTCCTAGAAGTGCTGCTCCACAGTATGGACAGTCGTAATCTTGTCTTCTTCTGAGGGGAAAAAAAAGGGGGGAGGGGAAAGGGAAAGAAAGGAGAAAGGGAGGGGAGGAGTAGAGTGAGAGGCGGGCGAAACATGTGGGATGTCTGGAGACCCAACAATACATGTCCAAGTTCACCCGTCTCCTTTTGGACCCCCGTTGTTTTCATGGCTATTAAGCTGACTGGATATTGAAGTCTATATAGCGTCTATATGCGCTAACGTGGGTGGCCAGTGGTCAGTTTGGTGTAGTAACAACAACGTCGTTGATGAATCTGCTGTCATAATTCCATTAGTCTCCTTCTTTGCCATCCTTGGTACTGGAGTTCTCTGATCTTTTGGCAGTAATCTATCATCCTCACCTCTTGATTTTTGAGGGATTGATGGTATATGAGGTTGAACATTTGTCACACTGCATTCCCCCTCAGTAGTAGTTCTTTTTCTCTGTTTGTGCTCTGGTCTTGTCGGCATCCTCAGTGATCTATCATGAAGCTCCGCAGTATTTTGAGGTGGTGCTGTTCCCTGCTGAATCATTTTCATTGCTGTCTTGGCATTTGTTAGTGATACCATTTCCCCGTTTGGGGCTCTGAAACGCAGCATTGTTGGATATGCCAATTGGAATCGAATATTCTTCTTGTATTGCAGAGTGCACGCTGGGGTGAAAGCTTTCCGTTTGCATGCAACCTCTACTGAGTAATCACCATACAATCTGATTTCATGTCCTTTAATTGAGAGGTTGGTGTCGATTTTTATACCCCCCTCAGTGTTTTCTCCTTGTCCTTATAGTCTAGGAGCCTTGCCACCACCAGTCTCGGGCTTGTTTGTGGGTCTTTTGGGGGACCAACTCGGTGTACTGTTTCCACCTTACATCTATGGGACAAACCCATGGCTTTGGGTAGTTCCACTTTACAGATATCGTCTAATTGATTAGCCAAGAAGGATTCAGGCAGGCCCACGAGCCATAAATTGTTTCTCCATGAGCGATTTTCCAAATCCTCCAGCTTATCATCCGTATATGATGATTGTTTCTGTAGCTCTGCTACATGTCTTTCTAAGTGGGTGATTTTGCCTTCTGCTTCTGACAGCCTTCTTTCTGCCTCTTGAAGCCTGGTCTCATGCTGCTCTGTGGCCTTTCTAATGTCAGCCAGTGATTCTAGGATGGCTTCTTTCAGAGCTGTTTTGATGTCTTCTGTGAGGTATGGTGCTACCTCTTTAGCCAGCTCTTTTAAGTTTGCAGCCATTGTTCTCTCTGTCTCCTGATTTAGACCTAGCTTGTCCCCTGTGGCATTGTCAGTATTTTTGCTCCCCTCTCTCCCCTCTCTCCCCTCTGCCTCTTCGGCTTCTTTATCCTCCATAGTGGGTACCGCAGCTGCACTCATGGTAGCGCTGTTATGTATGGTGCGGCTTTCTACCGCCAGTGCAATTTTACCTGCGGTCTCGTCCGGCCCGTTCTCTTGCTCCTGTACGTTCTCCTCTCTCCTTGCGCTCTGCAGGACGTAGCAGTCCATGGTGGCAGAGTTCCGGTGAGGAGCTCATTTCGGGTAGGTCTGCGCTTCCTATGGCGGGTTCAAGGAGGGTATTTTGTGCGGGTGCCGGGAGCCTCTTCACCCTGCTTGCATTACCTCAGCATAGGAACCGGAAGTGGGACCGTTTTTGAAGAGGAGGAGGAACCATTTTTACAGCATGGTGGCACCAAAAGCAGCTCATGGGTATCACTGAAGCATGGATGCGGGATATAGTATACAGATGATGCACTTACCACTGAAGACATCTTGTCATTGCTTCTGAGTGGTCAGCCACAAATAAGTGACTGGCGAGTTGCCTTGATTGTTACCAGTGCTGATTACTGGGTCGCCACCCTGCTGAGTTCCCACCACATGGACAATGTAGCATTCTTCCATCACTGAAGTGTGATCGGGTCCCCTCTTAATCATGGCCACAGTACCGAGAACAAACAAAATAGAAACAGAACCATTTTCCTTTATTCCCAGCTGTAGTATTCAGGTGTGGCTGTCTGCTTTGAACAATAATTTCTTTCAGAAAAGGACACTGAATCAACAGCATTGGGAGTGACGGTAGCAAAGTTGCTGACGGATCACCAGCTCAATCCCAAATTTTACTGCAAAGTTTTTATCTGAAGCAGCTGTAGTGTATGCTACTGAAGTTAAATTTTAGGCTCTGCAGGGGGGGACTGAGGAAACAGGCTCTGAAGGGGACTTTTTGTAAATTGTTGTTTTGTAGGGGAACTTTGGCAATCTTGGTTGTGTGGGTCAACCATGAAAACATGCTCTGTAGAGACCTTATTGTAAAATTGTTAATCGATGGGCTGCAAGCTCAAGCCTGAATCCAATGACTAGCTTTTTAATATCAACTGCTATATTGTATGTTACTGGAGCAGAAATTTAGGCTTCGTAAGGAACAGTGTGAAAACCGGCTCTGTTGGGGACTTTTTGAAAATGCCAATCTTGGCTGTGTGGGTCAACTATTAAAACAGGATGTGTAGGGGGCTCTTATTAAAAATGTTGCTCTGTGGGGCATCTCTGAAATTTGTCTGTGTGGTTACTCTTTAAAACTTTTTCTTTATTAATTTACTTCCTATGTAACCATGACTTATATGGTGACAGAACCCCAAAAATGATTTTCCCCATCCAAATTTGTTTTCAGGTCAAGTGTTCTGCACTTACCCCTGTAGCACTTCATTTTGCAGCCCCCTACCCCTTACTAGGGCCATTTTAAACCCATTTTACGGCACAGTCTAGTTAAAGAACCAAACCAAACTTTTAAATAAAGTCCTGCCGAATCTGGCGAACTTAAAGATTCATGGTTCCGCTCATCCATACTGGTTATGTTGTTTACCAATCAAATTAGTTATGGGGGATATAAAACTGTATTTGTGCCACCAGGGTGTCTCAATTATTAGTAACTTGTGGGTTTCCTTCTAGTAACACATCCACCTTAAAGTGCCAGCAGAGTGTCCTCCCTTTCTGGGTCAGCAGAGAGCTTTCCAATAATGGTGCCATCATTGTACCTGCTCATTAATAGTGCAACCTATCCCTTTTAACAATGAGATAAAGAATGCTTTCTGCTAATAGACCATTAAAAATAAACCATATGGGTTATTTTACCTAGCATCATTTGCGTTTTTAAAAATATAACTCATAGTGTTCCTTGAAGTAGTACTTTCCAACAGTACAGCTTTCATATCTAAAAAGGTTGTGTTAAGGTTTTCTCTAATATTTTAGTGTGGGATGGCCTTTTATAATGTACCCTTTAAAACGTTGTCATTTTTTTTCCGATAAGAAATACAAATGTTGGTTATTTTAAAGTAATGACCGGATGCCGAACGTTGGGGTCCTCAACAGAGGAGTGCTTAAAGGTTAATGTGTTGATGTTCTGTAAATGTTTTTTAAGTATTTTGGAGACCGTACTTTACTACATGAAAATACATGTTTTTTTGTGTGCAAAGGTGAAAATGTAAATTTCGTTCAAATGCTAGAATTAGGAAATGACAAAAGTTATAGTTGAATACTGAACATTTTATACTTTTCTCCACTTACAATGGTAGACTAGCAGGTGAACGTAAAACAACTTTTTGTCCAAAGTTGAGTTATTTTATTCAGTTTATATATTTATGTACATAACTAGCACAGAGCTAAACATGAAATATTATGTCATCAGTTCTAAGCAATACAAGCTAATACGTTTTTGGACAATTGCATATTCATATTTTGCAAATCTGGTTGGAAAATCTGCAGCGTTTCCTCTTCTTGTTTAAAAGCATTAAAAGATTAACACTACTTTACAAATTGTTCAATTTTAGGCCTCATTCAAATTTTCATGATATTCTACATACGGAAAATATTATCTGGCTTTCATCAGGGTCTCATGAGTTAGTTTTTCCATCAGTATTTCATTGGTGATTTTTTTTTTAGGTAATAAAACTTTTTTCCTTTGCAGTGTTAATCACGGACTGCCCATTTATGCAATGTGTATGCTGTACATGGTTTTCATGGACCCAAAAACTAGTTTTGGAAATTTTGATTCAGGAATCCAATTAAAAATGGATATGCTTTCATAATTTCCTTGTAGACACACGGTCAGTATAAAAATACAGACATGTAATCAGCTCCATAAACTTTAATGAATACAGTATGTGTTCTATCAGTGAAAAACACAACATGTACAAGAAAAATGAACATCTGGATGAGGCCTTTGTGAACATCAAAGCGAAATGCTGAGCACAGTCTACGTCATTGATGCTTTGGGGCACTAGGATATCTGCCTTGCTGGTACACTGTTGCAGTGACTATGGTTGGCAAACAGTGCTACACCTTTAAGGCTACAGACCCCCTGATAGGTTCATTGTGATGTGGTAGTGGGCTTCATACAGTCTGATCAGAACTTTTAGCCAAGAATCTCATGTTCAGTTTTACAAATTTTTGTGTAGCTGCATTAGATCAAGGTATAATTTTTAGATGTGCGGACCATATCTTTTTTTTTTTTTTTTACAGTTTTGGCAAAATGCTGAGTTTAACTGCAAAATACCTGACACATCTGTCTCTTCAGCAGTACACCTTTTCTGTAGATAGAGAACTAGTATTGCATTTAATAAATGTAGGTTTTTTTTTTTTTGTTTTTTTTTAACCATTCAAATTTTTATTAAGAAAGGTTTCCAGAATATACAGAGATTAAACCGTAAAAGGGGGAGAGAAGGGAGGGGGAAAGTATGGGGAAATAAGCAGGTCAAACAAGTAAAAAAAAGAAAGATATATATGCAAATTGAGAATCTAAGTTGCAAACTCAGAAAATTGTAGACATACAAAACGTAAGTACAGAGTATTGAAGGGGACAATACCATTAAGAATGACATGAGGAAAGATGCAAATCTGAAGCGACGGGTGACGAGGTCCATGGATCCCACCAGGTCAGAACCCTATTCTTTTTCAAGAGAGAATCCGCAGCCATGAGTTCGTAACAATAATGAAGATTCATTTTGGCTATGAGCTCTGCTCTGGTGGGAACCGCAGAGGATCTCCAATGCTTGGCCAAGCACTGCCTAGCCGCGGTCAGAATGTTTGAAATTATTGGTTGCAAGGGAGAGGGGAGGTCAATCAAAGATATCCCTAGGATTGCTAGTTGTTTGGATATTGTGAAGGGGAAAGGAATTACTTCATCTATCACTGCCTCAACATTTCTCCAAAAGGCATATACATGTGGACAATCCCACCATACGTGGGCCATGGTGCCCCTGTTGCCGCACCCTTCCAACAGAGTGGGGAGGAGGATAAGTGAAACTTAGCCAATTTTACAGGGGTTAAATACCATTGTAGCTGTATTTTCTTTGACAGCTCAAGATGAGCTATGCAAGAGGAAAATTTGGATGAATGAGTCATTGCAAACTGCCAGTCCTCGGGTGAGGCATCAAAGGAGAGTAACGATTCCCAGGAGATCATGAATTGGAGTTTATTGCTGGTGTCGTTGCATAATAAGGATTTATATAAGATGGAAAGGCCATGATTCATCTTTGTTCCTGGTTTGAAGAATCGCTGGACAGGAGAGTCCGTTAGAGTTGGAGGGTTACTAAATAGGTGGTTATCCCGTAGGAGGCCACGAAGTTGCAAATAAGGAAACATAGCCGATTCGGGAATGAGATATTGTTTCCTCAGATCTGGAAAGGATTTCATCCCAGATGAGTGGAAGAGATCCACCACTCGCCTCACTCCACACCTCAGCCAAGTTGATAAGTTCAAATTGGGAATGACCCATGCGGCAGATTGCAGAGAGACATATTGAGCCACAGAGGGAAAGGACGAGGGACACTCCGCGGACCAAATTTTGATCGCAGCTACCATGGTGCGAAGGGAGTTGTTCAGGGCATTTGGGCGAAGCACCTGTGCTTCCAACAGTAATCTAAGGGAGCCTCGGGGGGGCATGATAGGATTCAATTGTGAGCCGGGGAAGCGAAGAGTCTTCCTGCCACCAGCTCCCAACGGGATCCAGTAGGGCAGCCTTGTGGTAAAGGGCTATTTTGGGCGATCCCAGGCCCCCTCGATTATAAGGTAGTGACATTATTTGTCGTTTAATTCTGTGTTATTTTTTATTCCAGATAAAATTGTCAATGATGATTTGGAATTGAGATAAGTATTTAGCAGGAAAGACAGAGGGAGACATCTAAATAAATAGATAAGTTTAGGTAGTAGAAGCATTTTGGCGGCCTGGATCCTCGCCATCCACGAGAGGGGAGCTTTAGAAAAACTATCTATCTCTCCCTTCAACTCTGCGGAGACTGATTCGGAGTTGATGCGAATTATGTCAGCCAGACGCGTTAATTGTATCCCAAGATATGTAAAGCCCATTGGGAACCAGATAAAGGGGTAAAGAGACTGTATTTGATTTTGAAGATGGGGGGGAGGAACAGAGGAAAGAGTGGATTTAGTCAAGTTGAGCTTGTAAAACGAGGCTTCAGAAAAGTCACTGAGGAGAGAGGAGATTGCCTTCAGTGAAGACAACGGGTCAATGCAGGTGAGAACCACTTCATCCGCATATAGTCCAATTTTATATTCAGAGTTTCCTACTGGGATGCCTTTGATGCAGGAAGATTGTCTGACTATGGCGGCGAGAGGCTCCATGACCAAAGCAAAGACAATCGGGGAGAGGGGGCAACCTTGGCGCGTACCATTAGATATTTGGAATATCCGTGATGCAAAACCCGAAGCTCTTACATAGGCACAGGGGTTGGAATAAAGTGCCATGATTGCTTTAGAAATCAAACCTGTAAGGCCAAATCTCTCCAAGGTGTTGTGAATATATCCCCAGTGTACCCTGTCGAACGCTTTTTCAGCGTCAAGGGACAGGAATACACTGGGGCGTCGGCCCCTCTCCACCACGTCCAGCAGGTCAATCAACCGCCTCGTGCCGTCTCTCGTCTGTCTCCCCTGTACAAACCCAACTTTATCGGGGTGGATAAGGGAAGGGAGGACAGCCATGAGTCTATTGGCCCAGAGTTTTGCATATATTTTGATGTTTGTATTGAGTAGGGCTATTGGGCGAAAATTGCCCGGGGAGGTAGGGGCCTTCCCTGGTTTCGGGAGAGTAGCGATAGAGGCCCTAAGTCCTTCCGGCTTAACAGAGCCAGAGGTGGACCAAAAAAACGTACAGGTGAAGAAGGTATGGGGCAAGAATTGGGAGGAATTGGGCATCGTAAGAAAAGGAGAAGCCATCTGGGCCAGGGGCAGTTTTTTTTTTTGACTCTTTAATAATTTGGGATATTTCAGAGTCCTGTAGGGGTGCATTAAGAAAAGAAAGTTGTTCAGGGGAGACTTTAGGTAGATGCGCCCGGTCTAAGAAAGAGGAAATAATAGGTTGAGAAGGTTGAGGAATAGATGGGTCTGAGTTGAGGTTATAAAGAGAGGAATAATAAGAGGCAAACTCATCTGCTATGTCAATGGGATTATAGACCCAGGAGGAGTTTGATTTGTACAGAAAAGGGATCCTGGATTGCAATTCTTTTTTCTTGACACGCCTGGCTAACAACGCACCAGCTCGGTCCCCCATAGAGTAAAATTTAGCCCTTGATTTCCTGAGAGCATTTTCAGTTTTTTGTAGTAAGAGCTGTCGAACCTGAAACCTAACGGCATTTAGTTCAGAGAGAATTTGTTGTGTGGGATCTCGTTTGTGACGAGATTCCAGATCCGCCAATAGAAAAAGGGCCTCCCGGAGGGTTTTGGTATATTTACGTATAATGGTTGCTGCCATTTTTATAAAAAGACCCCTGACCACCGCTTTGTGGGTAAACCACAGATTGTCATCTGTGTGTCGCCAGAGTCGTTGATTGAGAAAAATTCTTTGAGATTCCTCAATGAAGGACGAGTTGGATTGGTCCACTAATAAGTGGTCATTCAAACGCCACTGCGAAGGGGGAGTGATGGCCAGGGGGTCCGCCAGGGAAACAGAGACTGGGGCATGGTCCGACCAGGAGATATTACCTATTGATGCAGAGATACAGTGTGGAAGAGCGACATCATCTACCAGCACATAGTTGATCCTGCTGTAGGAACCATGCCTCGGTGACATATATGTAAAATCCCGTTCATTGCAATGGAGATCCCTCCATATGTTGTGCAGGCCAAATGAGTGAACAAGAGGGCCAACCTCCCCCCTGGAGAACGAGGAGGAGGAACAGTCTAAGGATTTAGACATAGGTATGTTAAAGTCTCCAGCAATGAGTTTATAGCCATGTTGTATATCACTCAAGGTCTGGAGGAATTTTCTCAAAAATTTAATCTGGCCGATGTTAGGCGCATACACAGATGCAATAGTATAGGGTACGCTATTAATAATACATAGAATTATTAGGAATCTGCCCATAGGGTCAGGGATCGATTTTACTAATTGAAAGGTGAGTGATTTATTGAAAAATATGGCTACTCCTGCTTTTTTTTAACTATTATTAGCAAAGAACTGGTGTGGATATAAACCGCATTGCATTCTTACATTATCACATTTGAGGAGGTGTGTTTCCTGTAAACAAATTATTTGGTTATTGGATTTGAGTAATTGTCGCCAGACTAACGACCTCTTACACGGTGAATTGAGGCCGTTTACGTTAACAGAAGTGAGAAAGATACTCATGATACAATTATAACATTGAGCTTATGGTTTGCAATATTTGGGTGATTTAGAATAATCTTGAACCAGCATAACTTAGCGTTACAATGTCTGCAGAAAGGGAATGGGAGTGGATGAAGGGAGGGAAAAACAAACAAGACAAACAAACAAAGAACAACTTGTAAGTCCATTCAGCCGAAGCTGGATGCCCAGGTGAAGAAGTGAACAAGATCACCAACGGGGCCTTGAACTGAGAAGGCTCAGTATCAAGAAAAAATTAGGAAAAATAAAAAGAAATGTCCATCTGGAAAGGAAAAACCAAAAACAAGTCTATCCAAACAGCAGAGGACCAAGATGGTGGCGGGAAAGGTGAAGCCAGGAACCTGCCATATTGCGCCTCTTCAGGCAACATCCCAGTCTGGGTTGACGCGATGTTTGAAGATCTTCTCAGACTTAGATCTTGAGGAACTTGCGGCAGCAGGAGAGCCAGGTAGTCTCAATCCCCATTGAGTCAGGTATTTCGCAGCTTGAGGTGGAGTCAGACATGTTGTCACCGTGCCTTCCCTTCTAATTAGGAGCTTCGTGGAGAACCCCCAGCGATAAGGGATGCCTTTATCTCTCAGAATTGTTGTATAGGGGGCAAAGGCCCTGCGGAGAGCCAATGTTCCAGGAGATAAATCGGGGTATACTGTGATGTGAGCGAAGCGCTCGTCCAATGTGGGGTTCCCCCTCAGGGCCGAGAGGAATTCTTCTTTAATTTAAAAAAAATGCACTCGTGCCAGCACATCTCTAGGGACCGAGGGAGCTAGGCCCGCTGGTTTAGGGATGCGGTGAATACGGTCTATGACCACAGTCTGCTTATTGGTGTGCGGGAGAACTGCCATAATAAAATCTTGCAGAAATGATTTAAGGTCTGGAGCTAATACAGCCTCCTGTATCCCCCTTAGCTTTATATTGTTACGCCTGGACCTGTCTTCTAGGTCCAGGGTCTTTTATATTGAGTTTTGGTAGCCAGGGAGTGCAGGGAATCATGAGCATCCCACAGCTCGTTGAGAGGCCACCAGCTCCTCCATTTTGCGCTCCAGCCTATCTGTGCGGCTGCCCAGTTCCTCCACCTCTCCCCTCAAATCCGCCATCATATTACGCATATCTGCTTGGAGGGATGATCTGAGCTCCCCCAGCATGACTTTGAGGAGGGCTGCCATGACCGGGGCATCAGGGCCAGTGGCAGCAGCTGCTCCCACTGCTCTGGCAGATATTGCAGGCTGGGAGTTTCTGCGTGCAGCGCGGGCTGCTCTGGGAGATGGAGGCGCCATTTTCTCTGTTTGAGAGGACTGGAGAGGGGCCGCAAAGAAGTCCACGATGCGCCTGGAGGGGTCGCGGAAGCCGGGCTTGGTCTTCCCCATGCACTCACGCGGCTCTTAGCTAGTGATGGCTGCAGACCGGGAAGGCGGCGGGTAAGCTGGGACCGTGTTTTAAGCTGCTTCTCGGTTCCTGGGTACGGAGCTCCCGCGGTGTGCGACTTACTCCATGCGAGGTTAGGCCACGTCTTCATAAATGTAGGGTTTTAATAGAGAATTAAAATTAAATAAGACTTCTGAACATGGGCCAGTTTTTCTCTTATTTGACTCTGTTTTTAAATTGGCAGCGGACTGCAAGAGCGGTTCAGCCTATTTGTTTATCTCAGGTAAGTCTGTGAACATATGGAAGGCGAGGCTTTTATTTTAGGTTTATTCACCTGGCATTGGGGCTGTGTGAAATCCATTGCTCTGGAGCTATGCTTGTGGACTGGTGTGGCCAGATGTCATGGGTTCTCAGCTTTCCAATAGGAGTGCTGTGGGGCACCAGGTCACTTGCCCTGCTGATTCAATGTCATTGTGACGGCACCTCACCTTTAATTCAAGTTAGGGTGCTTTCACATCGCGTTATTTTTCCTGCCCGTGGGATCGTACTTTTTGCAGGACCCCACGGATAGGAAAGGATCGCATCGGAGATGAGCCTCCTGGTGCTATTTCTGTGTCCGGGTCTGTGATTTTTACAGGTTCAGACATCGAAAGAGCTGTGCGGGGAATTTTCACTTCCGCATTGTATAGCCATACATTGCGGAAGTGAAATTAAGTAAAAGCAAGGGGTTAAAAATAAAAAAACTCTAATCTGACCTTCTAGCGATCCCCCGACACCTCCAGCAAGCTCTGGGTGACTACAGGACCTGCTGTTACGTCACAACCCGGCAGCGTCAGTGGGTCACATGACTGCAGTTACCGTGGTAACCGATCATGTGACCCGATCAGCTGATCAGGTTGTGATGTAATGCAAGGTCCTGTAGTTATCCGGAGTTTGCTGGAGGCGCCAGGCCATTAGGCACTCGTAGGCACGTGCCTAGGGCGGCGCCATTCTCATAGGGGCGGCGTCTCAGCGTGTTTTCTTTTTTCTTTTTTTCCTGGCTCCGGGCCAGCCGGGTCGCAAGCCCCGCCCCCATAACTCCACCCCCCCCCTCTTCCCTTCATCATTAGGGCCGCCCCGCCTGCCTTCCCACCCATCCACCTCAGTCAGAAGACCCGGAAGACACGAGGAGAAGGAGGGGCCCACAAAGGAGGGGAAACTTGAAGTTCCCTCCTCTCCCATGCGCAGTGGTGGCGGTGGCGGCACTGGCGGCTCCTGCACCCAGCCGCCCCCTCCAGACCCAGGGAAACAGGGAAGCAGCCGGCCGGAGGCACTGGAGGATGGTGCGGCTGGCGCATCCCTGTGAGGGAGCCCGGCCAATGTCAGCAGCCAGCACCAGGTGAGGGAAGTGTGGGGGAACTGTGCAGGGGACAGAGGAGCAGGGGAACCGAGGAGAAGAGGACAAAGGAGCAGGGGTCCGAGGAGAAGAGGACAGACACAGGGGGACAGAGGGGCAGAAGGACAGAAACAGGGGGACAGAGAAGAAGAGGACAGAGGGGCAGGGGGACAGAAACAAGGGGACAGGAGGAGAGGAAAGAGGAGCAGCAGGAGGGACAGAAGAGAGGAGGACAGGGGTGCAGGAGGACAGAGGAGCAGCAGGAGGGACAAAGGAGAGGAGGACGGGGGTGCAAGAGGAGCAGCAGGAGGGACTGAGGAGAGCAGGACGGGGGTGCAGGAGGGACAGAGGAGAGGAGGACGGGGGTGCAGGAGGGACAGAGGAGAGGAGGACGGGGGTTCAGGAGGACAGAAAAGAGGAAGACGGGGGTGCAAGAGGAGCAGCAGGAGGGACAGAGGAGGACTGGGTGCAGGAGGACAGCCGAGCAGCAGGAGTGACGGGAGAGGAGGACGGGGGTGCAAGAGGAGCAGCAGGAGGGACAGAGGAGAGCAGGATGGGGGTGCAGGAGGACAGAGGAGAACAGGACGGGGGTGCAGGAGGACAGAGGAGAGCAGGACAGGGGTGCAGGAGGACAGAGGAGAGCAGGACGGGAGTGCAGGAGGACAGCCGAGCAGCAAGAGGGACGGGGGAGAGGAGGACGGGGGTGCAGGAGGACAGAGGAGAGCCGGATGGGGTTGCAGGAGGATAGAGGAGCAGCAGGAGGGGCAGAGGAGAGCAGGATGGGGGTGCAGGAAAACAGAGGAGAGCAGGACGGGGGTGCAAGAAGACAGAGGAGAGCAGAACGGGAGTGCAGGAGGGGCAGAGGAGAGGAGGACGGGGGTGCAGGAGGACGGGAGTGCAGGAGGACGGGGGTGCAGGAGGACAGAGGAGAGGAGGACGGGGTTGCAGGAGGATAGAGGAGCAGCAGGAGGGGCAGAGGAGAGGAGGATGGGGGTGCAGGAGGACAGAGGAGAGGAGGACGGGGGTGCAGGAGGACAGAGGAGAGAAGGACGGGGGTGCAGGAGGACGGAAGAGAGGAGAACGGGGGTGCAGGACAGAGGAGAGGAGGATGGGGTTGCAGGAGGATAGAGGAGCAGCAGGAGGGGCAGAGGAAAGGAGGACGGAGGTGCAGGAGGACAGGAGCAGCAGGAGGGACAGAGGAAAGAAGGACGGGGGTGCATGAGGACTGAGGCTGTGGCTGGCGCTGTGTGTGGTGATAATGGTGGCTGTACCGTGTGTCTGCCTCCATTCAGCTGCCGCGACCTTCCTGAGTTGGCAGGGTGTGGCATGCCGGGAGTTGTAGTTCTCCTACCTGCCTGTCCTATATGATTTCTGGGCAGTGTGTTGGGTGCTGGGTGTTGTTGTTCTTCCAGGTGGGCTCAGTGTTGTCCTGCCGCCCGTGTGTGGCCTGTCTGTCTCTTCTGGGATGTCCTCAGCTCTGTGCTGTGCACAGACAATGTACCACCATCTCCCCAGCTCCGTGCACAGCACAGAGCTGAGGATATGGCGGTACACTGTCTGTGCAAAGCACAGAGCTGGGGACATGGTGATGCACTGTCTATGCACATAACTGAGGACATGGTGGTACACTGTACACAGCACGGAGCTGGGGACATGGTGGTACACTGTCTGTGCACAGCACGGAGCTGAGGACATGGTGGTACACTGTCTGTGCACAGCACGGAGCTGAGGACATGGTGGTACACTGTGCACAGCACGGAGCTGAGGACATGGTGGTACACTGCACAGCACGGAGCTGAGGACATGGTGGTACACTGTCTGTGCACAGCACGGAGCTGAGGACATGGTGGTACACTGTCTGTGCACAGCACGGAGCTGAGGACATGGTGGTACACTGTGCACAGCGCGGAGCTGAGGACATGGTGGTACACTGCACAGCACGGAGCTGAGGACATGGTGGTACACTGTCTGTGCACAGCACGGAGCTGAGGACATGGTGGTACACTGTCTGTGCACAGCACGGAGCTGAGGACATGGTGGTACACTGTGCACAGCACGGAGCTGAGGACATGGTGCTACACTGTCTCCCGCCACCTTAAAATCAGTCCGTTTCTCATCCAGGAGAGTCGGATGAGTGTCATCGGTTTTTGGTCCATTTGGCATCCAACTGCTGTGCGAGTGTCCGACATTTCTCTCAGATCACATCCGTGTGCAATCTGTTCTTTCCTCAGCAGCTATTACGGTAGAATCATTTACAGGAACATTTTACATTGTTCTCGGTTACAGAATGAGAATGTATCAGTGAAAAAAAACTGATGCCTCTCGGATGGTCCGTGTGCGGTCCGTGTGCGGTATGTAATTTTGTCAGACCCTTAGACTTGCATTGGTGAGTCTCGGTGGGAATCGCAGACTGTCGCAGAATGTTGCGACTTTTTTCTCATCCTGAATCTGGCTGAGAAAAAAGCACCCGACACTCTCCAGTGCTCTCAGATTGAATAACATTGGTCCGAGTGCAATGTGATGAAATCACACATTGCACTCATCCGAGTTTCACACCAATGTGTCCGTACCCTAATAATAAAATCCATATTGTAATCCTACAATGTCTGCGGGACATGGTATGGGGAGGGTTTATGGCTCAGTTAGTACACACCATACTTCTTGTTATTAACCAGTTAATGCTCTCTTGTCCACTGCACTGCAGTGTCAAAAGAGGAAGACAACGAGACAGGCAGCAACACGGCGTCAGAGAGCCCCTGACCTCGAAATAGAAGATCCTCAGATCCCGGTATTGTGACATAATATAAGAATAATACTTTTTGCACTTATATTACACTATGAACTCCACAGCACTTTACATACATCATCAACACTGTCCCCATTGGGACTCACAATGTAAACATCCTATCCGTATGTCTCTGTAGTGTGGTTGGACAAACCTTTTATATGTACTACATGATGAAATGTGGGGGTAGAAGCTACATGAAGCTTGGGGGGGGGGGAAGGCCGCGACTGGGGGGAAGATTGTCCATGACGGGGTGAGGGGCTGCAATGGGGGGGGGAGGAGCCATGATGGGGGGAGGAGTCGTGACAGGGGGAGGGGCCACAATGGGGGCGCGGAGCCGTGACGGGGGAGGGGGGGCGGCGGCCGCTGAGAGTGCCTAGGGCAGCAGCAACTCCAAATACGGCCCTGGCGCCAGGGGATCGCTGGAAGGTGAGAGTAGAGTTTTTTTTATTTTTAACCCCTTGCTTTTACTTCATTTCACTTCCGCAATGTATGAATGTACATTGCGGAAGTGAAATTAAAGGGGAACAGAACAGTTTTAGTGTACTGAGCAACGTGTCTGAGAAACGATCCTGTGTTTTCTTGAACCTGTGCTCCATAGGCCCCCATGTTAAAAGCCGCGGATCGTGTCGGATCCAATTCGGTCTGATTTGGTCCGCAGTGCCCACAATCGGAGCAGTCTCCGATTTTGGGCACAGCAAAAATCGGACACAAACGGATCTGACAAAAATCGGATGGCAATTAGGCTAAATCTGATCCGATCCGTGGCCAAAGGATAACATTGGGGCCAAATTGGATCCGTGGCTGTCCGTTTTACAACGGACAGGCACGAATCCTCAAAGATCGCAGTGTGAAAGCACCCTTACACACTATGGCTGGAAACACACTGTCCAAGTGACATGCGACTTACTCGGACGAGTCTCAGATCATTTACCCAAGATGACCTCCCCATCTCTGGACAGCAGCAGCTGGAACTACATAGAAAAACATACTACTGACAGTACCCTGTCCAAAGATGTAGGGGTTGTGTCGGGTGAATGATCCGAGACTCGTGCGAGTAACTCACATGTCACTCGGACAGTGTGTTTCCAGCCTAAGATAGTCACTTTGACGTGGTAATGGGCTTCATACAGTCTGATCAGAATGTTAAACTAAGAACCTCAGGTTCTGTTTTGCAAATTGTACCTAGTGGCATTAAATTAAGGTATGATTTTTGGATGTGCAAACCATATCATTTTTCCTACAGTTATGGCAAAATGCTGAGCTCAACTTTAAAATATATAGCCTAAGGCACATCTATCTCTTCAGCAGTACAATTTTTATATAGAGTATCGAACTAGTATTGTGATAATAATTGTTAATTTTATTTCTCGATTAAACCTCCACAAAGTTAAATAAGAGTTCTTCTGAACCCATAGAAAAATGATGAAACAGATGTAAAACCTTAATGAACGCTCTCTGGGCCATATGTCTTGTTGGATTACACTCAAATGTGTTAATCTATAAGTATGAGTGAAATTAACCCAAAAATGTTATTGATTTATGTCAGAGAAACATTGATTTGTGTAAACGCAAAATGACCAAGATAATTATTTTGGTCAGTTGACTTGGAAAGAGGTTTGTTTATTGCTTATTGAGCTGATTCGATTGATACTATTTTAGAGTGCAAAATGGCATTTTGAGCGCTTTGTATTACAATTTTTTTCATTATTGCTTTAGCCATATGGGTTATGATAAATTTGGACCTTTATAGACATGATAATACTAAATATGTTGTTTATTGTTTCTATTTTTTTACATGTTAAACTCAGAAAAGGGGCCTGATGCAAACATTTAGTTTTTTTTAATAACTTTAACATTTATTTTCTCTAGATTTTAGTCTGATCATCTGTCCTGTGTAGTGCAATAGTACAGTCCTGCAAAGTATAGTGAATATGAAGTCCAACTGCTGGCATGGCATCACAAGTATAACAAGATGTACCAATTGAGAGAAAAGCTAACATGAAAAGTGGGACGATCACAAAATTGATAAAAAGTGTAAAAGAATCTTTATTGAGGTTAGGCGAACAGAACAAGGTTACAATCAATTAGAAGGGCAAAAGGCCCACATATGTAGGTCCTCACAAGATGTTTTCAGAACAGCTAGAACAATATTACAGTGGGTTGGCAGAATAATACATCAATCAATAATTCAAATGATTGCGAATGCAATTATATATCCTACCCCTAATGCGTCAAAACCCTTCTACCCATGCAGGTCTAAGTAAAAAAAACTTTCAATCCATACAATCAAAGCACCAATATGTGCAAAATCTTAGAGCTACAAAGTAGTGGCTGTCAAAGGCAGAATAGAAAAAAGATACCAATGCATCTTGGAGCCAAATGAAAAGTCCAAACCTGCATCATATATGACAACAGCATTCAGTGCTAGTGTTCCAATAGACAGTAAAGTAGCTGTCTCAGAGGGGACCGTTTACCAGACCCCACGCGTTCCGTCATGAGTGTGACATGTTTTATCAATTTTATGATCGCCCCACTTTTCATGTTAGCATTTTTCTCAGTTGGCATACACTGATCAGACATGTTGGGGCAGATCCTTTGTGAGTAATATTAGTGGTGCCCTCGGCTCTCTTTGAAGTGTAACAAGATGGTAGCAATAAAACCCTACATTCCGCAGTCTTGTGTTAAAGAGTGACTTTGGGCATTCAAAACCACATGCCACCAGTATTGCCCCCCTTAAATGCCACTGTCAGAGATTGACTCCTGCACTTAAAGTGTTAAGCAGAATCAATCAGAGCTTGCTCTAGTTTTTCCTGTTAGTATTGGAATGTGTTGAATTGCCGGTAGACACTATATGTAGACAGGCTCAGCTATGGAGTCATACAAGCATACTTAAGTGTGATGTCACGCATCAGGAAGAAGTTAAAGGGAATAAAATACCTATATTATTTCTGAATAATTAAAATTAGCTGTTGAAAAATATTTTCCCTTCATCCATGACAGCACACTTGAGAGAGGGATCTGCCCACCAAGAACAGGAAACCTACTGAAATAAACGAGTAGTACATCTCACCAGTTGGTCTCCTGTTTCTGATGGGAACCTTGTTTTGGAAAATGGCAGAATAAAAGAGACATTTTAAGTTGTTACCCAATCCTCTACCAGCCTGCGGAAGAACAAGCTATATGCCTGTGGCACCGGCTTTCAGGGTCCTAGAAGCGCTGTTCACAGGTCCAGGGGAAATTCTGATGCACATGCAGTTGGTAGAGACAGATATGCTCTGCAGGTCTCAGACCACCGTGCTGCTGTCCCCCATTTTTGCTCTCCTTTCTCTGCTGTGTGGCAGACCATGTTGGGATGGACTACTAGTGTCGGTGCACTCTGATGACGTCACAAGCGTAAGGCACATCAAGGGATTGGATGTGCCTGCTTGATCTCAAATAGTGGTACCATAGCAAGCATCGCTGACCAGGGCATGCATCCTGATTGGATCTTGCAGGAGGGACAAAGTCGGGAAACCGGAAAAGGCAGAATTGGAAGGCAAGTGCTTTGGGCCCCATAAAAATGTGACGGACCAGAAAAAAAGCGCTTATACCTAGCTAAGGTCTCTTCCCTGATTGCAATGGAGGATCAAATTAGCAGCGCCTAGCAGTTTGCCATCAGCGTTAACACAGTAAAGGGGGCAACCATTCAAGTGTCTGGAGTGGCAGCGGTCCCAGTCAGAGAAGCGTAGTGAAAGTGTCACACAACACCTTGGTGTCCAGAGAGGATTCTCTCTATATATACCACAACAGCCTCCGAATCCGGTACCTTTAAAGTGACAGCTGGTGCGGAGTGATGTCACCTTTTTA
This sequence comes from Allobates femoralis, assembly GCA_033576535.1. Classification (NCBI taxonomy): domain Eukaryota; kingdom Metazoa; phylum Chordata; class Amphibia; order Anura; family Aromobatidae; genus Allobates; species Allobates femoralis. The sequence goes on from JARQOC010000004.1 coordinate 172,433,972, forward strand.
ATAGATCCCTTGTTTTTTCTTTAAATTGCTAAGAGAGACCTAAAAAATCTACCACTAAGAAGAACAGGGAATTTGCCCTATGTAAAATCCTGCTAGGAGTGGACTGGCAGAACAAAAAGCCTAGGGGAATTGCAACTGATTCTGGTGCCTCTCTGTTACCAGAGTGACACTGCAGTAGTGAATCTTCATCCTCCTGCTCCTCGGACAGTGACATGGTGGACAGACCATGCTTTCCGGTGGGGGGTTGAAGCATAGAAAGAAACACACCCTTCCAGTTAACAGTCAATAACAATGGAGAAAGCTGATTTACCCTCATCTTCAAAAAGGAGATATCACTTTATGGAGAATGATTCCGAGATATGGGATAAGGCCCCTAGAATTGATAGGGCTATATCGAATTACTCAAAAACGTCGTCTCTTCCCTTTGATGATTCTGGAGTGCTCAGAGATCCATTAGATAAAAAAGTGGACGGATATCTAAAGCACATGTGTGAAGCGTCAGTAGGGGGTCTGAAGCCAGCGATCACTGGAACCTGTACTTCCCATTCCCTTATGATTTGGCTACAACAACTGGAGGATCACGTAAAAGATAAAATCCCACAGGATAAAATTTTGACCTACCTGCCTTAATAACAGGGAACAGCAGCATTTCCCAGTTTCTCAACAAATTGTATGGGCCATATACTCCTATTACCTTGAAGAAAATGAAAATGAAAAATTGGGGCTAATGCAATATTTTTGAGGAAAAAATAAAATGTTCATTTCTTTATTCCACATTGCTTTAGTACCAGTGATGCATCTAAAGGGGTAAAATACTTCTTGAATGTGGTTTTGATCACTTTGAGGGGTACATTTTTTTTTTTTTTTACAATGGTGTTAATTTTGGGTATTTTCTGTTACACAAGACTCAGTCATTTCAAATGTGATGTGGCCCCTTAAAAAACTAGTTTTGTAAATTTTGTTAGAAAATTGCTGCTATAATTTAACCCTAACTATTTAATAATAAAAAAAAATACTCAAATATGGTGCTGATTTAAAGTAGACTTATGACAAATGTTACTTATTAATTATTTTGTGTGATATAACTAATCTGATTTAAAGGCATAAAAATTAAAAGCTTGGAAATTGCAAAATTTTTACTCTTTTGTCAAATTTTATTATTTTCATAAATAAACACAAATCATATTGACCAAAATTTACCACTAACATGAAGTACAATGTGTCATAAAAAAAGCAAAAAAAAAACAAAAACAATCTCTATAGGTATTCAATATCCGTGTATTTTTTATTACACTATTCAACTATGATAAATCCATTTATGATGCTTGTACATATTCCTGTCAAGCTGGTGACATAAATTTGGAGGCAATTTTCGTAAACACAAGACCAAAAAGGTAGCGGTGTATATTGATTTAAACATTATGGAATTATCACGCATTCACATTTAATATACCGTAGAGATGTACAGGTTGACCATGGATAAGTATTTAATGACCTATGTACAAAATAGCAGATCAGTGGAGACCAACACTGGACATCTTCAAAATTCAGCTGTTTTTTTCTCAAGCTGAATGTCAACATTTTCAACAGATCTGCTGATTGCACAGTTAAGTGTAGTTGTCGGCTATAGCTTGCTACAGCACCACAACTCTTATTCTTCTGAATATAAGCTGTGCTGCACTTAGAGTTCAGCTGCACTTAGCAGCTCCCTTCACTGTGTTTACATCCAGCTGCTGCCAGATCATAAAATAGCTGATCGGTGGGGTCATTGAGTGTCGGACCACTATTCCTTGTTAATGATAACTTGTTCTGTAGATAGATAGACAATGAAATGCCAGGCTTTTAAGTCTTTGTACTACTGGCTTGCCAGTTCTGGTATGTCACTCTCCATAAGGAGATAAGCTTATACCTTATGTCCCACTTAGCCTCTCATACAGCCAGTTCAGATCTTAAGCCCCCATCACACTAAGCGAGATCACTAGTGAGATTGCTGCTAAGTCACAAATTGGGTGACGCAACAGCGACCTCTCCAGCAATCTCGCTATGTTTGACACTTAGCTGCGACCAGGCCCCTGCTGTGAGATGGCTGGTCGTGTCAGAGTCTCATGGACCATTTTTTGATCGTTGCGGTCCCGCTGGGCAGCATGCATCAGTGTGTTTGACAGGGACAATGACCAACGATCTCAATACTACAGATCTGAGAAACAGGGTCCCAATGACCTCCGTATCATTCCCGATCGTTGCTGCTTCGCTGGTTAGATCTCTGTTTGACATCTCACCAGCGACCACATAGCAATGCAACAGCGATCCCTACCAGGTCGTATCGTTGTCACGATCGCTGGTGCGTCGCCAAGTGTGACGGTACTCTTATACTTTGCACTAATGAGGGGCAGCAGCACAAAACACAGTGTCTGCGTATTGTATTGTAGTATAAATCCTAGGTCATATGACAAGGCTTGTTGAAAGGGTCATTTTTGACTATTAGGATTGCTACTTCCTATAGGTAGCACTAAAATTGAAGTCTTCTTCCTCTCTGAACAATTTGCCCAATTTGTTATCATACCCATCCAATACAATTTTGTGACATCCAGTAAAAAAATGTGTACGTTACGTTTTTTTTTTGTTTTTTTTTAACTTGGTAGACGGTAAGTGAAGATTGGCTAACAAATGACTTCTGTCTGTCCTAAATGTTATTTTCAATGTGTAAAAAGCCTTGTTATAAGAAACAAATGACAGTTATTATTGCGAAGAATATCTTGCATCCAATAATAATACAGACCAGTATCTACAGGAATGTCTAGGATATTTGTATTACACAAACTAGACACATTTTAAACCCAGTGTTTTGCGCAGAAGACTTGTATTGTGTTTCAAAGTCTGGTTACAGGTACAGCATTGAGTGATGGCATGTCTTAGCACAGATAGGGACAAGATCAAAAATGAGCTTACGCATTTTGGAAAGTGTGTTTTCCTCCCTGAGGGATACTCCTTATAACTTCATAAGTGCTTTCTATCTTGTATTGTTCCCTTTTTATTCTTGAAACAAAGTGTCTGAAGTTAATCTCTTCAAGAATTCATACTGGATGATACACAAGAAATAGAAATCAAATCACACTCGGGTCAGAACATACGTAGATCACCATTGGATTTAACGTTTGTCTAGCTTGCGTAATACTATCGTCTAGTGGCGTAACTTCAGGCCCAGGGACCCCGATGCAAAAGCTCCAACGGGGCCCCCAATTATTGCAAATCTTTAATAGTATTAGTCTTTTTTTATAGGCCAAAGGGACTTTTGGGGCCCCCTTAGGCTGCAGGGCCCAGATGCAATCGCAACCCCTGCACCTATTGTAGTTACACTCCTACTATCGTCCTAAACATATCTGTTGGCACTAGTCTGTATTATTATTGCTTAATATTTCACTTATGAAAATTAGTGTATAGAGGTGCACTGCTTTCCACCGCCCTATATCTTGTTTCAGTGTGGATAAATTTAAATAAAACCTTCCAAGCACAGACAGTTAAAATTTATGAGCTGCAATTTATTAAAAACCTATACATTATATATATTTTGTGTCCAAAACCGCAGATCCCGACCATGGAGGTGCAGGAATGTTCACAAATTTCCACTACACATAAAACACACAAAAAAAATCTGTAAAAATATATAAAAGCTATAAAAAAAAATTTTTTACAACAAATATCTAAAAAATTTTCCCCAAGAAAAGGAGAAAAAAAGGGAGGCTTGGTTCCAAAGCCTCCACTTTTTCAGTGAACGCCTGTTTCTTCTAATTAATGTCCAAGTCGCATTTTATTGACTCATCTAGTTCATCAAATATGATTTATTGTAGGATATATACCGTATATACTCGCGTATAAGCCGAGTTTTTCAGCCCAAAAATTGGGCTGAAAAGTACCCCCCTCGGCTTATACGCGAGTCAGTGCTGTATACCGATGTATACATCGGTACATACCGATGTATACATCGGTATACAGCAGCCCCCGCATCCCCAGTAATCCAGGGCCCCCCCAGCGTCTCTCCGGTCACCTGAAAAGCAAGCTATACTTATCAGTGTCCGCTGTCCGCGCCCGCTCGCCTCTGCCGTCTGCGATCCTCCATCTTTATGCGGCGTCTTCCGGTTTCCTGTGCTCGTCGCAGGAATGACGTCATTCCCTGCGACGAGCACAGAAACCGGAAGACGCCGCATGAAGATGGAGGATCGCAGACGGCAGAGGCGAGCGGGCGCGGACAGCGGACACTGATAAGTATAGCTTGCTTTTCAGGTGACCGGAGAGACGCTGGGGGGCCCTGGATTACTGGGGCCCTGTATACTACCGCTGGGGCTGCAATCTACTACCACTGGGGCTGTATATACTACCACTGGGGCTGTATATACTACCACTGGGGCTGTATATACTGCTGGGGCCCTGTATACTACCGCTGGGGCTGTATATACTACCACTGGGGCTGTATATACTACCACTGGGGCTGTATATACCACTGGGGCTGTATATACTGCTGGGGCCCTGTATACTACCGCTGGGGCTGCAATCTACTACCACTGGGCTGTATATACTACCACTGGGGCTGTATATACCACTGGGGCTGTATATACTGCTGGGGCCCTGTATACTACCGCTGGGGCTGCAATCTACTACCACTGGGGCTGTATATACTACCACTGGGGCTGTATATACTACCACTGGGGCTGTATATACCTGTGGGGCTGCTGTATACTACACTGGGGCTGTATATACCTGTGGGGATGCTGTATACTACCACTGGGGCTTTATATACCTCTGGGGCTGCTGTATACTACCACTGGGGCTGTATATACCTGTGGGGCTGCTGTATACTACCACTGGGGCTGTATATACCTCTAGGGCTGCTGGATGCTACCACTGGGGCTGTATATACCTGTGGGGCTGCTGTATACTACCACTGGGGCTGCTGTATACTACCACTGGGGCTGCTGTATATACCTTTGGGGCTGCTGTATACTACCTCTGGGGCTGCTGTATACTACCTCTGGGGATGCTGTATACTACCACTGGGGCTGTATATACCTCTGGGGATGCTGTATACTACCACTGGGGCTGTATATACCTCTGGGGCTGCTGGATACTACCACTGGGGCTGTATATACCTCTGGGGCTGCTGGATGCTACCACTGGGGCTATATATACCTCTGGGGCTGCTGTATACTACCAATGGGGCTGTATATACCTCTGAGGCTGCTGTATACTACCTCTGGGGCTGCTGTATACTACCACTGGGGCTGCTGTATACTACCACTGGGGCTGCTGTATACTACCACTGGGGCTGCTGTATATACCTTTGGGGCTGCTGTATACTACCTCTGGGGCTGCTGTATACTACCTCTGGGGCTGCTGTATACTACCACTGGGGCTGTATATACCTCTGGGGATGCTGTATACTACCAATGGGGCTGTATATACCTCTGGGGCTGCTGTATACTAACTACTGGAGCTGCTGCTGTATATACCACTGGGCTGCTGCTGTATACTACCACTGGGGAGGCTGCTGTATACTACCATTGGGGGGCCTGTATACCACACTGCTGGGGGCTGTATACCTGTGCTGGAGTCCACCCTCGGCTTATACACGAGTCAATAGGTTTTCCCAGGTTTTGGGGGCAAAAGTAGGGGGGTCGGCTTATACACGGGTCGGCTTATACACGAGTATATACGGTACTCCAAAAGCAATTCCTGCCAGTCTTATTTGCAAAGTGATTCAGATACCTAAAGATTGGTATAGTGCGGTATTTCTGTGCATGCAGTTATGTGTCACCGCTCAAATGTCCAGAGTGCATATATGCAAACAACAGACTGCAGAAAAAAGGACTGCAGAGAAAAAGGTGGCTTTGCACTGAAATGTATTATCATTGCACCTGAGATATGGTTCACAAAATTCCCTGCCATTTTTCAATTATAAGCTAACATTATTTTTACACATTTATATTCAGCTGAATTGAAATTCACACGGTTTATTGTGCTGCATTTGTGGACATTTAGATTGAAGTGCATACTGAAGTATGTAAAGTGCTATGGAATTAATAGCGCTATATAAATGAATAATATATATTATCATTAAGTGCATAGTGCATTTTTTATACATTAAGTTGGTTTCATATTTGTTTAACATTGTCATGATCTCCACTCTGCCCTTGTTTGTTACTATGGTTATGGATACTCTCAGTCCGTGTTGCAATCACCTGTCTTCACTTTTCCCTGATCAGGCCTCTACTTAAGCAGGCTTGCCCCTTCCTTCACTGTCAATTGTACACTTCCTGTGCCTGTGTAGGTTTGATCTTCTTGTGCTCTATGCCTGACTCAGTCTGACTTTATTCCCTTACCTGACTTTGACCATTTGCCTTTGATCTGACTACTCTTATTGCTTGTCCCTTGTGTTATGTTTTGTCGTCCTGGTTTTCCTGACTTTGGCTTGCAAATTGAAGTTCATCTCTGATTGCCCCTTGCTAATACTGCGCTAATTCCAGGACCTGACCCTGAATCGTTTTGACCTCTCTTTACATCCAAAAAAACTCACCGAAGTTTTGACACTTTTTTTCTCTACCCCTTGCATCTAGCAGGTTGCTGCAGATTTCCCCAGGAGGTAACACATGCGTCCAGACACTGGTGCTCAGTCGCCTGCAACCTAAAACATGGGGGCGGTTTGTGGCAACCAGGCGACCTGCCATGTTAGCAAGGAGGGGCTGGTGGTGAATACAGACCCATGGACACCATTAGGCCTCTGCCACTCCCATCCAGGTGATACAAAGTGTCTGACCAGCCTATTGGTGACGCCTCCTTTTAGATCGGGCGGGCTGCTCAGCACTGAAAATATGCATCACTGTGACAGACGCCCCAGTAATATTATTATATTTACTTTTTATAATTGTTGTCTGTTTCTTCATATGAGACTTAGCTATTTCTGTAGTGACTCGCATCACAAACATCTTATATTATACATCTTGGGATATGTTGAGATTAGGAACAAGGAGGGATATGCTTGTATTTTCCCAGACTATAATGAATTAAACATTATTTACCATCATATAGTTGAGAAAAATTGTTAAGTTTTCTAAATATTAATAATGCAGATCTCAGTTGTTATCCATTGTTTTTCGTGTCAAATGGACTATAATTGTACAGTTTGATAGTTATATCCATGGTCTGCTGTACTATACATAGACTTCAATAATAGCATCAACACCACATACTTTACTGAATCATTTTATAATATTACTTATTGTAAGTGATTGTGGTTTAAGCCCCCAGCAGCCCCTCATCAAGTGGGGACATTTCGTAAATCAATGTTCAGCTCACAAATATTGGTTAGTATGACATACAGAATTTCTTTCTCATTGGAAAGCAAAGCCATGTCATATTTTCTAGATTATATCAGTACATTTTGTTGAATGAGTGGAGGCAGTAGAGAATTAATGAAGTCACTTTAAAGGTGAATGCGAATTCTGACAGAACAAAATCTTAAAATGCCAAAACTGAAGACAAACAATGTCAATATGTGTAATAATGGCCCAGCAATATACTTTATCAAAATGCAATTTTTTATTTCTTTTATATGTTATGTTCCGCACTTTGAATCAAAGACAGAAACTGAGTACTGTGGGAATGAAAAAAATGTGTATTTGTCTGCAACACACTTGATCTAAACCCGGTGCTTAAATCTTTATTTCTACACTGCTGGAATTGTTAATCTTGATTTTTGCCATATTTCAATCTATGTGAAATAACACATAGATCTTCCACCAGTATGAAGTGATGAAGAGTACTATGACATTCAGCAGAATGTTATATACGGTATGATTGTGATAATGATATTGCCAATGCAACCGAACCACTTCAATATGTTCTTTATAACCACATTGCAGACATATACATTTCTATTTGTTTATTTCCCTTTACTTATATAGAGGCATCATATTCATGTCACTACTGAGCTCAGGGAGGACTCATAATCTAAAGGTGGGAATACACAGTCAGCTATACAGAAGTACAATATTCTTGGCTTTGCAGAGCATGCATATATTCTCGAAAGGGGAATTAGCTGTTACTGGACACCAGTGGCTGCCTCTTATATCTCTTGAGAACAAATGATCAATTTCATGGATGGGCACTCTAATTTTCTGACAATTCTATGTTCACACAAAGCCTTTGTGCTGAGTTTTTATAGCAGAAACTGAATTATTTTTAGGAGTTTTGACATTTGGAGTAGGATTTGGAGAGTTTCTTCACAGACTCTGAAAAATTCCATGTGCACATAGTGCTCAATGTGGCTATAAAAGTTTCCATTACCAGTGCCATGCTTTGCGTCTCATGTCCTCGGAGGACAATCTCTCTGTTCTGAAGTATTCTGGGTATCCATTGAAGTCAACGTGCACCTCTGATGCTTAAGGCCCTCTGAGTTTTCAGGTGGTTCAGTGTCCATGCTGCTATCACAGTCTATGACTCTATCAACATGTCTCCTGAAAAATACATATCAAGACAAACCTAGCTTTGCTGAACAACTTGACTCTGTTGTACATCTCTCAAAGTTAGTCACCTGACAAGCTCATCTCTGTTGTTCCAAAGTGTCTGTCTTAATGCATGGTTCTGTTGTTCTAAAGTGCCAGTTTGCATATTCTGCTCTGCTGCTCCAAAGTGCCAGTCTAAAATATTTACTCCTTGTTAACATAGGACGTTGTACAACGTCCTGGGCCGGTAAGGGGGCTTTGATGTGAGCTCCGGCGCGGAGCTCACATCAAAGCACCGACATCTCAGGTGATCTCATCAGCTGAGATGTCGGAGTAACAGCGCCAATCCGATCCGGGATCCAATCGGCACTGTTAACCCCTTGGATCCTGCCGTCAATCTCTGACAGCGGGATCCAAGGCAGCCGCGGCGGGGAACGCGCTGTTCCCTGCCTGCTCTGGAGAACCCACAATAGTATCGCGGGATCTCCGGCGCTCATGTGACATTCCGGGGTCCTGGCTAGTCCCCGCATGCTGTCAGAGCGCAGTTTCCTGTCGTGGTTGGCAGGTGGTACCAACCACAACAGGTCCGTGATTCTGAGAGATACAGATGAGCTGCAGCTCATCTCTATCTCCCAGAAGCGATCGGACTGTGCAGCAAGGTGCCTCTTAAAGGGGCAGTGTAAAAATAAGAATTAATAAAAAAATCAAATTTTTAAAAACCTGTAAAAAAAAAAATATATATAAAAGGTCAAATCACCCCTCTTTTCCCCCAATCACGATAAAAGTATTAAAAAAATAAAAAAATACACATGTCTGGTATCGCCGCGTTCAGAATCGCCTGATTTATCATCATATTAAATCCGTTAATAAGAGCCATAAACTCAGTAACGGAAAAAATGGTCCAAACGCCAAAATTCAGTTTTTACTTGGTCGCCGCAACATTGCTATAAAATGCAATAACGGGTGATCAAAACTGCGGATCCCCCCAAAAATGGTACAATTTGAAACGTTAGCTCAAGACGCAAAAAATAAGCCAACACACAGCCCCAGATCCTGAAAAATTAGGACGCTACGGGTCACAGAACATGGCGCAAAAAGTCAGTTTTTGTTTTTTGGCAAACCTCTGAATTTTTTTTCACCACCTAGATACGAATAAAGGTATGCATGTTGGGTGTCTACGAACTCGTACCGGCCTGAGCCATCACCCCGTCACATTTGTTTTCCCATATAGTGAACATAGCGACTAAAATACCCAAAAAACAAACGTGTTATTGCACTTTTTTTTTGCAATTTCACTGCATTTAGAATTTTTTGCAATTTCCCTGTACACTATATGGTAAAATACATTATTGTATATGAAAGTACATCTCGTCCCGCAAAAAACAAGCCGTCATATGTCTATATTGACGGAAAAATAAAAAAGTTATGGCTCTTGGAAGCAGGGGAGCAAGAAACGAAAATGAAAAATGAAAAATTCCCCGGTCATGAAGGAGTTAAGCTCTGCTTTTCTAAGGTACCATTCTGCATACTAAACTCTGCGGTTTCAAGTCACCATCCAGCATTTTAGGCTTTGTGATTCCATGACCAAGGTGCGATCCTGCATACACCCCTCTAGTAAATGTCATGGTTTGAGAGTGGGTATAATCTGCCCAGGGAAATATTCTATGAGGAGTTAAAAGAGCTTAACCTTTCAGTAGTGAATCTCTTTTTCGGCTAAGCCTTTTGAAGTTTGATGTAATAAGATCTCATGATGAGCATGACATTTGGTTGTCAAATCTATTTTTTTAAATGTTGGTCTACAGTAATGAATATGCCTTTATTCAGAAGTAGAAGCCAGTGCTTTCTGTGATTAGTGAAGCAGCTGTTGATACTGTTAGGCTACCTTCACATTTGCGTTTGTGTCTGCATGCTGATCGCATGCAGACACAAACGCAGTCAAAAGCATGTAATTTTGATGTGTCCGCAGCGGAGAATGTCCGCCTGCGGACACATCACTGTGCATCCCGGCCAGCCAATCGGAGGTGTCCGGGGGCGGGGCAGAGGCGGGCCTGAGGCGGAGATCAGCGCCGGAGATCTCCTCCTCCCCGCCGCCGGTAAGCTCCGGGACGTGCCGGCGGGGAGAAACAGCTGATTTGACAGCTGTTTGAATCTCCCGCGCCGACACCGAGAGGAGATGTCGGCACGGGAAGATTCAAACAGCTGTCACATCAGCTGTTTCTCCCCGCCGACACCGCTAGCAGATTACCGGCGCCGGGGAAGAGGAGATCAGCAGAGGCTCAGCTGATCTCCCGGTGGCCGTCGGTGATCTCCTGTGACATCACCGGCGGCCACCGGGAGAGATTTCAATGGGTCCGCAGCGTTCTCCTGCGCTGTCAAGCGCAGAACACTGCGGACCCATTGACATCAATGCATTGTTTGTGCACTTGGGGACGCTTGCTGATTTTCCAAGGTCCCCGAGCGCACAAAAAATGCAACATGCTGCGTCCCGGGTGCGGACGCAGGACCCTGGAGGGAGCAGATATCGTCCGCATCCGCACCCGAACGCAGCAAACGCAGGCACTATGCGTTCCTATGTTAAACATAGGAACGCAGTGCGCATGCGTTTGACTGCGTATGGGAATGCAGCATACGCTGCCTTCCCATACGCAAATGTGAAGGCACCCTTACGTTTTCCTTTCTTTGTTGTTCATCTGCCCCCTTAATCTGCTTTCTTGCATGTCAGATCCCTGTAGGTGGTATTTTATTTTCACTAATACATTTTCCATTTTATTTCTGTATGCTTAGCAGTGGATGCACAAGCATGATGCTCAGGTTTGGGAAGGGTTTATTTAATTTATCTCTTTTTTTTTTAACTACAGAGATATAAACAGTAGTAAATATATACTGATATGCACCTGGCTAAAAAGTTTTGAATACCAATTTTCTAATTAAATATATTTCTAAAGGTGCTATTGCAATAAATTTCTTACCAGATTTTGGTAGCAACCCATCCAATCCACATAAGCAAAGAAATCTAACCACAGATGTACATAAATTAGGTTATGTATAATTAAAAAAATGGAAAAAGTATTGAACATGTTTTCTGAAATTAATGCAATTTTAATTGTTTAGGACACAGGAGCTCCCTTACTATTTTTTGATATGTTTGATTTGCAGCTGTATGCCTCGGGTGCTACCGTATTTCCTTTCTGAAATTTAATTAATATGTCGAACAAAAGACTTTCTTGGTGATGACGGCTTCAAGACACTTCCTGTTAGGAGAAACTAGTTATGAGCATTGCTCAGGTGTGATTTTGGTCTATTCTTCCACACAAACACTCTTCATATCCTGAAGGTTCTGTGGGCTCCCTCTATGACCTCTGAACTCTAGTTCATTTCATACATTTTCTATTAGATTCAGGTCAAGCGATCGGCTCGGCCATTCTAGCAGTTTTATTGTCTTTCTCTTAGTTGTGTGTTTGAGATCATTGTCTTGCTGAAATGTCTACCCTCATTTCATCTTCAGCATTCTGGTTGACATCAGCAAGTTATTATCAAGAATATCTTGGTACATTTGTCTATTGATCCTTCAATGATGAAGTTTGCTAGTGATGTATGCTGATTAAGAGCCGCCACCATAATATTCTCACCTCTGAACCTCTTTATTGGTATAGTGTTAAAGGCCTCTAACTGTGTGTATTATAGCAAACAAAAAGTTTAATTTTGTTCTCATCTGACCAGACTGTTGTATAAATATTTCTTAGTCTTGTGTAAATGTTGTTGACCAAACTTTCAACACCCTTGAATGTGCTTTTTGTTCACAATGGAGTTTCTTATGAATGGAACATTGGCAACTGAATTGCCTTCTGAATTGGTGCTCCTCATGTTCAGGGCCTCTTTGGTGTTCATGTCAAATGTATAGTATGGCATAATAAAACATTCTATCCCATATAAAAGTACACCAAAAAAAAAACACATACCCCACAGGCTTATTTGCATGTTTTACTAAATGCCTATACCATGAAAGAAGGTATATGTCTATATGTCTGATGCAGGCTTTCAATGTCATTTGAACATTGACCTTTTCTATCTTTGACATTGCAGTTAATGGCATTTAAAGGGAACCAACCACCCCAAATGACCCCCCCGGACTATTAATATGGGTCCCTACACCCAGCACATACATGTGCTGCAAGCTTTTTAGCTAAAAAAACAGTTTTTTATAAGTGAAGTTTTTGAAAGTTTATAAGAAAGGACGGGTGGGCGTTACTTAGCTCCTTCTAAAGCCGAGATTCCTCTGTCAGTTATCTTCCTGTCTCCAACGCTGCAGTAAAGCCCAGCCCTTTTTTCAGCGTCCCAGGCTGGTGCACGGGATGTCATGCCCGTGCACACGTCATCAGCTACAGCTGGGTCGCGAGCGCGCGCTCTGACTTCCTGCGCTCAGCTGTGGAAGTCAGAGTGTGTGCTCGCGACCCGGCTGTAGCTGATGACGTGTGCACGGGCATGACATCCCGTGCACCAGCCTGGGATGCTGAAAAAAGGGCTGGGCTTTACTGCAGCGTTGGAGACAGGAAGATAACTGACAGAGGAATCTCGGCTTTAGAAGGAGCTAAGTAACGCCCACCCATCCTTTCATTATAAACTTTCAAAAGCTTTATCTTTACTTATAAAAAACAGTTTTTTTTAGCTAAAAAGCTTGCAGCACATGTATGTGCTGGGTATAGGGACCCATATTAATAGTCCGGGGGGGTCATTTGGGGTGGTTGGTTCCCTTTAAGTATTATACACCAAATTTGCTGTTTATAAAAAAAAGCCTCCAATAAATACTAAATTGGAAGCTTTATGGAAGAGATGCTGTCCATGTGCTGGACTTTGGAGTTCGTGTTTCACCACCTGGTGGTAAGAATGCATAATATTGACTTTAAATATGATTCATGTGTGTGATCTATTGCGAGTTTATAATGGGTACTGGTCCAAGCCAGGGCTTCTCAAACTTTTTCAACTGGTACCGCATTAGACTTATTAATGTCTGGTCCTCACCCTTCGTAATATTAGTTTTACTGCATTTCCCTTCTGAACCCAGTATCACATTAAGGAGAACCTATCAGCTGTGTTTTACTAAGTAAAGTACAGACATGTCTCTATTGGTGCTTTTCATAATGATTAAAATGATACCTGAGGTGAAGAAATCCTTTTTATTTTCTTTAATCTGGAGTTTTCTTCCATTCATATATTTGTGTATTGGGGCAGACCTGTGGGGTCAGCACTGGTGGAAGGGTGTTCAGCTCTGTTCCGGCCCCTCCACTGCATATGGGTGTCTTTTCTTTTTCCTTATTTGAATGTTGCACTGGCGCTGTTCTCGTCGCGGTATGTGCTTGTGCAGATTGCTATCATGTTGGGCTTCAGTAATGTGGTACTGAAGACAATTCTTCCAGTACTACTCAACAGGTCTGCCCTAATGCACGAAGATTTAAATCGAATAAAACTTCAAATGCAAAAAAAGAAAATGCACAAAATTGATTTTCTTCACCTCATGTATCATTTTAATCAGTATTTTAGGATAATATTTCCCTCTCGGTACTTTACTTAGTAAAATGTAATGTTCTCTTTAAAATAGGTACTGGATGATGCAGTTATGCTGCTAAACGAAAACATTGTTGTAGTCATATAAAGGACTGTGCAGTATATGAACCCTTCTATGAAAACTGCCTCTACAGCTGTTCCTCACCAACCATTACAAGGTGCCTCATTGATTTTGCCAACCTCACGGTTTGAGAAGCACTAGGTTATGAGATTGTGGTAAGTAGATGCTAGTTTTGTGCTGTTATGAGTAATTTTAATGCTTTAAGGCCAGGCTTGTGTTAGAGCATTGCTGGAGAGACCATATTTTTTGTATTATGAGACACCCTTTTTCCCCCCAAATTGGAGGGAAAATGGGTGCGTCTTATAATCCAAATTTTGTGTTTTTTTCTATTTATTATTTTAAACTTACTGGGGGAGTTGTGGTGGTGGAGCAGAGGTGCAGGAGGCAGGTTTGCAGGGTCCAGGACCCTGGGGGCAAGGCTGCATGACTGGGTCTGGGGGTGTGTTGCAACAGGCACGCCTGCAGGAAAATAGAAAATGGCAACTGCCACTGTACACTGTTGCAACACACCCCCAGGTCTGGTCTCGCATCCTTGCCCATACCCTCAATGGACCCTGCAGATCTGCCTCCGCTTCACCATCATAACCCCACCTCGGTAAGCCATGGGGGGGGAAGTGTGGTCATGTACCAGGATGGGGGATATATATACCATAATGGGAGGCCATGTACAATAATGAGGAACATATAAACCAGGATGACAGTGCCATGTGCAAGGATGAGGGAAATATATATATTAGTATGGGAGGCCATGTACAAGAATGGGGGACATATATACTTATTGTAAGATGGACACTGGCATTATAAGACTGACCCCATTAAACATTAAAAACTTATTGTTTTCTCTTTTCCCTTTACCAAATTTGGGGTACGTCTTATAATCAGGTGCGTCTTATAAATCGAAAAATATAGTATATAAATACAGTCATAGAATAATAATTTTACATGATGACATAAATTGCTCCTTGTTTTTTTATTTGGGGAATTATTTATTTTCAATATCCAGTTTCTTTGAAAAAATAACTTTCACCGGAATATTTTAATTATTTAGCAAATTAGAGTATTTATTGGATGCAAGTTAGTCAATGTCTCTGTATAAACCAAGGCCTGGCATAAAAGTAGAGAATTTATAGCTAATGTGATAGATTCCTTTCCAGGACAGTGGTACAGTACTGAAATAGTCATCTAAAAGTATCTTTACTGTGGAGATTGCACAAGTCCTGTAAGTTGCCATCTAAACTCTAATTTTTCCCTGCTGCGGCATCATGGCACATTAAGAATATGTTGGAACTCATTTGTGTTCCTTTGCTCTGGAACATTGTTTTAATAACGTTGCCCTAGTGTAGTAATTGTGTTCTTTTTTTCCCTCTACTATTCTGACACATAAGATTAACTTCCAGCCTTAGGCCAATCTGTCAAAGAAATGGGGGAATGCTCCTGATGTGACAGATTTGCCAGAGGCTAAAGTTTGAAATGCGATGGATATTGCATCTTGCTCAGAAACAATCTCTGCTCACTGAAGAGAGCTATTACAGAATCCGCTGCACAGAAGTCATTGACGTGCCGGGCATGGTTCACATCTGAAACTCTCCCACAGACTGAAGTTTTTAATAATCTTCCTCTGTGGAGCATGGGGGAGTGCTGTCATAGTACCTGGGAGGCTTTAGAAAGCTGAAGGTCAAATGAGTGCCATTTTCTTGTGTTATTTTATAAGAAAAATGTTTTAAGAAAAAAATACATGTCACATTTACACTTACACTCAGTTTTTATTACTTTAGTGTCAACATTGGAAACGTTTCAATGTGAAATACAAATGTAATCTTTTAATGCCACGTGTCCTAGCTTTTTCGTTTTGTTGGGCCACCAAAATAATTTTTGCATATTTGTTTCATGATATACCGTATATACTCGTGTATAAGCCGACCCGTGTATAAGCCGACCCCCCTACTTTTGCCCCCAAAACCTGGGAAAATCTATAGACTCGCGTATAAGCCGTGGGTGGACCCCAGCACAGGTATACAGCCCCCAGCAGTGGTATACAGGCCCCAGCAGTATGATATACAGCAGCCCCCAGTGGTAGTATACAGCAGCCCCAGTGGTATTGCAGCCCCTATATACAGCAGCCCCAGTGGTATTGCAGCCCCAGTGGTGTATACAGCAGCCCCTATATACAGCAGCCCCAGTGGTATTGCAGCCCCAGTGGTATTGCAGCCCCTATATACAGCAGCCCCAGTGGTATTGCAGCCCCAGTGGTATTGCAGCCCCTATATACAGCAGCCCCAGTGGTATTGCAGCCCCAGTGGTGTATACAGCAGCCCCTATATACAGCAGCCCCAGTGGTATTGCAGCCCTAGTGGTATTGCAGCCCCTATATACAGCAGCCCCAGTGGTATTGCAGCCCCAGTGGTATTGCAGCCCCTATATACAGCAGCCCCAGTGGTATTGCAGCCCCAGTGGTGTATACAGCAGCCCCTATATACAGCAGCCCCAGTGGTATTGCAGCCCCAGTGGTATTGCAGCCCCTATATACAGCAGCCCCAGTGGTATTGCAGCCCCAGTGGTGTATACAGCAGCCCCTATATACAGCAGCCCCAGTGGTAGTATACAGGCAGCCCCAGTAATGCAGGGCCCCCCCAGCCTGACTCCGCTCACCTGGAAAGCAAATTATACTTATCATTGTCCCGCTGCCGTCCGCGCCCGCATCTGCCGACATCGCGATCCTCCATCTTCATGCGTCTTCTTCCTGTTTCCTGTGTTCGGCGCTGGTAATGACGTCATTGGCTGCGCCGAACACAGGAAACAGGAAGAAGACGCATGAAGATGGAGGATCGCGATGTCGGCAGCGGCGGGCGCGGACGGCAGCGGGACAATGATAAGTATAATTTGCTTTACAGGTGACCGGAGTCAGGCTGGGGGGGCCCTGCATTACTGGGGATGCGGGGACTGCTGTATACCGCTGTATACAGCAGCCCCCGCACTGACTCGCGTATAAGCCGAGGGGGGTACTTTTCAGCCCAATTTTTGGGCTGAAAAACTCGGCTTATACGCGAGTATATACGGTATGTACTTTTCCTCGTGCCTTTTTTAAAGTCCTATTTTTAATAGGGGTAAATTGTACAAAAAGTTAAAAAATATAAATCTGTAGTTCAATTATTTTTTTACATTTTTACCCAGATTCTTTTCATCTTATTACTTTCATTTTTTATCTGGGGTCTTTTTTCAAATCATAGTAAATATAAAACACCTATTTTCATTGATATATATTTTTTAAGACTTTGTTAGCAAAGATACAAAACCAGGTAATTACAAACAAAAACACACAAAAATAAAAGGCTCAATTGGTATACCTGTTAGGTATCAAATCTCGCCTACACTATCAGTGCCCTATCAAGACCACTTCCTGACAGCGGAGGATTCATCCTAACTTATATGATGCCCACGCACCACGACGGCTGTCCCTCCGATATCCCTTACCTGTCCCTATAATTATAACTAGATGATAGGATCAAGGTACAATGGAAATGAGACAGCCAAATTATTTCCAATAATCCCACATGGTGTCAGCGGCCTACTTGTTTGCTAATGTGTAACCAACTGGGTTAGGTAAAAACAATAATCGCTCTGTACATCAAACTGGTGATTTGATATAATACCACAATTTTTTCTTTTTAAAAAAAATCACAGATGACACTCCTTTCTCTCTGGTTTCATATGACCAAGAATACTCAGCTTTTTTAGATGATAGAGAAGGCTTTCAATCTTTGGCCTCTGGAGTGTTCTTTAAATCTGGATTCCAATCTTCACAACTTTTTTTTCTTTCTCTATAGACACCTCTACGCATTTCTCCAAACTTGGCTCATCAGGAGGCAATGATACATCTGTGGTATATGTGAATCTTTAAATGTAGTCACCACGTCTGGATGCAGATAAATTTGTTGTTAGGGCAAATTCTAAACAGAAACAAAGGTATGGGTTAAGTGAATGAAATTACAACAATTAATAGAATAAGTAGTTCATTGCTATACCTCTCTCTCTTGATAGATGGTGATTAAAGGGTAACTTTTTCTGTCCTTTTTTAAGAGTGATTTTTATCTAGGTTCATGTGTCCTTAAAATACTTGTTTCCGCTGTACATAACCATATATTTATATGTGATTTTTAAATAATTTTTAGGACACTAAGTCAGACAACTCTATCAATAAATAATACACCTATCTGACACCTCCCAATCATTATACCCAAAGACCGGTTAAATATTTCTAGATATGACATCCAAATATGATGTATGAATAACAACAATAGTCGCTTGCCTAGCTATAATAACAAAACAAGCATGGATTCCACATTATTCAGCAAGATGCTCACTCCATAGGCACCAAGGGAAACGATGCACAAATAGATTGCATATTCACAAAAGACCTATATTTGTCCCATAGTCTCTTGAAAATCCTATTATCAAAGCATTAAGGTACATTAAATATGCATGAATAACAACCATAGTTATAATAACAGAGTTAGCATGGATTCCCCATTATTCAGCAAGATGCTCAATCCAAAGGACACGATGCACAAATAAATTGTGTATTCAAAATTGTGTATTCAAAAAACCTATATTTGTCCCATGGTCTCTTGAAAATCCTATTATCAAAATATTAGGGTACATTAAATATATCAAAATGGTTTCAATTGTTCCGGGCATTTCTTCAGATGATCTCTGGAAACTGTTGCTGATGTTTTCCCTTCATCCTTACTGATTAAACAAGTCTTTCTATTATCAAAGTTAGAAAATAGTTTATGAACTCTTCTCTTTGTCTTGAGAACTATTTCTCCGGGTGTTAAGAGAACAGCTTGTGCACTTTTGTTGTAATTGTTTTCATGTTTCTCTGTAGTTTGATTTAAGTTCATCTCTGCACACTCTTGTACTCTTCTTTTTTATTGAGCTTGAAGACTAGAGTCCCAATAAGCATCTGGTGAGTTGTTTTCAGGAACTAATATTCCCATTTCAAAATCAACTGGTAATTTTCCGGGTCTTGCTCGCATTAAATATGCTGATGTGCAATTGGGGGAACTTACATGGATGTTGTTATACATAACTACTAAGTCAGGTAACTCTTCCGGCCACATTTGTCTCTCTTCCAAGGGCAATGTGTTCAACAAATCTATAACTACCTGATTCATTTTCTCGCACATACCGTTAGTGTGTGGATGATAAGGTGTTGTCCTAATTTTTTTACATCCATATAAATTGCAAAACTCTAGAAACACTTCAGCTTCAAATGCAGGACCTTAATCTGTCAATACCTGTTTAGTGCCATTTGGCTGTAGTGGTGCTCTTTGGCTGTCACGGTCTTTTCTTCTTAAGTTGCATGGTCCACAATTTCTACATCAACTCTCTCTATGGTGCTTCTCATGCCAACTAAATAGAATCTTTCACGTAACAGTATATCGAGCTTCTTCTGTCTGAAGTGTCCTGCTCCATTGTGGTATGCTGTGAACATCTCTCTTTGGTACCACTATATGCCACACCATCTCGTGAGTCCTAGGATTGATAAACCGTCTACACAGCTTACGCTGGTAGATATACAGCTCTTGTCCTTCCACAGGTGTCGCACCCCAGGTGGAGCATACGGGTCAAGTCTTGTTGGGTTATAAGCTCCTTAACTAAGCTAACAGCCGACTCACTGTGTTAGTTCTTTCCACCCATGGTGCGGTAATGGCTTTAGTGTGGTTTCTTGACGTTTAGTACAAGTTTGTTGACACGGGGATGCACTGTGGCAGTGAAAATTATTTTATTAACAAAATAAAATAAAAAAACACAGAGACTCTTAGTGATTCCATATTTGTTACCCCTTCCAGACCCTCGTAACCCTCCACGATCCACTTCTTCTTTCTTCCTGGATAGACCTGCAGTATAGTAAACAGTGAGGTTGCCATTGCCATAACAACAGCGGTTACTAATGCAACGGTTGCCATATGACAGACCTGAGACCTGCACTTTACTATAGTGAACTGATGTTGCTATGGACAGCGCTGAGACCTGCGCTTTACCAATGTTCTATTGTGCAGGTCTCAGTGCTGTCATACTGTATACTAAGCGCTGAGGTCACTATTGCCATAGTAACCGCTGCTACTATGGCAACAGTGACCTCACCACTTACCATGACAATGCTGAGACCTGCACTTTACTGTAGTGCAGGTCTCATCGCTGTCCATAATAACAGTGATTACTATTGCAACTGTGGCCATATGACAGAGCTGAGACCTGCGCTATAGTAAAGCGCAAGTCTCAGCGCTGTCATATAGTAACCGTTGTCATAGTAATCACTAGTGCTATGGACAAAGATGAGACCTGCGCTATAGTAAAGTGGTATAGCGCAGGTCTCAACATTGTCATAGTAAGTGGAGAGGTCCATTGTTGCCATAGCAGCAGCGATTACTTTGGCAACAGTGACCTTACTGCTTAGTATATGACAGCACTGAGACCAGCACTTTACTATAGCCTGGTTCCTGTCCTTTCATATAGTAAGCAGTGAGGTCACCGTTGCCATAGCAACAGTGGTTACTATGGCAACGGTGAGCTCACAGCTTACTATATGGCTATATTCACACACAGCAATTTGGCAGATTTTTGGGAGGATCCGTTTCTGGTGCAGAAACTGCACCAAGAATGGATTCTCACAAGACGCAGCCAAAACGCTGTGTGTGAATGCTGCTGCGCTATTTACTCACCTTCCTGTACTCCCCAGTAATGTCCTGTGTTGTCCTGTCATCCCGGAGGCTGCTGAGATTGGTGCTTTGAGGACCCTGATCATGGGACCGAGTGACATGAATCAGTCACATGGTGCAGTGCTATGTCCTTGAGAACTGTGCAGAGAGCTCTCCATGGCTTCTGCATTCTCCATGATAAGAGAAGATCACTGGAAATCAAGCTGACAGTGCTGTCATGCTCTCCCACTGTGATCTCCAACGATCTCTCATCCTGGAGACTGCAGAAGCCACGGAGAGCTCTCTGCACAGTGGTCTAGGACTTGGCTCTGCACCATGTGACTGATTGATGTCACTTGGTCACATGATCAGGGTCCTCGAGTTACTGGTCTTAGCAGTCTTGGGATGACAGCACAATGCTGGACATCACTGGGAGAGCACAGGAAGGTGATTAAATAGCGCATAAGTATTCACACACAGTGTTTTGGCTGCGTTTTGTGAGAATCCGTTCTTGGTGTGCTTTCTGCACCAAAAATGAATCCTCAAAAAACGCAGCCAAACGTTGTGTGTGAATGCTGGTGCGCTATTTACCTTCAAAACACCATCCCCACTGTCAAATATGGTGGTGGCTGCATCATGGTTTGGGCCTGCTTTTCTTCAGCAGGGGAAGGGAAGATGGTTAAAATGGGAAGATGGACGGAGCCAAATACAGGACAATTCTGGAAGAAAACCTGTTGGGAGTCTGCAAAAGACCTGAGACTGGGACGGAGATTCCAACAAGACAATGATCCCAAACATAAAGCAAAATCTACAATGGAATGGTTCAAAACTAAACGTATCCAGGTGTTAGAATGGATAAGTCAAAGTCCAGACCTGAATCCAATTGAGAATCTGTGGAAAGAGCTGAAAACTGCTGTTCACAAACGCTCTCCATCCAACCTCACTGAGCTCCAGCTGTTTTGCAAGGAAGAATGGGCAAGAATTTCAGTCTCTCGATGTGCAAAACTGATGGAGACATACCGCAAGCGACTTGCAGCTGTAATCGCATCAAAAGGTGGTGCTACAAAGTATTAACTCAAGGGGGCCAAATAATATTGCACGCCCCACTTTTCAGTTTTTTATTTGTTAAAAAAGTTCAAAATATCCAATAAATATTTCGTTCCACTTCACGATTGAGTCCCACTTGTTGATTTTTCACAAAAAAAATAGAATTTATATCTTTATGTTTGAAGCCTGAAATGAGGCAAAAGGTTGAAAAGTTCAAGGGGGCCAAATACTTTCACAAGGCACTGTACCTTTGCTAGATAACTGACTAAAAGGCGTGCACTCTGAGACTTTTTTCATGTGCTGAGGTGCTGATTGAGGGGTCTGGTGAACCCACGTAGGCACTTGAAAAAGAGAAACAATCGCACACTCATGTGTAAGTTTGCAAAAAAATGGGGTCTTTTTTATTCAGGAGCAGCGAGAAACCAACGTTTCAGTCCTTCCCGGACCTTGATCACGGTAGTTGCCTCTTTTTTCATATATGCTCCTATCCTGTTTAGGGTCGATGTCCCAGTGGGTTTTCCAGCTTTGAGGGTAGTAGAACAGAGGAACTTCTTTGACCCTGTTCCAGGGTGCCCTCTTTTTTCATATATGCTCCTATCCTGTTTAGGGTCGATGTCCCACTGGGTTTTCCAGCTTTGAGGGTAGTAGAACAGAGGTACAAACTATAAGAAATAAGGCACCCTGGAACAGGGTCAAAGAAGTACCTCTGTTCTACTACCCTCAAAGCTGGAAAACCCAGTGGGACATCGACCCTAAACAGGATAGGAGCATATATGAAAAAAGAGGGCACCCTGGAACAGGGTCAAAGAAGTACCTCTGTTCTACTACCCTCAAAGCTGGAAAACCCAGTGGGACATCGACCCTAAACAGGATAGGAGCATATATGAAAAAAGAGGCAACTACCGTTATCAAGGACCGGGAAGGACCGAAACGTTGGTTTCTCGCTGCTCCTGAATAAAAAAGACCCCATTTTTTTGCAAACTTACACATGAGTGTGCGATTGTTTCTCTTTTTCAAGTGCCTTTGCTAGATAAGGCAATCAAAACAGTACAGGCATGGAAAGTCCCATTCGTGTCTTGGCTAGGCAGAAAAAACCTACTTAAAAGTACAATCCTCCCCAAATTTTTTACTGCTTCAAATGCTCACCATACATGTGACCGCTTCTTATTTAGCCAAAATTAATTATTTTCAACTACATTTAGGAAAACCACAAGCCGTGGATAAGCTCCAATACAATTATACTACCTAGGAGCAAAGGAGGTATCGGAGCATCTGGCATAGATAAATACTACGAAGCAGTGATGCTCACCAGGGTATCAATTGGATAAGACAACCTAAAGAAAAACTCTGGCTACCTATTGAAGGACACTTGGCTCTGGCCCCCTGAGAACTTTGGCCCTATTACACAACATAGAAGGCAAGAATAGAATTCCCCGAAATGAAATCACCCAGGCCACCCTAAAAATGTGGAAAAAAGGATCCAAACATGCAGCCCCCTCTCTCCCCAATAGTGAATATACACGAAGCAATTCGCCCTCTTTCACGGAAACTGGAGATTGAAGTGGAGACATGATCCCAATCTGGGCCAATGCTACCAATATCAATAGACCAACTATTTCTTTATGGGACACTTCTCACATTCCCTGAACTCAGGAGTTTGGATACATTATCTGATATCAACCTATCAATATTTAGTAAATGAAGGTGCTCAAGTGAAGAGAGCCTACATTGGCCTCTGTGAAACGGACTTGAACGTTGCTTTCACAGATGAACAAATCAGTCATATCTACAACAGGTGGCATGGGCAAATCACAGTATGTAAAGGTGCAAGAGAACTCTTACAAAATAGCGACTCGTTGGTATTATACACCAGCTCAAATACATAAATGGCACCCCTCCACCCCTGACACGTACTGTAGATGTAAGGCGTACATAGCCACCTACTTTCACATCTGGTGGTTTTGCCCATTAATTCAGTCCTATTGGCATGAGATATCATAGATAATCTTGGACGTTCTCTTGTGGAAAATGGAACTCTTGCCAAAAAATATATTTCTCAACCTTCCTATATGGCCTAAGAACACACTAGCATCTTAGCTTGCAAGTAATATCTTAGCTTCAGGAAAGATTTTAATACCCACCCTGTGGAATTCGACCTAAATCCCACCAGGAAATAGGTCTTGGTGAAAATAGACTACTTTTACTTGATGTGAAACTGGAATGAAAGAGAGCGCAATAGGGTCTTATCAATGAGAAACACAAGTTATAGGTGGTCGCTGCTCACCTTGACAGGTTGTGTAACACACAACTAGCATATACACAAGATGGCCGCTGCAGAGTCCACACATAAATGGAAATCGTGGAAAAACAAGAAATACACAGGACTGTGTTACTCTTTATGTTTATTTACATATTCTTTTAATAAAAAATATTTTTTTCTTATCTGTTTGTCTGTGTTCGGCAGCTTTTGGACATCTTTGAAGGTGTTTTCTACAATTTGAAAGTTGCCCGCCATTGATTTCAAACTTGTTCAGCGAACAACTCGGCGAACACCCCACATTCGGTGAATATATCTGATTGCGAACACTGTGGTGTTCCCTTGTCTCTACAGCAGATAGCTGCAGCCTGCAGGCCACAACTGGTGGCTTTACCATGGCTGGTAAGAGGTCACCCTATGTTATTTTTTTTCAAACTACTTCTTTTTAAATAATAAAATATTTTTAAAAAAATGGCATAGTGTCCCCCCATTTTGGATAAATAGCCAAGGCAAAGTTCAGGTCTAGTATTCTGAGGGTGGCAGGAACATGGTTATTAGCCCTTCCCAGCTAAAAAATAGCAGGCCGCAGCCGCCCCAGAACTGGCACCGCAATTAGATGTGCCAATCCGGGTGTTTCGCCCCAGCTTTTCCTGCTGCCCTGATACATTAATAAATAGGGTAATAGAAGGGGTTAACTACAGCTGTCATCAAGTCCTGCATTGGTGATATATAAGACCCCCACATAGTTAACAAACACACACTGAAAAATCATTTATTTGCAATGAAACACAGACAAAAATCCTTTATTTGAAATAAAACATGCAGACACACTCTTCTACTCATTTATTAACCCAAAACATACCCTACGACAGAAAATCCACAACAATGTCCCTCGAAGCATCTCAGCTCTGCTACATTGAAATGATTGGTTATATTACAGTGACCACTCATCACAACCAATATATTGACTGCACCAAGAGTCACGGCTCTGAAAGCGGTGACTTCAAGGAGTTCATCTGATATCACAGCTAGCATGGTTCCCATGGTACGTCAGCTGTGACCTCAGATGAACTCTCTGAAATCACAGCTCACAAAGCCGGATGTCAGTGTGAGAGAGCTGCTTGCAGTGAATAAACACTGTAGGCCTCAGTTCCACTTCAGCAATGGCATAACCTGACACGGCCGCTCACTCCCAGGACTGGAGCATGCTGCTCCATAGAAATAGATGCTTCTGCATGTTCCATTCCAGAAAGCAGGCAGCAGTGCTGGATAATGCCAGTGCATGGGACTGTGGCTTAATGTCACGGGTCACCATAATGTAGCAGAGCCAGAGAGCTTCGCTTGACATCGTGTTGTGAATTACCGTTGAGGGTATGTTTGGGGTTAATAAATGGGTAAAAGAGGGAATCTGTGTATTTTATTTCAAATGAAAAATTTGTTTTTTTTAAATTATTTATAGGATTGGTGAAGAACAGGTCTCATAGAGGCTTAAACATTTCCAATACAGGGCTTGATGACGGATGTCAAGGTTCAGCTGTTAACCCCTTCTATTACCTTGATTGCCATCACTTAAGGGCATTGGGAAGAGACGGGCAAAGAGCCCGGAATTGGCATTTTTAATGAATGAGACGAATCTGGGGAGACTGTGGGCCACTATTCTTACCCTGGAGGGAGCAATAACTATGTGTATCCCCAGGGTGAGAGTACCAACCCCCAGCCATGTGCTTTATCTTGGCTGATATCAGCATTGGGTGGTACTTTATGCCAATTTTTTTAGTTATTTATTTTCACAGTGCACTTGTGAATATGTGTGAGGCTAATGAGATGGATGCAGAGTGACAGTTGCGCCGAAGCTTAGTAAGTATAACAGTCTAGGGAGCTAATGGCTGAGTCAGAACAGCGTTGCTCTACTGTAACAGCTGTTTGACAGGTGTTTGGTATGCCTTTGATTTTGCCTTCCATTGAATTCAATTAGGTTCTGGAGGTTTGAAGAACTCCTGAAAATTTGGCGAAGTGAACTGAATCCGAACACTGAAAGGCTCATCATTACTTATTACTGTATACAGCAAAACATAACATATAAATTCTTATCTAAATTAGGTAACACATTTTATAATCCTTGGGAGAGTGGACAATATACTAAGCATAAAATTAGTACCTCAGATGAGCCCAAACAGCACACGCTGAGTATTTGATGAGTTTTTTATCTCAGGATTTGTAGATAAAACCAGGACAGGAACAATCAGAGGAAAAGTCTAATAGAAACACCTGCACCACTTCTGTATTTAATCATCCACTCCTGGTTTTGGCTACAAATACTGAGGTAAAAAACTCATCAAATACTCTGCGTGTGCACGTGGCCTTAGACAGTGCCTGGAAGGCAAAGTGGATCATGTGTGAAAGCAGACAATCTCACCTGTGGGCCCTATGGTGATCGTTTTCCTGTCTTTCTTTCAATGTTCTTTTTATTGGTACAATGAAAATGACACAATTAGTTGTCTTACAATATGTCTATGGGCATTAAGGGTGCCCAGTCTTGGGATGGCGTCTTTCTCTGCTAATAAAAATAAACTGAACAAATATTCAACATACTGATGAACACTAGTATTCAGTAAATGTCAATCAGCTAGCCATTCTCTAGTCTGTCGTGCATAAGACTGGGAATCAGAGTCCATCTCTTTCATGCTTGTATAAATTTGTTGTCTATTTCCATTATTAGGAGAGTGCTTAAAAGATAGAAGTTAAGTGAATATAGAAGTGAGATTGGAACAAAGACGGGGGGTGAGAGTGGGTGTCCAGAGAGTATAGGAGATAATAGAGGCAGAAAGGGGTTAGAGAGAAATGCAGTGGGGTTTGAAGGGGTAAAGTGTTTGTTGGCTCAGAGGGAGAATAATAATTTAATAATTTTTATTAATTTATATAGCGCTATTAATACCAAAGTGCTTTACATACATCTGCAACACTGTTCCCAATGGGTCTCACAATCTAAATATCCTATCAGTATGTCTTTCAAGTGTGGGAAGAAACCAGAGTGCCCGGAGGAAACCCACACAAACACGGGGAGAACATACAAACTCCTTCGCAGATGTTGTCCTTGGTGGGAACTGAATCCAGGACCCCAGCACTGCAAGGCTGCAGTGCTAACCACTCACCTACTGTGCCACACATTTATGTCTCATTCAGCAGTATTTGTGGACATCCGGACTTGCTTGTGATGCGCCCCAGTGCCGTGGAGAACTCGGAACCTGGCTTTGGGTACTTCTGGGGAGTCACAGGGGTCGAGACCCGGCTCTGTGACCCTGGGTATCAACTTTAAAGTTCAGGAATGGAGGTCATGAAGCCACACGTGTAATTTGGCTATTAGGGCTAACGCTGCGGTGCGTGACCTCTGGGGATGATGGGAGTGCAGCTATGATAATATCGCTCCCCATGGGTGGAGCAGTTCCCCAGGGCAAAAGGTAAAGTTTATGGCGATGGTAGCAGGACTGAGGGCACAGAATAGCTGACAGACAGTTGACTGGCTCCACTTCCCAGGTCTGCTTCCTTCCTCAGACCCTTTCCTATGGGTCCCTCATGCTGGCTAGTCTCTTTCCTGAGACGAGCCTCACTCTGCTCCAGTCCACAGGACGTCTACACAGCCCTCCTAGGAGCTGAACAGTCTAATCCCACCTCGGGCCAGAATTTATAGGGTTGCTCCCCTGAACCCATGGTTCAGAGCTCCCTCTTCTGGTCTGGAGCCAAAAAAGGTGTTGTATGCAGTGGACTTACTTGGTGTGGATACCCCTCCTTGCTTCCAGGCATGACATCACCCCCGAGGGAGGCAATGATATTGTGGCTACCGGACTCTGGGGTGCCACATTCCCCCTAGTTAAACTCAGTACTCCTGGACCGAGGAAATATTTTTTAAAGCATAACATTAGTAAATAACAATTGAAAAGGTGTACATAGTCTTAAAAATGAAAAATTACAAAAACCAATAAAAATTGAAAAACAGTCACTACGGCACTTAATCCTTTCACCATTGATCGATGATTAATTTTTTTACAAAATTGTCTTCACCACAACCAGTCCTCTGGCTTATTGGTCCATATTTAAAGTAAATGTTCAAGAATATTCAAAAGTTCATACAGTAAGTCCTGTAGGCATGGTACGCTTGGTGGTTGCTTCCTTACATAGTTACATGGACAAAACATTTACATTTTAACCTTGTTTACACCCTAATCTTGGTATCTAACAGGAATTTGACCTTGGGTACTGCACTGGGATCTTCGCAGCACAGGTGTTTCTACTAATGACCTAGTCTGGTCAAATGTGTCTGTTGGTGTTTCACTAATGATTGTACTGCATGTAGGCCTATGTCTCGCTGGTATGCTCAGCAGCTTTCTGCAACTCCTATGACTCACCATGGGACTGACATATTCACCGTTAGCAGGTGGTTGATTCTCTTGTTCTGCTGCGGCTGGTGGTCCTTCAGGTGGCTCTTGAGTCTCACCTGACTCAAGCACGACTACTTGAGGAAAGGTCAACATACTGACTACTATTGCTCCATTTATTTGAGTCCACATTTTGGGAAAGTCTCCAAGAATGGTATGGTATCATCTCTTCTTTTTCTTCTTGGGGTTTAGGTGGCTTTGACTTCTTCTCTGTGTCTTAATTGTTCAGGGCATTTCTTCAAGTGATCTCTAGAAACTGCTGCTGAGGTCTCTCCTCCATTTTTACTGATTAAGCATATTTTGGTGTTGTCAAAGTTTGAAGGCAATACAGTGTATAGGCTCTGCCTCCCACTGGTCATCCAGTTTATTGGTTCACCTTTTTCTCTACAGGACTTGTTCTTCTGGTGTTAAGGGAACTGCAGGAGTGTGTTTATTATAGGCTTTCTCTTGCCTTTCTCTGGCTTGGGACAGGTTTCATTCAACACACTTGCACTTTGCGATACTGCTATTGCCGTTCTGTATCCCAATCTGCTTCTGGTGGGTTTGTCGCTGGGGTTAACACTCCCATGTCTAGGTCTATGGGCAACTTGCCATGTCTTGCCCTCATCAGGTATGCAGGATTACAATTGGTGGAATTCACAAGAATATTGTTGTACAAGTCCACTAAATCTGGCAACATTTCTGGCCACATGCTTCTTCCAATGGCAGTGTCTTCAACTGGTCTATCACTACCTGGTTCATCTTCTCACACATGCCTTTGGTCTCTGGATGGTACAGCGTCATTCTTATATTCTTGCATCCGTACAAGTTATAAAACTCCTGGAACACCTCTGCCTCGAATGCTGGGCCTTGATCCGTTAGGACTTGTTCAGGATAGCTACGGGGTCTACAGAAATGAGTTTGGAAGTCTCTAACCGCAATCCTCACTGTCAAGTCTTTTACTAGCACTACTACCAAGAAACAGGAATAGTGATCTACAATGGTCAGGGCGTAGACATAGCCTGACCAGCTCGGGGTCAGCTTCACATGAATCAAGGCTATGAGTTCAAGTGGTTGCCTGGTGATAATAGGCCTTAGAGGAGATCTTTGACTGTCATGATCCTTCCTTCTTAGTTTGCACGGGCCACAATCTCTGCACCATGTCTCGATGGCCTTTCTCATGCCAACCCAGTAGAATATGTCATGTAAAAGCATCTCGAGCTTCCTCCACCTGAAATGTCCTGTCCCATCGTGGTACACTTCCAGGACCATCTGGATGTCTCTCTTTGGGACCACTATCTGCCACACCAATTCATGGGTTTGTGCGTTGATGTGCCGCCAGCACAGTTTACCCGCATAGATGAATAACTTGCCCTTTTCTTTCCACAGCTGTTGTGCATCTGGACAAAGGCATGAGTTGGCTTGCTTCAGCAGCTCTTTGTCTAAGTTCATGGCTTGGTCACTGTTTTGCGTCTCTGCCTAACCGTGGTGGGGTAGGGGGTTGAACGTGGCTTCTTGCATGAGAGACCGCTTGTGAGTCGGTCGACAGGGTAGGGGGTACTCGGATACCAGGACTGAAGGTTACTTCAATGGGGGATCACGGCTGGTCAGTTCCCGGTTCCGTGCCCTTGACCCTCAATGGTGGGGGATGATGATGATGGATGGGGAAACGGTAATGTGACGCCACCTGTGGTACCTGGTAACGTAGATACCAGCGCTGCAGCCGGCCGCTGAGGTGATGGAGGTACAGCTCAGAGTAGTACAGCTCCCCACAGGAGGAGCTTTACCTCAGGTCAGCGTGGTGGGATGAGAGGAGTAGTAGTCCTCACCTCTTTGATGCTGTGGGAGCCCTCTGAGCGGAGGAGGAAAGGAACACAGACACCACTTCAACTCAAACGTTTCTTTACTGGTACCGGGCAGATGTTGAAGTACACAGTACAGTCTGGTTTAGCGGGGACTAATGGGATCTAATCAGGGCCTAATGGGATTGAATATTGCCTAGGGGAGATAATTGTTTTGTTACAACAGGTTGCTGAAACTGCTAACCTCGGGCAGCATTAAGTCCTGCAGAAAGAGATAAAGGCCCTGATGCAGAAGCAGCAGGTGGAGCTGTCTGGTGGAGAAGTTGGCAGTGTAAAAGTAAGTGACCCAATCCTCGTTGCAATACCCCCAAAGAGTGAAATGTTAATCTGGTGTAAGGCAGCAATAGGCCTTAGAGGGCAAGATTACCAAGCCTTGGTGAAGCCTGTGTACTCAGACAGTAGGCTCACTCTCCTGACAGCCAGAAGGGTAGTTGATGTCTGCAAGGGGAGAGTACCTGTACGTGTCTTAAACTGTGGTGTAGAAGAGGTCAAACTCCCCAGGTAGACTACCATCGCTAAGTTATATACTGTCAGTAACAACGCAATCATGGCAGTGGAGCCCTTGGACCCAGGAGGAGGACAATAGCTCAGAAGGGAAGCTGGAGGATTGGGGCCAGAAGCTGCATGTAGGTACTACTCCACCCCTTCACACCAAAAGCATGGCATTTATTGGGTAGTGCAAGAATATGAACAGGTCTTTAGCAAACATCCTTTACACTTTGGGTAGGTAAAAGTGGTACAACATCACATCCTCACAGGTGTTCATTTGCCCATTAAAGTGAGATACAAGCCTGTACCGCCAGCTCACTATCAATGTGTCAGATGTTACGGGAAATGAAGGAGGCTTGAGTGATGAGAGATAGTTGCAGCCCCTGGACAGCTCCACTAGTCCTGGTAAAAAAGAAAGTTGGTACAATGAGTATGTGTGTAGATTACAGGCAGATAAACTGCATTACACATTAGGATGCCATTTGGACTCTGCAATGCACCAGGAACGTTCCAAAGGCTGATGGAGTGTTGCCTGGGGCACAGAAACTTTGAAACCGTGCTACTGTACCTAGATGATGTCATAGTCTACTCGTAGATGTATGAAGAACATTTGGAGCACTTGGCTGAGGTATTTGAGGCATTATCTAAATTTGGCATGAAAGTGAAGCCATCTAAGTGCCTCTTACTGAAGTCTAAGGTACAGTACCTGGGATATGTGGTTAGTGCTGAAGGTGTGGCACCAGACCCTGACAAAGTCACAGTGAGCAGGGACCGGCCAAGGCCCAATACCATCAAAGAGGTACGGCAGTTCCTGGGGCTGGTAAGATATACCGGAGGTTCATCAAGGGCCTTATCAAGATGGCATCTCACCCATGCAAGATCTCCTGGTAGTCCAGTCTAAGAAAGCCAAGAGCCCAAGTCCACTGTTTGAATGGGGTAGTAAAGAAGAAAACTCCTTCAAGCAATTGAAGTGGGCCCTTACAGGGGATGAGATCCTGACCTACCCTCACTATGGCCAACCGTTTGTGCTGTATACAGATGCGAGCAATGTGGGATTGGGAGCAGTGTTATCCCAGGTGCAGAGAGGCAAGGGGAGAGTAATTGTCTTTGCCAGCAGGAAGCTCTGTCCTACAGAAAGGAACCACAACAACTATAACTTGTTTAAGCTAGAGTACCTCGCAGTGGTCTGGGCAGTAACAGAACGTTTTAAGCACTACCTGGCTTCAGCAAAGTTTACCATCTACATGGACAATAATCCACTGACCCATCTAGAGACTGCAAAGTTGTGTGACCTGAAGCAGATATGAATGGCCCGGTTGTCCAATTACAACTTCACCATCAAGTACCGGGCAGGGCACAAGAATGCCAATGCTGATGCGCTGTCAAGGATGCCCCACTTGCCAGATGCAGGAGAAGACCTGGAGGAGCTGGAAGAGGCAGAGCTACCAGCTTTTCACCCCAGCAAAGTGTCCAGTGTTCTCATGAGGTGAGAAGCGAGTGGCCAATCATGCAAGAGGCCATGTTCAACCTGTTACCCCACCATGGTTAGGCAGAGATGCAAGATAGTGACCCAGCCATCTCCCTAGTTAAAGAGCTGTTGAAGCAGGCTGACTCATGCCCAGATCCAGGTGCCCCGCCAGAGGCACAACAGCTGTGGAATGAGAAGGGCACCTATCAGGGTAAGCTGTGCAGGCGACAAATCAACGCACAAACCCATGAATTGGTGCAGCAAATTGTAGTTCCAGAGAGAGATGTCCATATGGTCCTAGAAGCGTACCACTATGTAGCAGGACACTTCGGATGGAAGAAGCTTGAGGTGCTGTTACGTGAAAGATTTTACTATGTTGGCAAGAGGAAAGCCATTGATAACTGGTGTAGAAACTCTGGCTTCTGCAACTTGAGAAGGAAGGATTGTGATAGTCAGAGAGCTCCTCTACAGCCAATTGTCACCAAACAGCCACTTAAACTTGTAGCCTTAGATCACGTAAAGTTGACCCCGAGCCGGTCAGGCTATGTGTACGCCCTCACCATTGTAGATCATTATTCACGCTTCTTGGTTGTAGTACTAGTAAAAGACCTGACAGCAAAGACAGCGGCAAATGCCTTCCAAACCTATTTCTGCAGACCCCATGGCTATCCTGAACAGGTACTGACAGTTCAAGGTCCAGTCTTTGAAGCAGAGGTGTCCAGGAGTTTTGCAACTTGTACAGATGCAAAAAGATAAGGACAATGCTTTACCATCCACACACCAATGGCATGTGCGAAAAGATGAATCAAGTGGTAATAGACCTGTTGAAAACACTACCCATGGAAGAAGGAAGCATCTAGCCAGAAAAGTTGCCAGATTTAGTGGATTTGTATAATTATGTTCTTGTGAGTTCCACCAATTGTACCCCTGCATACATGAAGAGAGCAAGACCAGGCAAGTTGCCCATAGACCTAGATATGGGAGTGTTAACCCCAGAGACAAACCCACCAGAAGCAGATTGGGATGTAGACCGTCAACAGAAATATCGTAAAGTACAAGAGTGTGTAGAAAGAAACTTGACTCAAGCAAGAGAAAGGCAAGAGAAAGCCTACAGTAAAAACACACCTGCAGTTCCCTGAGAAACAGAAGAGCAAGTCTTGAAAAGAAAGCGAAAAACCAACAAACTGGATGGCCAGTGGAGGCAAAGCCCTATATAGTAATGACTTCCAACTTTGACAATACCTAAGTCTGCCTAATCAGTAATGATGGAGGAGAAACCTCAACAGCAGTATCAATAGACCATCTAAAGAAATGTCCTGAACAGTTGAAATACAGAAGAGAAGTCCCAGATCTAACTAAACCTGTGAAACAAAGAAGTAATCATCCATTCAGTACTGGGAGACTTTCCCAAAACATGGACTCAGATCAATGGAGCCATAGTAGTCTCAATAGTGACATTTTCCCAACGTGTAGCTCCTGAACCATTTGATATTTCAGAAGAGCCAGAAGAACCACCAGCTACAGAACAACAAAAAAATCAACCACCTGTTAGCGGTGAAACTGTCAGTTCCATGGTAAGCCTAAGAAAACACTCATTGCTTAATCCTCTTTCTATGAGCCTCCTGCTCCCACTCTTTGAAATCCTGTTTGGTGGTGACTCGATTTACCCTCATCACATACCACCCCTTGCGACCCTTTACTTTCAGGAAGGGCACCACCTTCCCAACATAGAGGGTACAGAGTCAAGAGGGCAGATTGTCCATGGTGGTCCTGTTCACTTAGCACTGGTTGCCACTGCCCTTTTTGGCTATGATGCCATGCCCCTACCTCTGAACCTCTGAAAGAAGTCCACCACCTTGCCCCCGGTACATTGGTTCTTAAAGCTGGCTCTCTTAAATTCATCCAAACACTCTTGGGCGAGGGCATTTGTGAGCCTCCTCTCTTCTAAAAATGACAAGACCCGAGGTGGTTCAGGCCTATAAGGATCCTTGCTCTGAGGGGGTAAAGGGCCCCACGTGGCATTCTCTCAGTTGAAGGCCTCTGGTGGGGTTTTTTTGGAAGGCAGGAAAACAGGGGCTTCTGGCACTACCTGCTCCTTGATCTCCAACTCCCCCAGCTGCAAAGTTGCTAAGGCCAGACAGGCTGTAGGATACTCCCTCTGATTTGTAGATGTATTGGGCCTGCCTATTATATGGAACGGCTCATGTCCTAAGCTCCATTCTAGTGCTAACACTTCAGGCATCTGGGATCAACACTGTATCCAGATCTCACTGTAGACCAGGCCGAACACATGGTGCGCAGTGTAGCTCCAGCTCCCAAATGTAGACATCTACTGCTTCTCTCTGGGCTGCTCTGATGGCAGTGGAACACCCTCAGCCCCTGGGGTGGTGATGAAAATCATCTCCAGAGCAGGCATCTCTTGGGATGGATTAATCTTCAGACTGCAGGGACACGGTAACACAATGTTGCTGCTCTGCATGGCAATCTGTACTTCTTTCCTTTGACTAGGGTCCTACCTCTTCCAGTGCCAGGATCCAATCACTTAGGAGATATTATTGTTTGCCCAACCTCGTAGCCTTAAGCTTATTATAAATCCCTCCATGGGATGGGCTGCAGAAGGCACCTGACTTACATATCCTTATGCCACAGGAACAACTTGGGCTTGTGGTTGGGGGTATTGAAGCCTGACATATTTGGAGAAGAAATAAGTGAAAGAAAATAGTTTTTTCAGCTCACCAATTTATCTGGTATATTGAATAAGGCTAGCGGGCAATGCACCGACAGGTCCGAGAGCTAGTTCCCATATGAAGGATAAAGTAGTGTAACAGAAAAACAAGGAATTTAAAAAAAAAAAAGGGGGTTGTGACTTGTGACACGTTTCGAACCTGAGTCTCATTTCCTTGGTGAGACTATTCACATTAAACATACTTTCCTTCTTTTTGGTGCTGCTTCGTTTAATGTCAGTTTTGCTGCTAGCATCATTGATTACTTCTCCATGTGCTTCCGGTTGATGATCACACTCATTACCTTTTATATAGTTCCTTGTACAAGCAGAGGGCACCGGTTGTAGAGAATACACATTCCCTCACTAGCCACACTGGAAGAAAGTATCTCTGGCGTCTTGCTGCTGCTTAACCCATGTTGTTGTTTATACCCTTTCTGGGACAATTTGTGTTATATTCATCTGGTGTATTCCCCTGTTGTGTAGCCTTCCTTATGTTTTATTCATGAAGACTTGGGACTAGTGTTCTTGCTGGCCATCTCACTAGTGAGGATGACATCAGGGCCAGTGAGAGACTAGGTACCCTGGTCAGCGGCGGGGTGGAAGAACCCACGTAGGAATAAGGAGCTTGGGGTTCAGCTTTAGGTGAGTGCAGGAGGTGCCCCATCTCCCACTCTCTACCATCAGGACACATAGTTGAAATTGTGTTCCCTTGTTTGTGACAGCGCATGTCGGGGGTTCCTTGGTATCTGGAGGAGCCCAAGTAATCATGAAATGTCATTATAACCAGCCCTAACATTTTTCAGGCTCTATTTGGGATCTTGCTGCAGCTTTCACACACATTAAGCAGACTAACAGGAAGTGATGGATCTGTGAAAGTAGGTGGTGCAGCAGCTGCAGCATATCATGAGTCTGCTGGTTGCAGCTCACGCTGAGAACCCAAGATAGCCCTCACAGACAGGTTTTTTTTGGAGGGTGTGATAACTTCATGGTATTTAGGGGAACTTGTAAATAGAGATGAGCCACCACCCTGGTGTTCGAATTAGATTCGTTGAATCGGGTGTGTGTTCGTCGAATGTTCATTGAATGTTTGTCGAACAAATATAAAACAGCTTCTTCCAACTTAGGACCGGGGGGAGCAGCTCCAGGGAGCGGGGAACGCAGCAACAGGAAGTGGGGAGCGAAAGACCCACTAGGGGAACCCGCCGGCTTTCCTGCTCTGTGCTGCACTCCCCGCTCCCTGATGCCCCCTCCCCACTCCCTGAAGCTGCTCCCCCCGCCCTGTCCTAACTTAGGATCGGCTGCAGAAGCGGCGGGGGGGAGCGGGGAGCGAAGGACCAGGACGGGGAAGTCGACTGCAGTGAGAAGACTTCACCTCCGGCTTTCCTGCTCTTTGCTGCGCTCCCCGCTCCCTGATGCCCCCTCCCCGCTCTCTGGAGCTGCTCCCTCCACCCGGTCCTAACTTAGGATCAGGCGGGGAGGCGGTGGGGGTAGCAATGAGGGGGTATCAGGGAGCGGGGAGCGCAACACAGAGCAGGAAAGCCAGTGGTGAAGTCTTCTCGCTGCTGGCTTTCCCGTCGGTTATTTCAAATGATCAGCTGATGCATATCAGCTGTTCATTTGAAGTAGCCGCGGTGCTGTCAGGGTTCATGTGAGTTCATTCAGCATGAACTCACATGAACTTTCCCACAGCCACCCAGCGCACAGCTCAGCTACATCTCTGATAGAGGTTCTCTACCAGAGATGTAGTTGAGCTAAAGAAGAAAACTGGATTGGACTACGTCCGACGGAAGATAATTTTTTTTAATAAACATAGAGTCTAAGTGTTGTTTTGGTTTTTTTTTCATGGCGATCATGTTTACTATTGGCGTGACCCCATGAATTTCAGGCTTAGGGCCAGCTGATAATACAAAGCTGGCCCTAACCCCTTTATTACCCAGTGAGCCACTGCACCAGGGCCCTGGATGAGCTGGATACAGCGCCAGAAGATAGTGCTTCTATGAACGCGCCATTTTATGGGGTGGCTGCAGGCTGCAATTTGCAACGGGAAGGGGGGCCCAGAACGCTTGGGCCTCCGTGCGCTGCGGATTCCAGCCCCCAGCTGCCTAGTTGTACCTAGCTGGACATAGAAACAGCACGAAGACCCATGCATTTTTTTTATTATTTTATGAAATTCATGAAATAATAAATAAAAAGGGCTTCCCTATATTTCCGTTTCCAGGCAGGTACAAATAAGCAGCTAGGGGTTGGTGGCCAGCCGTTGCTGCCTGCTGTACCTGGCTGGCATACAAAAAGACGGCGAAGCCCATGTCAAAATGTTTCTGAAAAATTCTTAAAACAAAAAAAAAGGCACTGCATCTTTATTAACCCCTCGACCATCATCTCTGTGATGGAGTAGATGGTCGAGGGTTACTAAAGATGTAGTCCCTTTTTTGGATTGTGTTATGGATTTTTTGCAAAAATTTCAACGTGGGCTTTGCCGTATTTTTGTACGCCAGCCAGGTACAGCAGGCAGGAATGGGCTGCCCCCAGCTGCCTATTTGTACCTACCTGGAAACAGAAATAGAAATATTGGGAAGCCTTTTTTTTATATTATCTCATGAATTTCATGAAATGATAAAAACAAAATGCGTGCGGCTTCGCACTATTTCTGTGTCCAGCCAGGTACAACTAGGCAGCTGGGGCTGGAATTCACAGCGCAGGGAGGCCCAAGCTTTCTGGGTCCCCTCCGCTGTGAATTGCAGCCCGCAGCCACCCCAGAAAATGGCACATTCATAGAAGCGCCATCTTCTGGCGCTGTATCCAGCTCATCCAGGGCCCTGGTGCAGTGGCTCACTGGGTAATAAAGGGGTTAGGGCCATCTTTGTATTCATGGGGTCCCGCCAATAGTAGACATGACCACCATGAATTTCTAGTAAAGTTTTTTAAAAAAAACAACACAGAGAAAAAATTATTTATTAGAAAAACAAAACAAAACAACAATTAGACTCCATCTTTATTAAAAAATTATCTTCCGTCTGACGTAGTCCAATCCAATTTTCTTCTTTAGCTCAACTACATCTCTGGTAGAGAACTTCTACCAGAGATGTAGCTAAGCTGTGCACTGGGTGGCTGTGGGAAAGTTCATGTGAGTTCATGCTGCATGAACTCACATGAACCCTGACAGCACCGCGGCTACTTCAAATGAACAGCAGATCTGCATTAGCTGATCATTTGAAATAACCGGAGGGAAAGCCAGCGGTGAGAAGACTTCACCGCCGGCTTTCCTGCTCTGTGCTGCTTTCCCCGCTCCCTGATACCCCCTCATCACTCCCCCCGCCGCCTCCCTGCCTGATCCTAAGTTAGAACCGGGTGGGGGGAGCAGCTCCAGGCAGCGGGGAGGGGGCATCAGGGAGCAGGAAGAACAGCACAGAGCAGGAAAGCCAGTGGTGAAGTCTTCTCACTGCCGTCAACTTCCCCGCCCTGGTCTTTCGCTGCCCGCTCCCTGGTGCTTTGCTCCCCGCCTGGTCTTAACTTAGGATTAGAATGGGAGGCAGCGTGGTGAGCGGACGATCGGGATGGAAGGCTGCGGGGGGCAGAGGATCGGGCTGAATGATTGTTTAAAAGCCTTGAACATAACCTTGAACTGCCGAATTGAAGCTAATTGTTCGCATTCGTCGAATGACTCGAACACAGCCCAAAACAGCTCGAATTTGAGACTGGCGAACATTTCAAATCGAACATCGCTCATCTCTACTTGTAACTGTACTTTAAGCTCCACCATAATTACTTAGGAAATCTGAGGCTGGCAAGATACTAGTCTAAGGGTGCCGTCACACGCATCAATTTAGTGATCAATATTGTTAGCGATCACATGCACGCGCGATCACTAACAATATTGTTCATATCATTGGTGAGCTGTCACACAGGCAGACTCACCACCCGATGTGGACCAGCGAGAACGCTGGTAACCATGGTGCGTGTGAACGTGGCCCTTTACTACTAGTATAAAGGAAAACAGTAAAAAGAGACAAAAAGGTGAACAGATACAACAAAAAGAACTCCAATTCTTCTCCTTAGAGGGACCCCACCACATCCACTGGAAAGATAATTGCAGCTTTCTCCAGAGACAACTCCTTCACCGGTCAGCATAGAATGAACTATAGTTTGCATATGAGAGAGTAAGGAGTGGGTTTATATAGCAAAAAGGAATTACAGCAACTGAGATAACAACTACATGTAAATCACAGCAGGATAAAAAAGGAACCTTAACCTCTTCAGCACCAGATGAAAATAAATAAACATCTGATCAGGATAAACAATGAGGCGAATCCTATCATATGGGTTGGTACCCTCCACCATGGGGTGGGAGCTACACAGATTTGTGTATTTGTTTACCACTGTATGAGACTGTTTGAAATGATGAATACAAAATATTAATAACAATAATAAAGACCTGAAGGTGAACTTTGGGAGATTTGAGCCTACATATAGCTTTAAGCCCAACGCGTTAGTGCTGATATAGGTTTAATACTGTAATAGCTCTCTGATTTTTGTATTGCCTCAGCACTTTGCATCTTAGTTCTATAGAATATGCACTTTATGGAAAAATTTGTAAAGTTTATAATGTTGACGCTTACTGTGTTATGACTGTTTTGTTTACTTTGAAATGAACACAGATTAACCATAAACAAGGAGGAGGCTCTAAAGAGGATCTGACATCAACTAAACCTGGGACCTTCTGATCCAAAATCACCCCCCTATCCCGAGGTATCATCAGTCTGCAACACACTTGTGACAGTTTCATTACAAATGTAGCCAAATAAAAATGTTACTAAAACACTGCAAGTTCATAGCATTTTTTAACAAACCTTTAAATATAGGAAAAGCAAAATCTGCTTGATAAAAACTTTAAATGAACTATCCACCTTTAATCAAGGTTCTTTTAAGTTTACAATTTTGAGCCACCATTTTTTGAGTACCATGCATGAATGAATATAGCAACCTCATGATGTTCACCTAGTGAGTACAGAGTCAGAATTCCAATATTTAACTCAACTTGATAGGGAATTCTGAGCTCTGATCACAATACAAATGTGCAGTATTTCAAATATGTTACTTGAATATAATAGAAGATTGTAACAACTGAGTTGGAGCACATTGATGAGCAATTTGCACTATTTATGATATTCACTAGAAATAGCCAATATGACTTTGGTTATAAGATTCATTTGAGAAAATTCTGAAATATTCAGCATATTTCTTTTCAGCATACATCAGAGAAAACTTGAGTACTGTTATTTTGGGCTTTTAGTAGGAAAAGAAACCATGTTTTTTTTTATTTTATTTTTTTAGTACTTATAAGAAAGCTTTTAGTTACATTCCTAATTGCTGAAGGTTGACCTGATGTTTCTCTGCAAGTAACTGAACATTTCTGTGTTTACTTAGGGAGCTGATATTTATATGAAGTATACTTGATGTAAGATTTTAAAGAATACCAAGACACCAATACAAATATCTTCCTTTTTTCATGTCTCATATTCACTGTCTCATTTTCCTTTGTTGTGCTGCTGTAAATGGTTGATACTTATTTATAGGATAACATATTTCATACTACTGTTAGTGAATTAAATGAAGCAATTATCTCAATGAATGGCAGTACCAGATGTTCCCTATGTACTCTATGATACTAAATTCACCAACCAGAACCTAGATTTACTTATATGCGTAAATATGTTGCCTAGTACTGCACACAAGGTATTTACTCACAATGGAGCACACAATCTATTTTCAGGGACATGCATAATCTATGTAACCTATATTAAAAGAGTTGACCCTGAAGCTTAGCTGAAGGGAAGGAGGGTTGGTTAATGAAGACTCACTTACATGTAAGGGAACACATGATATCACCAGCCCAGTTGAGGTTTATGATTAAGCGGGGAGTCAATGGCTTCCTGTTTTACCAGTCTTTGGAGGCCACAGATTCCTTTAGGTGTGGGACACATACAAGAAATCAGCATCCCTGTGCAAACGGTGCAGTGATGTCACTAGACCTCTCTGGCTACACTTGGATGCTAGTCAAGGGTAGTCGAGTGTGAATTTTAGGTAAATCTATTATAACTGCTGCACCCAGTATACTAAGTCATACATTGCTGGAATCAGAGTCTATTCTTTCCTTATATTGTTGTCAGATTACATAGCAAAGTCCTGCTGACAGATTTCCTTTAACAATTGTAGATGCCACACAACACTTCTGACAAATTACTTCCTGTGGTAAATCATATGTGTTGGCTTCTCGTGTGTATGTTCTTTTGCATGTTGCCAACAAACAAATTTAGGCACTCGGCAGGCTGTTTAAGAAGAAAATAAGTAGTGGATGTTCCAGCTTGTAAATGCTAGGAAATTTAGCTCTCTATGAGTACATGAAGTGACATCATCTAATCATTTCGCAGTCAAGCGACCAGCAATCAGTGCAAGCCTCAAGTTCTCCTCTCCGTTTCGTCAAACTTGTCTTTCTATTAGATAAGTCGAACTCTTTAGTAGTAATGGCCCAGTCACACATAACGACCGTTCCAGCGATCCCGACAGCGATAACGACCTGCCAGGATCGCTGGAGCGTTGTTGCTTGATCGCTGGGGAGCTGTCAAACAGGCAGATCTCCCCAGCTATCAGGGCTATGGGAGCCACCTCCCACATCGCTGAAGGCAATGTCAGCATCCTCCATGCTTAGCGCTGTCTGTAAGGCAGCTCTAAGCAGGGAGAATGCTGGTAACTATGATAAACAGCGGGTATCCAGGCATCGCACGCTGCCTGGATACCCGCTGTTTTTCATAGTTACCAGCCTGTTTGACAGCTCCCCAGCGATCAAGTAACAACGCTCCAGCGATCCTGGCAGGTCGTTATCGCTGTCGGGATCGCTGGAGCGGTCGTTATGTGTGACTGGGCCATTACTACTAAAGAGTTCAACTTATCTAATAGAAAGACAAGTTTGACGAAACGGGAGTGATTACCATGGTTACCAGCCAGTGAGGTCACTGATCGCTGGTTTCTCGCTGTCACACGCAGCGATGCGTGCTGACAGCGGGAAACCAATGCTCAAAAAATGACCCAGAGCACTTTGCAGCGATCAGCGACCTCACAGCAGGGGCCTGACCGCTGCAAAGTGTCACACAGAACGACATCGCTGGAGAGATTGTTGTAACGTCACAGTTACAACGATCTCTCTAACGATATCGTTATGTGAGACAGGGCCTTAATTGTTTGGTGTTATCATTGGCACAATCATCATTCTCATCCTCCTGCGGAACTATTTCTCCTTCCCAATGCCAAATATTCATTCCTGATTATGTGTTGTGAGCAGGTGAGCGGCTTCACAGCACCACCATTTTATACCAGTGTCACTAGTGATAGGGCACTATTGCGCCTCTTGTCCCCCTCCCTATTTTATTTTTATAGAAAACAATAGAGTCCTAGGTCATGCTCTTCATGCATGAGAATCTGTATGCTACAATACTCGTTGGAGGACATGCATAGTGTTGACATGAGGCAAAAGCTGGCTTCACATTGGCGTTCCCCTGGAGGGGAACCGCCATGTGAGCGCAGACACCGCAAGTGCCTATCTTTATAATGGGGACGCTCGGTGCTGCGCTTGACTGCACTTGACCGTGCGCTTCCATTCACTGCCATATGTGAATTGTACGCAGGCAGACGCCTGCGCACAAATCACGCACTCTCGTCCGCACCAGGAATGCAACATGTCGCGTCCCTGGTGCGGACGAGACTGTGTGATTTGTGCGCAGGCGTCCGCCTGCGTACAAATCACATATGGCAGTGAATGGGAGCGCACGGTCATGCGCAGTCTCCCTATTATAAAGATAGGGGCTTGCGCTGGCTGCGCTCACATGGCGGTTCCCCTATGCAGAACGCTGCAGAGGGGAACGCCAATGTGAAAACAGCCAAAGTGATCAATATTGCATAATCAAAGTATTAGACCATTGCTGTTAAAGAAAAATTTTATAATTTTTTATAGGTTCCCAAAAAGGATTCCAACATTATCTTATTACCAAGATAAGCTCTGTTATCTGCTTCAAAGCTTATGTCAAGTAAACATCTGCCACACCCATGACAGACCAACATACCCCTCTACAAGTCATGCAAACATTTCCCTTCTTATTCCAGCATTGAGGCTCCAACAATAAGCCAAAGTAGCAACATCTAGAGTATATTTGAAATGATAGACAAGATGTTTTATCTGGCTTTTTGAGAACCTGGTACACGTGATTAAACACAGACACATCAGTTGAACAGCCAGATTTAGTCATACATAGACTGTGCCCATTCTAAGGCAGCTACCTAGAACCCCGATCCCATGGAATTCTGGGTTATCAACTTGGCCAATAATTGACCTTGTCTGCTA
This sequence comes from Allobates femoralis, assembly GCA_033576535.1. Taxonomy (NCBI): domain Eukaryota; kingdom Metazoa; phylum Chordata; class Amphibia; order Anura; family Aromobatidae; genus Allobates; species Allobates femoralis. The sequence continues at coordinate 172,477,443 of JARQOC010000004.1, forward strand.
TGGGCATACTGTCATGTGCAGCCTCCAGTGTCATGTCAGAGAGGTTATTCAGTGGAGCTAGTGGATTTGTCTCAACAAAGCAAACCAGATTATCTGCCATATTTTTAGAAAACGCACCATTTGTCAAAGCAGCCTCCTATGCACCGATGCCTGTTGCCAATGATTAGATCAGCCATATCATCTGTCTGCCTGCCTTTTTCTGCCCCAGTTTGCCATCACCAATGCCAGTGAACCACACTTATCTGGGCATCTTCTCACTGTCCATCATATCATCCATACTGTCATACTGGGGCTGCTATTCCTAGCTCTAAACCACCACACAATTCCTTGGCTTCCCCTTGCTAACTCCTTACCTTCCTGCTCCTACTACAGCTACTGTAAAGTCACGCCAGCCACATAGCTCCTGGCTTCTCACTGTGTTTCATAATGCTATGTTGTAGTGCAGCTGCTGAGACTGTCATTGATGGCCCTATCTAGGAATGGAGAGAGACAATGGAGGTGCAAATGGTCTTATCGTTTAAATAAGATCATTATCCGTGGGTGTATACGCTTACCTGGTTGGTTGTGCTGACCCACAACCGGTATGCTCGCATGGACAGCTGCCGATGGATCCGCGCTTCCATGTGCACAGTGGTGGTGTATTCAAATCCAAAGGAGTAGTGCTTAGTTGATCCGTTCTGCTGTCGGGATGAATGACAAAGAACACAAAGCTTCTTATGATGCTGCTGCTTTATTCCCTACGCATTTCGGTGCTGTCCCAGCACCTTCCTCAGGGGTACAGCGTCCACGCCTATGCCTTTTCCCGCGATGGCCGCGATGTTGGCGTGCTGGAGGAGGGAGGTGGGGAGGTGGATCCGGCTGTCCCCTGACCAGATCAGCATAGACGCGTTGGGCTTTCACATTGAGTTCTTGAACCTTTCCCCATGGCGCAAAGCAGGTATCCAGTCCCTTGCACATATAATGTTCAATGGGAGGATCCTTCCCTTCCCTGACCTTGTGTTAAAATTCCCTGAAGCTGTTTCTACGCATTACCAATACACCCAAATTGCCCACTTCATACGTGGCATTGCCCTGTTCTGGCCGGTCAAGCCCCCTCATGAGATTTCTCATTATCAGAGATATATTCTTTCGTCGGGGAGGCCTAAGGACTCTTGGTTATCTATCGGCAACTAAATGCGGACCTTTGTTCATCCAAATTGAGCTATATGAGGCGCTGGGAGGAGGATCTTGGGTTTATAGCTTCGGAGGAGGACTGGTGGGAGGGCCTCAGAGCTTTACAAAGGCGTCCAGGTGTGTGAACCATCTAGAAATTTTGAAGAAGATCCACATGAGGTGGTACTACACTCCGGTAAAACTGGCTCACTTCTCCCGTGATCGCTCCTCTCTGTATTGGCGTGGCTGTGGAGGACATGGATCACTAGCACACATGTGGTGGTATTGTCCCAAAATCGCCCCCTTTTGGCGGTAGTCGCGGCTCTTATGAGAACACTCACGGGACTAAGTGTCACACTGACCCCCAGATGGCGGTCCTCCACTTGGGTATACACAACTACCCACGTGACCATTGGGTACTATGTCAAACGTGTTAACAGCCGCTAGGCTAGTGGTTGCGGCTAAGTGGAAGGCTGACTTGCCCCCTACATTTGCTGAAGTTACTGATCGCTTAAACAATATCTTCCACCACGAATTTCAACTGGCTTTAGACGGCCCGACCAAAACCCAGACCAGAGACAACTGGTTGAACTGGTTGAATCATCCCTGTGCAGTACCGTTACCTTTTTAATAGCTATACTGTCCGTTCTGCCTCATAGTGTGGCGGTTGTTCTATATCTTGTATAAGACAGAGTGCGGTGGGCTCACACCTCTCCCCGTTTGCCCTTCTTGTCCCCCCCCCTTCGCCGACCTCTTTGAGGGGACCTTGTATTGTCCTTTCTCTTTGTTGATTTTTTTGTGTGCAGCGCTTTTAGTGCTCTTGTTATCCTTTTCTTAAAATCCAATAAAAAGATTGTATCAAAAAGGATACACTAGAAGAGGGTTGGGCTGTTCGTGCGGTGGAGTAAACCTCCGTATTTGTAAACTTACACAAAGTTAGGGACGCACCCAGTTCAGTTTTTTTTCCATCCCATACTTAACTCCTAGCTATTCAACTCAGGTTAACCAGTAAGCCACAAGACATACTATATGAACAAAATAAATAGATGGTCAGAGTGTATATGATCCTCATCCTGGTACATACTGTATGTCGCCCATCCTGATATATATGATCCCTCATCCTGGCATATACTCGTATGATCCCCATCCTGGTATATATTTCTCCCATCCTAGTCCCTGCCTTGGTTATATGTCCCCCATCATGGACTCATCCTGTTATATATGTCCCTATCCTGGTATACATGTCCCCCATCACATCATTGTTACACTAATTGTGTGACTATAGAATTCTCAGCAGCACATATTCTGTTTGCATAGGATGATATGCTGCCAGAACTGATGATAACTGATGGTTAGGCATTTTCTGTTGTCCTCAGATGACATGGGGGTGCTGATTGGGGCCATTCAGAGTCCTTTGGGGTTAAACAAGGAGCAGGCCCTCCCCTCGGTCCAGGTTGACATTGTTGCTGGTCTTCCATCGGCCAAGCAGATCGGTGTTCGGGTTCAGTCTCCCATTTTGAATCTGATTTCTCAAGAGTGGGATTTTCCTGAGAAATGATCCACAAGGGATTCTTGTTGTCGGTCCCCTCTTGAAGACAGTGTGAGTCACTGGGATGTCCCAATGGTGGATTTGCAGGTTGCAATAGCCTGCGCTACCCTTTGAGGATACTTCCCTGCTTAGAGTCCAGATGGACCATAAGCTTGAGAGCTTTATGAAGTGTTCATGGGAGACCTCCTACTCCACCATTCAGGCGTACATCTCCGGGTCCCTGCTCAAACTGGCTTGACCGGTTTGAGTCCACTGGTTCACAGGGCTCCCCTGGGGTCGTGCTCCTTGTCCTTCTCTCGGATACCTCAGGTGAGTCGGTCCGTCTTGCGGCCAGGTCCTGGGTCTTTTCCACTCCCGCCACATGGGCTTTGTGGCTGAAACTGTGGAGTGGTGATTCCACTTCCGACAAGAGGCTCTGCTCTCTACCCTTCAGAGGGGATATCGTGTTTGGGTCTGCCCTTGCTGAAATTCTGGATGCGGCAACTGACCGCCAGGCACTTCCAGGAACAGATGACGTCCAGGAAGCGGCCCTTTCATCCCTCGGTGCCTCGTACCTCTCAGCTCGACGGTGGGGGAACACGGGCAGGTAGTATTACCAAAACGGTAATGGACAAAATATCCTCGTTGCTTCTCAGCAGCAGCCTCACCCTGCCACACCGTGACTCAGTCCTGGTGGGGGGCAACTCTGTCTTCCCCAGTGGCGGCGCATTACCGATTGCCGGTGAGTTCTGAGAGATATTTCCGAGGGTGAGTCGCCCCCTCCGCCACGTCTCCGGGTGACTGCCTGCCCTTTCAGGGTACTCACGACCTCTTGTATGCAACGGTTCACGAGTTCCTTTACTCTTCTGTCCTCTCGGCTGTCCCACGCCTCGAGGGGGGATAACTTTGTCATTAGGTCTCTTGACCGACTCTTCCTGCTGAAGTACCATTGGGGATGGTCTGAGGCGCTTTCAACATGATGAATAAACCAAACTGTTGTTTACTGATGGAGTCAATCAGATCTGCTCTTCCGGTGATAGGACTACACCCCCAGATGGCTTCAATAGACTTGAACGACACTCCCGTGCAAGGGGATGTCCTCTATTTTCACTTCTCTGTCCTTCCCTTTGGGCTCTCCTCGACTCCCAAACTCTTCTCCAATGTTATGGTGGAGGTCGTTGCCTTCCTGCAGGGTCGCGGCATCTCCCTGGTCTGGTCGACTTCCTTCTCATCACTCCTTTACCTCAGCCCACTAAGTGGTCCTTCTGGCCAAGTTTGCGGCTTGGCGACGTCAAGTGTCTCCCACCCTTCAGGTAGCTATGTGGATTCTGGCTTCCTGCCTCATGTCCATCTTGTGGGCTTCGACTCGTTCTCAGGACCATGTCCCGTCCTGTTGGGACGGTCTGCCTTCGTCTCTGCATCGACTGGTTCGCCTTCCGTCTGTCTCCTCATCCCTCCTCTGGGGGTTGGATCCCACAAACCTGCGGAAAAGGGGTGTGTGTGGATCAGGCTTTCCTAGTCATTCTGACCGGCCGGAGGGGTTGGGGGCTGGGGTGGGCCATACCCCACTCCAAGGGAGTCTGCCAGGGGTTCCCGGTCCTCCAATTGCTGGGAACTAAAGAAGGTAGACGTGTCCTTTCTTGCTGCTTGAGCTCGGTCCGGTGTTCTCATGTCCTTGTGTATTTGGTCATTGTCACCACTTTGCGTGCCTCCATCTTTGGGATGGTACAAGGTCCGGCTCCCTGAAGTCAGGGTCCTCCCGGATCTTCCTCTGGGCCAAGCTGTTCCTCCTGTCCCTTTCAGCAGTCCACCTGAAGAGGTCCCTATCCCTTCAAGCAGCTTTTTCAGTCACCAGGATGTCCACACGGGGGAATGGTGCCTGGGCCAGGCGGTCTTCTGCTCCCTGATCGCAAGAGGGGCTCCCCGGAGATCGACCTCTTCGCCTCCGGCGCAGCTTGAAAGATTGCAACATATTTCTCCCTGACCCCTCGGGACACGGCCGTGGGGGTGGACGCCTTCTCCCAGTCCTGGGTCTTTAATCTGCGTTATGCCTTCCCACCTGTCCCCTTTATGGCAAGAACTCTGAGGATGATCAGGGTGGAAGGAATCCCCATGTTACTGTTTTCAGTCTATGGATGAGTAGGAATTGGTACGACCTGATCGTGGTGCTCAAAATCGAGGAATCGGTTATTTTGAGTCTGGACCCCAGAAATCTGTCTCGGGGTCCTCTGTTCCATCCGGATCCGCATTAACTGAACTCCGCTGCAGGGTTCTGAGGTCCAGGTGCTGGAGACTCAGGCCCTGTCCGATTAGGTGGTGGCCACCTTTAAACAACACTGCAATCCTGTCACTCCTGCGATTTTCTTCTGATGATTCTTCAATGAAGGCCATATTTGTGCAGGTGTCTCTGAACTGTAGAACAATGTACCACAACTTCAGAGTCTGCTAAATCTTCCTGAAGTTCTTTTGCAGTCAAGCGTGGGTTCTGATTTTCCTCCCTAGCAATCCTAGGAGCAGTTTTCACTGAAATGTTGCTTGGTGTTCCAGACTTTATATTGACCTCCAGTGTTCCTGTTAATGGCCATTTCTTAATTACATTTCAAACTGACGAAAGGGCAGCTTGAAAATGCTTTGCTATCTTCTTATACCTTTCTCCAGCTTTCTGAACATTCACCATTTTCATGTTCAAAGTGCTAGACTGCTGCTTAGAAAAACCCATGGCTGCTGATTTTTGGGACAAGGTTAGTGGAGGCTGCGCTTTTATAAAGCTGTGAAATTTGCATCACCTGGCCTTTACTAAGTCATAACCATAACAGGATAATTAAGGTCTGAAACTTTGTTCAAAGTTTTCTGAGCACACAAATCTGCAAAGGTGCCCATACTTTTGCATTTACCCATTTCCTTTTTCTAATTTTTTCAAATGTAAATTATCGTACATGCCTAAAGGAAATGTGTCAGGTTTAACTTTTCGCCTTTTAGAGATAATTTTATCTTCAAATTGCTTAACTGTTCACAATAACAGTAATTTGGTCCAGGGATGCCCAAATGTTTACATGCCACTATAGGCCAATTTATTCCAGTGAAATTGAATTGTCAAAATTAACAAAAGTCTGTATTCACCGGAATGGGCATTTTTCTGAAATTTGCCTCCATGTGAGATTTAGTAAAATGGCAACTGCTGGACATAATTTTTCTGAAATGTCAAAATGTTAAATACATTTATATACTTACCTCTAGGCCTTTCCCTCCTCACCATCATCTATCAGTTGCTCGCCTTATCTTCTGATCACTGCTGCTCACCCTGAAATCCTGGGACAGAACAAGGTCCGGGAAGTTTATATGCATGGCGTAGTTACCTGCCGCACGCTTGTGCAGAACCCTCCCAACCCTCATCAGAGTCTGAAGTAGCAATTATCAGTATGAGTGTCGAAGATACAGCAAGGTCCAGATGGGTGACGCTGAGGAGCAGAGGGACCAGAGAGTAGAACTGTGAATTGAGTATCAGTATTTTTTTTCTTATTTTATGTTTAGTATCCTCAGGGATCAGAAGAGACCCTAGATCATAATAAGGGACGTTGAGTTGAGAGTGACTTGAATTTCTTGGGAAAATGTATCTGAACAGGTGAATTCAAGTTTTGCCTGGTACACTCATCTCTACCACTGGTGGTTATTGAGCAAAGAAACCTTCAGAGAGACTCCCTTCTGCATAATACTCAGTAGCTAGAGGGAAATGGTGGGTGGATTTATCAGTTTATGAATGCCGAAAAATATTACAATTTGAGAGTCCTCACCACATCATATTTTGTCTTATACCAGCCTGTAGAAGAGACCATAGAGTCTCGAAAGCTTGCTTTGCTTTTTCTTACCATCTTTTCAGTTAGCCATTAAAAGGTATCAACCACTGAGGACTCTCAGATTTTAATATTTTTCTATCTACTGTCTAACATGGAACAAACATATATTTTACCTTATCTGAATGCTGAAAGGAATCATTGCTAATGATGCAAGTAATTAGGTGCAAATCTTACAAGAACTACATCACTAGCACATATACCTGACAACACTGAAATCAGAGTCTCCTGTCCCCACCACCTTATACTTTGGCGAGAGCAGCATAAAAAATGAGGACCTATTTCTTTTAGACATCTCAACCAGCATCGACCTTTTTGCTTTTTACCTTGATATTCTGGCAATTCTTACAAGAAAAACAACAAAATCAATTAAATTCTCCTAAGAATATCAAACTGTGAAATAATGCATTAAATAATGCTACTACATTCTACTTTCCATCATTTACATTTAGCATGTTGATAAGAGACATGTAGAGCCATTAGTTATTACATTCTATCTTGTTTTCCAATGATTAGTTTATAGACTGAATTTTGAAAAATAGCAAATTTCCAAAAAAAGCATTTATATCTGGAAAATAGATTTAGTGATTCTGCAGGGGATACATTTAGCGAGCCAGTGTGAAAAATATGTTTCCTGTCTGCATCTGTATAAAAGCTTCCCTCCAAATGACATGATATTTTTAGATTTATCATTTTCTACTTCTCGACGTGAGACTTCCTTGTGGTTTTTAGAGATTTACTGATGCATTGAAAGCTCATAGCTAGACTCATTCTTAGATCGTTGTAGCAGATGAACTTTGGAAATGTAAGATAACAACTAGGAATCTATAAAAATTAGGATGTCAGCTTTGAAGGATCTTATCGACTAACGCCACCTATAGAGGAATAATAAGTGGTGGTTGATTTACTGGCAGCGATACAGAAATGTTCATAGCGAAGGTAACTTGGGCACAAGAGACTTTTAGCAAAGTTAATGGCATGCCCTCTTATGCCCTCATGCTTTCTGTGTAATTTCATTTTTTGTCACAAATCACACTGACGAGACAACATCTGTGTGGTCATTTTATACGATGGTCTTATATCCATTGTAATTGCTTTATGGAAACACGTGCAACAGGAAAAATATGATGTTTTACTTAGTTGAAATTTTACAAAATAATTGTAGTCTTTACCTGGTATTAAAAAGATGCATGGGAAGCGATCACTTTCTGTATTGTTATAATTATGATATTTTTATATGTGTCATATTGTATAATAATAATCTTTATTTATATAGCACCAACATATTCTGCATCGTTTTATAATTCAGAGGTTCATGTTCAAACAATCATAAGTAATAGTTATCAGAAAATACAATAATTAAAGCAAAATGATGATAGCCCTGCTCATAAGAGCTTACAATCTAACAATGAGGTGGGGGTGAAACAAATTACAGGGGCTTATTTACAATGATGGTATAGTCAACTTGAGGAGATGGGGAACAGATAGGAGCAGCATAAATGGCCACCAACCATTATTTATAATGCATTTCAGATTGGTGGAGCGGATAGGCTATGTCTAAATGACTTTGACTAGGTGTCACGCAGGGGGTGGGGGGGGGGCCGGGGTACCCAGAAGTAGGATGGAGCTGGGCGTAGGGAGTCAGGGGAGCCTGCCCTCGCCCTGATACTGGGGTCCCTGACTCGCCTTGTACTCGGAGGTACCTCTGAAGTTGAGGAGGTCTGAGCCGCCAGCCTAAGTCCCTAAAGCTCCTGGGAAGCCCTAGGCATAAGCCCACGGAACACGGAACCCAGCAACTTCCAAGGGAAAAAACACAGCCGCTTCAGATCAGCGTCTGCTCACACCAGGTCACAGTCCAGAAGTGAACTGAATCAGCAACAACAGGTGGATGTGATCTGACCTATTTATGGCTGAGGGGCGGGGAGCACCCAGCCCACGCACGCCCCTCAGCTCACCTGAGCATGAGTCATATTCATCACACACACCTGCACTCTCAGCTCCCGCTCATGAGCTTCCTCTCTCCACACTGAGCAGGCGAAAAAAAAAATCACAGCGGCAGGACTTCCATAGTACAAGGCAGCCAATACGTAACAGTACCCCCCTTTTATGAGCGGCCTCCGGACTCTAAACCGGACACGTCCGGCAATGGTCTGAACCTTCTGAGCGACGACCTATGGAAGATATTACAGGTACAGAGCACTGGGAAGATGGCCAACTGGAAAATATGGGGTTGAAAATGGCCACTATCCTGAATGGATCAATAGCTCCCGTAGTAGGAACTCCAGCCGCACACTTCCACCTTATGTGTTTTGACAGCACCAACGCATAGTCATTCACACTCAAGTCTGGACCTGACTGTTTATTGTCATACATGTGGTCACAGACAGAAGGTTCACTCTCGGGGGAAAATGACAGAAATGGTTCCCGGTTTTGTCTCAGGGACCTTCCTCACCAAGGGCTTAGTGGGGGTTACCGCCTTCCTCCTAACACACTTCTTCAGATAACACCTGAGTTTGGCGTCGGTCTGAGGTGCAGGCAGGGTTCCACTCCTTTCCTTCGGTGGGTGATTAACCACCACTGATGGAGACGTAGGAGCAGGCCTGACCAACACGGCAGACACACTTGCACTCTCAGCTTCCGCTCATGAGCTTCCTTTTTCCACACTGAGCAGGTAAAAAAAAAGCTTCATTTAAATCACAGCAGCAGCACTTCCATACTACAATACGTAACACTAGGGATCATGATAGGTCGCCCTAAAAAGATGTGTTTTTAGGGAGCACCTGAAACTATGTAAGTTGTGGATAGACCTATTTTCTTGGGGGTAGAGCATTCCAGAGAATTGGTGCAGCTCGGAGAAGTCTTAGAGCTGGGAGTGGGAGGTTCAGAAAAGTCTCTTCCAAAGAGAAGAGAACAAGTGGGGTGATAGACAGAGATGAGGGAGGAGATGTAGGGAGGTGCTGCACTTGTGGCGCCCTGCTCCCACAGGTAATCACAGGCTGACCTATAGCATGGATGGATTTCCACAGTGGGTATACAGTACAAACAACACCTTCCACCCCAACCCAGTAGGGGGAGCACAACTTGCTGCCCTTAGGCAAGATCTCCTATAAATACTGGTGCTGGGGGCGGAGTTAGACAGAGTGTGCAGTCGCTAGGAGAACTGTGAAGAAGTCCTGGTGATTGGAGCCGTGCTAGGCCCGAGCCAGAGACAACTGAACAGCCAGCCGTCTAGCTATTGCAGGGACCCAAGAGTGGGGTCGAAGGTGAGACGCAGGAGCAACGAGGAAGTAGCAGCCTGGGGACTGAGGAGCCATTTTGGTTCACTCCAGAAAGCACCCCGGACACCGAAGTCCGAATCTGCAGGAGGGCACCCAGCCCAGCAGAGAATACCGGTGTAACGTGGAGACTTCAATCTCCAAGGCATCTGTGCAGTCACCAACAAGGGAACCAGGTACTGCAAGAAAGTATATAGCGGCAGTTCAACGAGGGTCACCCAACACGGCACAGGTGAGAGCAGAGCAGAGGAGGCCAGCCAAGTTCCATACGGGGCAGGGGCTTCACACAAGGGAAAAGTGACGAGGAGGCTTTATACCCACTCACTGTGGAGATCCAGAAGTGCTACCGGAACACCCGGTGGAGTAATGGATTTTTACCTGCAATTCCACCAGTAAAAGGTAAAGAAACAATCTCTGGTGTGTGTGTTTATTCCTATACCCTTGACCCTGCCACTTATAAAGACTATCCCAGCCACTGGACCGCAAGGCCCATACCCTGCTTCCATCCCTGATCATATTCACATCCAGCACCACCACCATCAGTGCTGGTCTGCCCCGGGGACTCAGCTCCACCTGCAGGGAGCTGCTCCATCCAAGCTGCAGTATCATCTTCCCCGGAGAGGTTGGTGCCCATCACCAGAATCTGCAGGTGGCGTCACGAGTAACGGTTAGCTGGTATATGGAGTCCTAACTTTCGAAACTTTTATACAGAACTAAAAGAGTTGAGCAAATTGCAATACAGCTTAATAGAAAAAAATCTATTTATTTTATTTAAATTTCATCTTGTGTTATGCTTAGGACTCCAATGGTTGGTTTTAATTAGTAATTGACAAATATCTTGACACATATAGTCATTAATTACAAGTTATACTGAATCCTTTCTCACAAAACGTTAAGAAAATCAGTTGTGTTCACTATGATGTGCTAATTACAGTAGTATGCCCCTTATTTATGTATGTATTATTGAATATTGAGTTTAGTCATCAATTCTTAGATCGTGGACAATACACGTATCAATTTATGAGGCATGTCTCCAGAAACACAAGCTATGTGGGTTTAGTCATAGAAGCTTTTATGCCAGAATACTGATGTAAAAACTGTGATGAATCAGACCAATGTATTGGGCAGCTATATGTTATAGTTTAAATTTTCATTCTGCAAAATCCACTGTGCACTAATTTCTGGAGAATACCAGTGGGAACACAATAGTCCACAAACCCTTAGATAACTTTCCTGAGTGTAATTTCCAAAGTGTGGTAACTTTTGGAGCAGTTTAGGGGCTCTGCAAAATGTACCCAGATATTATTCCAGGATACTCTGTGCCACGAAAGCCAAATGATGCCTCTTCTATTATAAGCCTTGTTGTGTGCCCAAATAGTAGTGTGTGAGCACATATAGGGTATTGTTGTACTTGGGAGAATTAAAGTAATAAATTATGGGGCACTTTTTTTCTTATTTTACCTGGTAAAGATGAAACTATTTGATCTAGATCTACTCATTATTGTAATCAATGTAATTTTAATTTTCAAACAGCTCAATGATAAAGAAGCTGGTGAGAAATTTGTGGGATTATAATGCTCATTACAACAGTAGACTAATTTCTTGGGAGGTGTAGCTTTCAAAATAGGGTCACTTTGTGGGTTTTCCGCTGTTTTGTCATTTCACTGGTTTTGCAAGTGGTGCCCACAAATTAACACTTTAAAATTTTTGCTCCAGAAGCCAAATAGTAAGGCTGATTTCACATCTGAAATTATTGTTATTTGTAGCAGATCCGCAGATGTCGCTGCATCTGCTAGATCTGCCGTGTAATGGCTGACTTGTGGCACCTACTGTATCTGTCAAGCCCCATTCATTCTCTATGGGGCTCGCGGTCAGGTGCGGCAAGTGCGGTTTTGCCGAATCCGGCACGTTCGGCAATTGCGGCACTGCAAACAAATACTGTTAGCAGTGACATCTGCTGGAACTGCCGCGAATTACAATAATCACAGATGTGAGAGCAGCTTAATTGTTCCGCAAAGAGTAGTTTCCAAACATATGTTGAAAATGTCGACATTTAGAAGAAATTGCTTTATAAATTGTGGGTTTCAGTTCCTCCAATTATTACTTGTGAATTAAAAAAATTTGGGTGAAAATAATATTTTAGTGGAAAAAAAGTTATTTTTTGTTTCCATGACCCAGCATTATAGAAATCAGTGACTCACCTGTAGTTCCAAAAAGGTCACTATACACATATAGCAAGTGAGTTAAGGGCACTGCAAATGCAAGATGGTGTCTACAGTCTATTCCAGTCAAAATTGTACTCCAAAAGTCAAATAGATCATCTTCTCTTCTGTGCCTGACCATGTGCCCAAACAGTAGTTGCCAATCACATGACAGAATTTTCAGGTGAAATTTCATTTTAAAACTTTCTGTCTATTTCCTCCTGTTACCCTTCAAAAAAGAAAAATGTGGTGCCAAAATATTTTCATTAAACAAAACTTATTTTTTTATTTTTACATGCAAATTTCCTTAACTTTCATTTTTGATGTTTTGGCCACTTGAGGGCTTTGCAAATATTACATGGCTTCCAGAATCAATTGCAGTTAAACTTGCACTACTTGTGCCCCAACAGTAGATTTTGATCATATATGGGGTATTGGCTCCTTCAGTAAAAATAGTTTAACACATTTTTTGGTGCATTCTCTCTCATGCTGTGAAAATAAAACATTTGAGGCTAAAGCAACATTTTAGCTGAAAGAACTATTTTTTTTATTTTTTTATTACACTTTGAATTAATTCATGTGAAGCACCTGAAGGGTTAACAAACTTCCTGAAAGTAGTATTAAATACTTTGACAGGTCCAGATTTGGAGATCTTCTGATAGATAGGCCCTCAAAATCACCTAAAAGTCACTGCAAAACTTAAAGGTAATCTGTCATCAGGTTTTTGCTGTATATTAATATTTATTTATTATGCATTTCTTATATTCTAATTCAAATTTCATCCATTCAGTTGTGTCCAACTATTGGATATCATGTGAACCCTTTTCCTCCAAGCTTCTTTGTCACAGCATTCTTCGTTTTTTTGATGTTCATTCCCATGGCTGCCATGATGGTGTCCAGCCAACGGGTCTTAGGTCTTCTGCGACCTCTACTGCCACTGACCATACAAGCATCATGGTTCAGTAGGAGGTAATCCAATTCTATGGTGGCCGAGCTCCCCGTGGTAATGATTTTAAGAACTTCTTGTCCACAAAAAATTTTTATTACTCAAAGCATGGGAGAATATGCGAGAATTACCACGGGGAGCGTGGCCACCATAGAATTGGATTACCTCCTATTGAACCTTTATGCCTATGGGAATCCGTGGCAGGACCCAACACAGGATCAATTCAAGGCAAGCAGCAGACCCGGATAAATATCCAAAGCGTGAGGAGGCTTTGGAAAAACCATAAAACTTCATTAATAGGGCACCAGAGAGTTACATTGGTAACGCACTTAGATTGGCGCAGCATGGTTGTTTTTTTTATATACACCCTACAGGGAATCACCTTACTTCATACAAGCATCATGTCCTTCTCAAGGGAATTTACTCTCATCACTTGGGCGAAGTAAAACTGTTTCTATTTTATGACTATACCTACCAGGGACGTCTGTGGATTGACACATTTCAGAACAGCCTTATTTGTGATCTTGGCTGTCCACGGGATTTGTAGGAGTCTCCTCCAGCACCACACATCAAAGGAATCAATTTTTCTTTGATCACCCTTTGTCAAGGTCTACGTCTCACACCCACACAACACTATTGGGAATACAATGGCTGTAATCAATCGCTTGGTAATGATTGAGATGTGCTTGCACGTCCGCAGTTGCTCCATGTTCATCATTGCTGAACGACCCATAGCAGGCCGCCACTTGATTTTAACTGTAGAGCCGCAGTTACAATCAATGAGGGACCCCAGGACGATGAAACTGTCTATCATTTCAATTTCTTCATTTTAGATCTTCAAATTCACCTTGCTGGCGGTAATTATTATCTTGGTCATTTTCACATTCAGATGCAAACTAAACTTCTAGCTTTCTTCACTGAGCTTTAAGGTCAGCTTTCCTCAGATCCTTCCCATTTTTGGTAAAAAGGGTAGTATCATCTGCATATATCTCTGGTTGTTAATGAACCTTCCACCTATCCTCAAGACAACTGATGATTCATTCAAGTCGAGCTTTCTCATGATTACTTTCGCGTAGAGGTTGAAGAGGAAAGGTTAGAGGATGCAGCCTTATTTCTTATATAGCACCAACATATTTCGCAGCGGTTTCAAGATATAATTAATGTGGTCCCTATTATGGATTACAATGCAATTTCCTTATCAGTATGTCTTTGGCGTGTGGGAGGAAACCGGAGTACCTGGAGGAAACCCATACTAACATGGTGAGAACATACAAACTTCTTGTAGATGTCCTCGGTGGAATTTGAACCCAGGACCAGTGCTGCAAAGCAACAATGCTAACCACCGTGCTGCCCTAATCTGAGAGAAGCATAATATAGCGTCAAAGAACTTCCAGTGATTATATTACTTAGTGTACTTTTTCTAAAATCACTGTTTAATTAACATGAGATTACCACAAAAGGACTACTACATCTGCTACCATGATTTCCAGCCATGCCTCCTCCACTTATTGGCATCTTTTGCTTATGCATAGTGTACACAGAAAGCTGTCAATCAGTAATGTTGGTAGGGTTATACACAGCTCAATGTTCTAAGAATTGATACAGCTACAGCAGATAAAATAGTTTTTACATTTGTAAGTGACACTACACTTGAATCAGGGTCTCTGCCCTACATTGTGCCGCTCTCAGATGGGGAAGCAAAAACCTGGGCACAGGTTCCCTTTAATAGGTCTGTAAAAAATAGATTGTAACATGTAAAAATTGATGCTGATTGAAAGTAGTATATGGAAATTAAATTTAGTAACTATTTTGTATGGTGCGACTACATTTTAGCAATCGAAATGTAATTTAGTAACTATTTTGTGTGGTATGACTACATTTTAGCAATTCAAAGTTTGAAAAATTAAAAAATTAAAAAATTTTCCACACATTTTTTCATAAATAAACATAAATATAAGCAACCTAAATTCAGTACTAACATGAAGTGTTACATACAAAATTTGTAAGAATCACTGTGATTGGAAGATGCACTGCAAAATTAATGCATAAAGTGACTCGTCAGATCTGAAATATTAAAGGTCAAGCAAGGTAAAGGTCAAGAAGGTGAAAACAAACTTCGGAGGTAAAGTCAAGTGATTGTGCCCTTTCAGAAACCTGTGTGCTGTAAGCTGAGGTAGTTATAGCAAAGCATATGTGGCGCCCCAGGGTCCGGTAATCACATTACAAGCTTGGAGGCAAGGCATCTACCAGGTGAAGCACGCATATAACATATCCCAACTTGGGCCTGTAGGGGGAGCTCTAACAGCTGAGGTCAGGTCATGTGCTGACATCAGTAGAGGTCCCCTAGATATGCAGGTGAAGGGGGCGGAGCTAGTCAGTTCCTGTCAGGAGAGCTGAGGTGACAGTTGAGCAGAGCAGAAGGAGAGGAAAGTGATCTTGGAAGGAAGACTAGTCTGACCCTAGACTAGGAACCCTAAATGGCCCTGACCCGAAGGCATCTCTGATGGTGAGAAGGTTCGGGTCTCCAGCCTCTCCCTAAACTCTTCCACCAGCCCTGCGCTATTTCCCCTCACCATCCTCCATAGAATCAGGATACAGCAACCCAAAAGGAAAAATCTTCAGCAACACAAACATACAGGTCTGCACAGCACAGCTTCCAGGCATAGAGTGAAACTATCAGCAGCATCACCTGCTGGAAGGAGCGGCTACTTAAAGGCTAGGGGGATGGGATTTCAGGTGAGTCAAACCCAACTCTCACATCAATCAGCAACTGAGCACAAGACCTTCACATCTGTACCTAAAGCAGCTCCTGAAGAAATGCAAACATAAACACACAGCAGCATCCAGCAAAGTCGACACAATCTAAGTGTGACACCCCTCTTCCTGTTAGACACAATGTAATACTCTTTCTCCCTTGCTGCTACTCCCTAATTACTATGAACCCTGGAATGTTTTTAAAACTATAATTCTACTCATTACAATAATAAATCAGCATGAAATTTGATTGTACGGGGCTAATGGTGCATCATGCACTATATTAATGAATCGAGCTTTATTTCTGAAATAGTAAAATATTGTGACAGTATTTCTTTTAGTATAAGCCATAAGATAAGTAGAAAAATATTAGAATCTGAGAGTCCTCAGTGGGTGATACCTTTTAATGGCTAACTGAAAACATGGTAAGAAAAATCAAGCTTTCGAGACACTATGGCCTCTTCATCAGGCTTAATAGTGATACAACTGCTGAAGACACATATATATATACAAATGCATGGTGGGATAATGCAATACATAACACAGGTGACGTGAAGTTTATAGTGGCCAGTATTGGGAGGAGGGAAGAGCAGCTGGGGAAGCAAAACCAGTGTTCAGAGATAAGAGACACAGACAGTTTTATTGTCCTTTGATTAGTGGTTGGTCCAAGAACAGGCATGAGATGAGGTGAAATAGCCATGGTACTAAACATCGTAACAGTTCACGACATGAAGTGTCAAAGTTCTACTGTCCTCAAATAATCACATCCCCCTAAATGCAAATATATGATACCCCCAAATGCCGTTTCAATTGATGTAAAAAGACATGAATCCATGTAAAATGTTCATTCCTGCTTTTAATGTTTCAAAAGTTGTTATTAATTTGTATTCACAAATTCGTCTCTCTTTCTGAGAGGCTGCTCGTTTTAAAAAGTAACTTCAAATCTCAGACAGAGAGAAGAATTTGGGAATACAAATTGATACCGACCTTTGACACATACAAAGCAGGAATGAACATTTCACATGGATTCATGTCTTTTTACACTGAGGACTCTCAGATACTAATATTTTTCTACTGGCTAATATGGTACAAACATTTTTTACCTTACCAAAATTGAGGATACCAGACTGTACCAAATCTTTATGGAATTAAAGACACTTCTGAAGAAACATGCACAATTGGACGGCAACATATTTTTCCTATCCAAATGCAAGAAGGATAATCTGATTCACAAAGGACTCTGGATTTCAAACTCACTTCTGCATACCTATAATACTCATTATGCATGAAACCTGTGCCACAGGACCTCTGAGAGACTGAGGAACCACCTTTTACATGTCTTCTACAGAATTAACATCCAGGGGGATTTTGAAGCGCGGAAGAACACACTTATAGAAAGCATGGAACAAAAATTACAACAATTTTACCATAAATTATGAAGTCCTCTGATTCATAAAAAGGAAAAGAAACTACATAGGCTGTGCCTCAATTCAGGATTCCACACAAACAAAACAAAGACGAAACCTGACAACTTGGGACAACTGCTCCTGTCAAGACACAAAAGCATCTAATTGTGTCATCAATCTTTCGGATTACAAACCGAACAAAGTGGAACTTGCTATTCTTTCTAGGGAACTCTCATTTTGTCCTACTAAAGCTCTGGGTAAAACTGAACTGTGCAGCGACATGGAGGATTACTTCAGGAGACTATGCCTAAGGGAATTTAACAGTGACAAAGAGGATTGTGAACTCAACTGGGCTGAAGGAAGAGGAATCCTGACAACCAAGAAAAGGGTCAAACTGGACACCTGCACCCGGACGCAACCCCTATTTGGATAAATATATATGGACACGTTCAGACATTTGGTAAAATCCACTATCTTGGATACACACAAGAGGCAACTATCCAATATCAATGCCCAGGAGAGAAAAAGCCATACAGTCCTTGAAAACCAACAAAAAAAATCAACATTGAATCTGCAGATAAGGGTGGTGCAATAGTTATGATGAACAAATCTGATTACCTGAAGGAAGCAAATAGACAACTCACAGACACACACTACTACAAGAAATTGGAGTCTGACCTCACACAGGACTATCACAAGGAATTAAACAAGCTGGTCTCTTGTCTACCTGACATATCCGTAAGAGCTGCTGACCTGATACCAGAAAGTCCAAAAATAGGCACCTTTTACATACTTCCCAAAATCCACAAATCTGGAAATGCAGGAAGACCAATTATTTCATGTGTGGGCACCCTCACCGAACAAATTTATGGATGGGTAGAGGGTGTTCTCAAACCCCTGGTAAAAGAGGCACCCAGCTACATTCTAGACACAACTGACCTATTGAATCAACTGTCAGCAATAGGTCCTCTACCATAAGGAACCATCCTCGCCACCATGGATGTGGAGTCTCTGTATAGCAACATCCCACACCAGGATGGATTAAATGCCTGCAAAATCTTTCTGGAAAACAGAGATTGATGCTGATTTTGTAGTGAAGCTTCTAAAATTCATCCTCACGCACAATTACTTTACATTTGATAAGAACATATGCTTACAGGAGACTGGCATAGCAATGGGAAGCAAAATGGCACCACAATATGCAAATGTTTTCATGACCAAGCTTGAAGGTGACTTTTTATCCTCTTGTCCTATCAGGTCTCTGGCCTACTACCGTTATATTGATGACATTTTGATCATCTGGATGGAGTCTGAGCAGCAGCTGAAGACGTTCCATGAACAGTTTATTCAGTTTCATCCCACCATTAACTTAACACTCAACTACTCCTGCACTGAAATCAGCTTTCTGGACACCATCATAAAGCTTCAGAACAATGAAGTAGAGACATCACTGTACAATTGACCCAGTCAAATTGACTGTCCAACATATTTCCAGAGGAACAGTTTTCATCCAAAGCACATAAACATCTCTATTATGTACAGGCATGCCATCATATACAATCGGATATGTTCCAACCCTTCAGATAGAGACAATCACCGTGAGGGTCTCAGAAAGACCTTTTTGAATCAGGGCTACCACCCAAGAGCAATTGAAAACCAGATTACAAGAGCCACCAGAATATCAAGGAATCATCTCCTATATTACAAAACTAGCGAAGGAAACTACCGGGTTCCTCTTGTAGTCACCTACAATTCAAGTCTTGAGCTGCTAAGAGGAGCTGCACGGAAACTGCAACCAAACTGCAACCACAAAAAGATGCCCGACTAACATCAATATTTCCGGATCCCCCACTTCTGTGTTTTAGACAACCTCCAAATCTAAAAAACATCACTGTCAGAAGTGTCCTGTCCTCTCCAACAGCTACAGGAACCTTTCCCTGCAACCAGAACATGTGCAAAACCCGTCCATCTATAATGACAATGGACAAGATAAAGATTCCCAGCACAGATCTGGACTACAAGATCCCAGGTAACTTCAGCTGCACCACAAGCAATGTGTATTTAATTATATGAACCAAATCTATACAGAGGGTATGTATGTAGATGAAAGAGGACAAAAATTTAGAACAAGAATGAATTCTCATCACCACACAATAAAAGAAAGGCGTATGGATCTACTTGTAGCCAAGCATTTTTGTAGCTCTGACCACAGTAACGGACATGAGGCTACTCGTTTTAAAAAGTAACTTCAAATCTCAGAGAGAGAGAGAAGAATTTGGGAATACAAATTGATAATGACCTTTGACACATTCAAAGCAGGAATGAACATTTCACATGGATTCATGTCTTTTTACATCATTTGAAAGGGTATTTGTGGGTATCATATCTATAAAACATACTCCAATTAGATGAACTTTGACACTTCTTGTCGTGAACTGTTCCGATGATTAGTACCATGTCCATTTCACCACATCTCTTTCCTGTTTTTGGACCAACCACTCATCAAATGACAATAAAACTGTCTGTACCTCTTATCTCTGAACTCTAGTTTTGCTTCCCCAGATGCTCTTTTCCCCCTCCCAATGCTGACCACTATATTCTTCATGTCACCTGTGTTATGTATTGCATTATCTCACAATGCATTTGTATATACTGTACATGTGTGTCTCCAGAAGAAGTATCATTATTAAGCCTGATGAAGAGGCTGTACAGTCCTGAAAGCTTGCTATCTGTTACCATCTTCTCAGTTAGCCATGAAAAGGTATCAACCACTGAGGACTCTCAGATTCTAATATTTTTCTATCTACTGGCTAACACGGTACAAACATTTTTTACCTTATCAAAATAAGATAAGTATAATTTAGGTTAGATGTTTGCAAATTTATATTTTAATACAAAAGTTTGCATATAAGAGATAAGTTAGGCCTTCTGGGGTTCATGCGTCACTATTGTTATTCTCATAAATTTTAACCATAATTCAAGCAAGTTGAGGTACTTGCATATTGTTCTCATTGTTATTCATGTAGTATAAACATATAATTGGTAAGAAATAGGACTTCGGCAGATGAGTGTATAAATTGGACATGTGCTGTCTGATTTTTAATTGTATAGCACACAGACCCATGTTATACAATTGTGCTGTTCAGATATTTTTTATTTCTCGGTCCAAATGTCCGTGAGAAAAAAAAATCAAAGCATGCATTACTTTCATCTAAGACTTGCCATTTCAAGTGTATGGGTGTGAGAAAAAAATCAGATCCCACACAGACCATCAGAGTGGTATCTGATTTTTACAGAACCTAGGAAACTGTATCTTGTCATGTACATGTTTTAATATTACAATACAATTTGATCCATTCAATCATGTCCGACTATTGGATACCAAGTTAACCATTTTCCTCCAAGCTTCTCTGCTAGTCACAGCATCTTTCAGTTGTCAAATGCTCTTTCCCGTGTCTGCCATGATGTTGTCTACCAACGGGTCTTAGGGATTCCGCGACCTCTACTACCACTGACCATACCAAGCTTCATGTCATTCTTGATGGAATTTACTCTATTCACATGGACGAAGTAAGACAGATTCTGTTTTAAGACTTTTCTTACCAGGGATGTCTGTGGATTGACATGTTCCAGATAGCCTTATTTGTGATCTTGGCTGTCTGCGGGATTTGTAGGAGTCTCCACCAGCACCACAGTTTGGAGGAATGTAGTTGTATGAAAACGGATCACACAGGTATATCACATGGACACAAAGAAGGGACACACGGATGGCACAAGATGGCACATGGTTGCCGCCAACCTAAAGTTCCTTTCTGCTTCATTTTGTCAGAACTGATTAGATTGTGATTTTGTCACTTTAAGGCTCTTTATGGCCACTCTGTGGTGCTATTACAGCAGAATTTACTTTAATGTTCCTTTAAGGAAGATAATCAATAGAGTAATATTTCTTTGAACTCTGCAGCAGGTTAAAATAGCCAATCACACACTGCCTTATTGTTTCCATGTTAAATATTTATCATACACTCAACATATGTAAGCTAATAGATCACTCTAGCATTGTGTGCATTGCATTTATTGGAATTTTCCCTTTCTAATTTTCATTCCATTATAAATTAATCATTTTGCTGTAGTTTTTATTTCGGAGCAAAAACTATTTCATTCCCACTTCCATGTGCTCAGCTCGGAATAGGATACATGTATAATGGATAGAAAGAGGAGAATAAGCCACTGCCAGATACCTCTGACGGCATCTTATTTTCATGGAGGACAGCAACTTTATTAAAATTTGTACAGGAGCTTTCATCTCATGTGACTGAAAACCCTCTGGACCTCAAATGTAGAAGGGCAATATGTGTGATATGTGCAACATAGATATATATGATATATTCACTTATTTATGTGCTAGATATTATGTATGTAATATGTTAATGTTTGTGCCTCTGTATGTGTGTGTGAATGCAGAATGGTCAAATTTTAGCAAGACAAATGTTTGGCGCCTGGTCATATAATGCACCCAATCCTAGTTTGCATCCTCACCTGTGCTCAGTAAATGATCGGTTAATTAGTGGGTGTGTCTAAAAAGAAACCCAGCACTCCAAGCCTTCACTTGAACTGCAACTTGAGCTCTGACAACAGGCCAAAAAGCCACCCTGCGACCAATACCTTGTTTATCAAGAGGCTGAAGACCAGATCCACTGCAGTGGTGGCTGGCACCTTTAATGTGTCTCAGCGTCAAGTACAAAGATTTAAAAAAAGATTTAAAGAGACTGGAGATGTGTTTGACAAGCCCAGGTCTGGCAGAACCCGCAAGACAACTGTTCAGGAGGAACGTTTGTTGGTTAGAAAATCCAAAGCAAGCCCCTCTTCCACTGAAGCAGAGCTCCAACAGGCGTTGTCACCTCAAGTCCCTGTGTCAACTAGAATAGTTTGTAGGATTCTGTCTTGAAATTGCCTCCATGGTCAATTTGTTGCCCAGAAGCCAGCACTAAACAAAAGGCAAATAAAAAAACGTGGCATTTGTATAGTCCCACAGCCTGCTAAACCGATGGACGCTGGAAAAGTGGCAGAAGGTGGATTTCTCTGATGAATCTTCAGTAGAATTACACCACAGTCACCGGAAATACTGCAGGAGACCTACTGGAGCCGATATGGATCCAAAATACACCAAGAAAACAGTTAAATTTGGTGGTGGAAAGATCATGGTCTGGGGTTACATTCAGTATGGTGGTGTGCAAAACATTTGCAAGGTGGAAGGCAATATCAATAGCCTAAAATATCAAGAAGTATTAACTATCTCTTATATTCCAAATTATAAAAGGGGTCAAATTCTGCAGCAGGATGGTGCTGCATCTCATGCATCCAACTCTACAACAAAGTTCCTCCAGGCAAAAAAGATCAAGGTGCTGAAGGACTGGCCAGCCCAGTCACCAGATATGAACATCATTGACCATATTTGGGGTAGGATGAAAGAGGAAGCTTGGAACACAAAACCAAAGAATCTAGATGAACTCTGGAAGGCATATAAGACAGCATTCTTTGCTATTCCAGATGACTTCATTAATAAATTGTATGAATCATTGTTGAACTGCATGGATGCAGTCCTTCAAGCTCATGGAAGTCATACAAAATATTAAATATTACTCTAATAGCACCACAACTTCATTCACCAATGTTATGCAACATATATTTGTATTTTAAGTTAATTTTTTGTTTGAAAATCGCATTACTGTCTGTGGGCGACAAAACTTTTGTCTTGCCAAAATCTGACCATTCTGTGTTCATTAAATGATCAATATTTCAGCATTGATGCCAATTATTTTCTTAACCTAAACTACATTTTGGAGGGTTTCAGTTTTCAAAAGTGTAATTTATACAACCAATAGATGAATTTAACATCAGGTTATAAGCTTTTATTCACATAACATGGATAAGCGACATAACTTCTGTCAGGGAGTGTAATCAAACAAAAGATCTATGAGGGTGGTAGGCAGTTCACATCAAAACAGCAGCTCTTGGAGGCTATTCTGACATCATGCAAAGAAATACAAGCAGAAACTCTCCAGAACCTCACAAGTTCAAGGGATTGCAAGAATTTTGAAGGTGATATCAAAGAAGGGTTCCTATGTTAACATGTAACTTGGCCTATTAGGATGTTTTGGAGTTAAATAGCTTTTTATTTCAGTGAATGTGACCTCCTAATGCTGCAAATTCAACAAATCAGCATTTTCAGTTATTTCAAACATATCAATGTTTAGAAACTCTACTGTGCCTAATAATTTGGAATAGTGCATTCAGAGTTTTTTTTAATTTTAAAGATTATACTATTATCATTGGGAAGTTTCTTCAATAAAATTCGATGTATACTCTATCGGGTGATGACTTTTTATTACACTGACTGTCATTTGCACCGACCATTTAGGAAAATCAGAGAAAAAGAACATTTGCATAATAATTTGGAAAATGGTATAGTAATGTATTATTTATACAGTATACACAAAAAGCTATTTTTTTTAGGCATGGCTGCTCATAAAATAAAAATAGAGTCATTCTCACATAGTGATAGACCTGTAGAGCCAGACCAGGTGGCCCTTAAAGTCTTTATCGGCTCCAGAAGCTGGGTTTACTTCATTCAGAGCTCACAGGACAGGAGAACACTGTGACTGTGAATAGATACATCCATCAGTTCTTCGTTACCAGACCACTGCAGCCAATCACCTGCTTCTTGGTCCTTTCGCTTCGGAGCTGCTCTGCTCGTAGGTGAGTATCTCCCTTTTTTTCATCTTAAAGCGTTAATGCCTTAAAATGCATTTTTTGGAACATAATTATGCACATAAATCATGGGTGTGCTAAAATTTTGACTACTTATGTTTTTCCTGTTAGTTATTAAGGGAAGGTGGGGAGGTGGGAATTCGACTTTTCGGTCTCAGTCAGCCTAAAAGCTACTCTTCAGTGTTGTGTACAGTAGAAATGGTATACAATAAGACAGGACATCGTAATGTTATGAATATTGGCTTGGTCTAGACCACCATCATAGAGGCATACATAAAATGAAAACTCCCCTTGTGTAATTTAGGATTATATTTACCAAGCATTACTTGTTGATAAGACACAAGGTAGTTTTTTTTACATCCCTTGTGTATGTTGTTTGGGCTCGAGCCTCTAGGTGGCAGTATATTCTTGTTGTGAACCAGCTGAGAAGTAACAGGTTTGTTTATGTTTTCATTTCCGTATTATAAACCACCATGTTAAGTATTCCTGACATTTACTGTACTTGATTTATCTCATCATTTACTTGAATAGAAGAGGAAGAAAGGCTTGCAATAGAAAGATCACTTACCTTTCAGTTTAGCATCCCACATTGCTCTCCTTTATAAAGGTAAAACTGCAATTCTTATATATGAGACCATCTTAAGTTGTTTCTATAATAAAACAGTGTGCAAAAATCATACTAATTCACAGTCATTGTTATACTTATCATTTATTACTTGGCTCTGATTTTCTGTTGAATCTTTAAATGCTCTTTCTTTGATAATTATAATCATGGGAATTCCGTGTTTCGGTCCTTATCCATCTTTTTTTCCCGTTTTTTGAAATACAAAAATTGTTCCATAATACCGTTCATACTGGTGCAAATAAATTTCATTTCGACAAATCCCTATTTGCAGGCTCATTGCCTTCTCTAGAGAGCGTATTCCGGTCATAAGGCTCTGATGGAGCATGCTGTCTATTAAATTCTGGAGATTCAATATTTAAACACGATTAGAAAACCCATAAATGCGTGCATTGTCTTATTGATTAATGTTAGCATCGTGTTATGAAACAACAGTAAAATCCATGTGAGTGATAACACAATGGTCTTATGAGGTCTTAAGCTCATAGACATACAGCGGCTGAAGTAAGTATTGAACGCTTCACCAATTTTCTATGTAAATATATTTTTACTGGTGCTATTGATGTGAATTTCTCACCAAATGTTAGTAATGACCCATTCAAATCACATGGGCAAAGAAATCTAAATTAAGTTATATGTAATAAAAAGAAATGACAGGGAAAAAAGTATTTATCACATTAAGGAAGAGAGGTACAAAAACCTATGGAATGTCATGACACCAACTGAAGACTATCAGTAATTACAAAGCAATCCTGCCACACAAGAAATGTCTCATGATAGGAAAAACCAGTGAGCTGTCTCAAGACCTTTGCAACCTTTCTTGTTAAAAAACATACGGCTGGCATTGGTTACAAAAATATTTCTAAACTACTGAAAGTTCCATTGTGAGCATTGTTGGGGCCATAATCCGGAAATGGAAAGAATATCACTTCACCGTACACCGGCCACAATCAGAAGATTTCAGATAGAGGACTGAAATCAATTACCACAAAGAGCTATCTACGAGCCAAGAACCACCTGGTGAGAAAGACTTGGAATCAGCAGGTACAATTGTTTCAATTAAAACAAAAAGTAATGCACTCACCCTCCATGGGCTTACTGCAAAAGGCTCCATTGCCTAATTAAAAACATGTTTAGGTGCGTTTAACATTTGCTAAACATTTAGACAAGCCTGTGAAATACTGGGAGAATATAGTCTGGTCAAATGAGATCAAAACTGAACTCTTTGGATGCCATAAAATACACCATGTTTGGAGATCAAAAGGCACTGTATATCACCCCAAAATACCATACCATCAGCGAAACAGTGAAGTTTTCAGGTGATAACATCATGGTGTTTGGCTGTTTTTCAGCATCATATGGCACTCACAAAGTTTATATCATTGAAGGAAGGATGAATGGGCAACAGTACTGATATAATAAAAAAATCTGCTGCCGTCTACCAGGACGATGGAGATGAAATGAAGGTGGACATTTCAGTAAGACAATGATCCCATACCCACAGCCAAACAAACTCTCAAATGGTTACAGAGAAAGACAATAAAGCTACTAGAATGACCCACCCAAATCCAATAAAAAATGTATTAGAAGGCAAACAAACTGTAAGCGGTCTAATTGGAGGCGCTCAGGCACAAAGGCATCTGAGGAAGATAGAGAATCTATCAAAACATTTTGTGGAGTAGGAGGGGAGCCTGAATAAAGGTCTGTTGAAAAACCATCCCAGTGCCTGCTGCCTTTGTGCCTGAGCGCCTCCAATTAGACCACTTACAGTTTGTTTAGCTTCTAATATAAATCCCTCTCTGAGGGTAAAGCGGCGGGGAGCAGCTAGGTGCAGAGTGCAGCTTAACGTGAGGACCTGGCGTCGCCTGGCAACAGGAGCTTTAACTTAAGGACCTGCGGTGACGTGACCGGATGCTCGGAGCCCCCGGAGCATGCAGTGTGCGGATGAGCTAGAGCCTGTGAAGGGGCCCTTATCAAGTGTATTACCGGGTTGTGCGGGGACAGCACAACCCGATAAGGTGAGTGGCCACCTATTAGTACACCACGCTAAATAAAGCCCCCCTGGTAACTGCACTATTGCGCCCCTTTCTCTCTCTTTTCTCTTGAATAAAAAATGTATGGAAGGAACTAAAGCCCTGAGTTCATAGTTGTATAAAGAACCTTCAAGATTTGAAGAGAGTTTGTGTGGAAAAACGGGCCCAAATCACACCTCAGCAATGTAGGTGACAAGTTTCTCCATACAGGAGGCATCTTAAAGATGTCAACACCAACAAAGGTGTTCCAAGTATTAAATACATTTCAGTAGGTGTGGTCAATACTTTTTCCATGTGTCATTTCTCATTATCACAAATCATTAAATGTATGGACACCTATGCTTTGATCTCGTTGCCTTTGTGGATTGAATGGGTTGTTACTGACATCTAGTGATAATTTAATGCCAATAGCACATTTAGAAATACAGTATATTTATTTACAGAAATGGTTACGTGTTCAATACCTATTTCACCCACTGTACATGCAGTCTCTATGGCTATCATAAATTTTGTACTGTATAATGCAGCTTTGCAAGCTATGGAGATAGTTTCCCCTAGAAGCAGTGGTATGATAACTCATTAAATGTATGGTGTCTAATTAAACGTGCCACAGGTTTTATCTGTTAAATGCATACTCAATCGAGCTGAAAAGGACTTTGTATGCCTCCATCTGAATTGATAGGCACACAGCAGTACAGAAGGACTGCTTGCAGGTTTCCTTGGTTGGTGGCAGTACAAGATTATGTCACATATCAAAATGTATGTCCATATACCCATTGCACAGCAGGGTGTCAAACAATAGTTGTGATTTATATAGGATTCAGCAGTTCCATGTGCCTGCTGACACAATGAATCCGAGAGGAATAATTGTTATGGCTGTGTGAATGGAGGTGTAAATTGGCTCCAAAGTGGTTTGCACAGTCTGAGATGGATGATGCAGATACGATCTTGGATATTTTTGCTTCAGAAATAAGGAACAGGTTAAGTAAACTTACCTTGCTCCAGATAAGGACACACTGAGCATTACAATGGCCAGTATACTGCAAATAGTTCAACCTTGAGAACAGATCAGATTGGAAGGAGATGCGCATCACATTGGTGATTTTCTGCTTCTTATACACGGGCATAGGAATAAAGTACCAGGGACGTATCTCACAAATGAGTACTTTGAGAGTTAACTGTGGACCCATGCATGCGTCCTAATTACGATTCTGTATTGTGCCACCATTAATAGAAAGCTATAGGGCCCTTAATAACTTCAATTTTAGTCTGATTTTATATCAAGGCTCATAGAAGGGGGTTTCTTTTTTTAAGGTGGGTTTTGCATTTTGAAAGTGGCATTCCACATCAGATACATTATCGCAAAACTTTATTTCACCAAAAGTCATTGCTCTTAGGGGAGAATTGTTCTATTATACAGTGGGGGAAATAAGTATTGAACACATCTCCAATTTCTAAGTAAATATATTTCTAAAGATGCTATTGACATGAATTTGTCACCAGATGTCACTAACAACAAATTCAATCCTTACAGGCAAAGAAATCAAACAATTGATTTCCATAAATGTAGTGATGTAGAATAATGAGAAATCACATGGGAAAAAGTATTGATCATGCTTTCTAAAATGTATTTAATAATTTGTACAAAAGCCTTTGTTGGTGATGAAAGCTTTAGGACGCCTCCTGTATGGAGAAACTACTCACATGCATTGCTCAAGTGTGATTTTGGTCCATTCTTCCACACAAGCACTCATCACATCCAAAAGTTTCTGTGGACTCCTTCTATGAACACTGAGCTTTAGTTCCTTTTATACATTTTCTATAGGATTCAGGTCAGTTGATTGACCTTGCCATTCTAGAAGCTTTATTATTTTTCTCTGAAACCAATTGTAAGATGCGTTTGCCGTGTGTTTGGAATCATTGTCTTGCTGAAATGGCCACCCCTTTCCAGTGCCTTTTATCTTCGAAACATGGTGTGTTTTATTGCATCCAAAGTGTTAAATGTTGGTCTCTTCTGACCAGACTATATACTCCCAGTATTATACAGGCTTATCTAAATGTTGCAAAGCAAATTTGAATTGCACTTGACGATACTTTTTGTTCATAAATGGGGTCTTACGTGTTATAGGGAACCTGTCACCTGAATCTAAGTCCCTACACTATCACACTAGCTGTCCCCTACACCTTCCTAGCTGCTCCCTATCTATCCCTTTCTCATGTAAAGTGTCCCTATTAAACATCTCAAAAATAATTTTAAACTTACTGCAGTCCCTGAGGTTGGGGGACTGGGAAGGTGTGGCCATGCTCCATTCACCACTCCTCCGTGGTGTAGTGCACGCCCCGCTGGGTGGCATTATTCTTTGTCCTCTCTGCCCCCACCATTTGGAATCTCCCGCCCTCTGTGTCATTCTATGCACTGGCCGGACGTCACATCCGGTGCGGTGCATTATGGGGCCGGTCATGTGATAGTGTAGGGACTTAGATTCAGGTGACAGGTTCCCTTTAAGCGTGCATACAGGCCTTTCAGGCTGAGCGCATTACATATAGATTTCTTTGAAACAATTGTACCTTCTTATTCCAGGTCTTCCACAGGTGGTTCTTGGCTCTTAGACAACTCTTCATGATAAGTACACTAGTGTTCAAAAGTTTGGGGTCACTTAGAAATGTCCTTATTTTTCAAAGAAAAGCACATTTGTTTCAATGAAGCTAACATTAAATGAATCAGAAATACACTCTAAGCATTGTTAATGTGGTAAATGACTATTCTAGCTGCAAACACCTGTTTTTCAATGCAATATCTCCGTAGGTGTATAGAGGCCCATTACCAACAACCACCACTCCAGTGTTTTAATGGTACATTGTGTTTCCTAACTGTGTAAGAAGGATAATGGATGTTTCGAAAACCCTTGTACAAGTACTGTATGTTAGCATAGCTGAAAACGGTTTGGCTGATTAGAGAAGCTATAAAACTGACCTTCCTTTGAGCTAGTTGAGAATCTGGAGCATTACATTTGTTTGTTCTATGAACCCTCAAAATGGCCAGAAAAAGAGAACTTTCATGTGAAACTCGACAGTCTATTCTTGGTTTTAGAAATGAAGGCTATTCCATGCGAGAAATTGCCAAGAAAAGGAAGATCTCCTACAACAGTGTGTACTACTCCTTTCAGATGAGAGAACAAACAGGCTCTAACCAGAGTAGAAAGAGAAGTGGGAGGCCCCGCTGTACAACTGAGCAACAAGACAAGTACATTAGAGTCTCTAGTTTGAGAAATCGACTCCTCACAGCCCCTCAACTGGCAGCTTCATTAAATACTACTCGCAAAACACCAATGTCAACGTCTACAGTGAAGAGGTGACTCTGGGATGCTCGCTTTTAGGGCAGAGTGACAAGAAAAAGCCATATCTGAGACTGGCTAATAAAAGGAAAAGATTAATATGGGCAAAAGAACACAGACTTTGGACAGAGGAAGATTGGAAAAAAGTGTTATGGACAGACGAATCAAAGTTTGAGGTATTTGGATCAAACAGAAGAACATTTGTGAGATACCAAACAACTGAAGAGAAAATTATTATTTCAAATAAAAATCATTTCTAAGATTGCCAATGTCTAGACTATATTTTCTATTTATTTTGCAATTCATTTGATAAATAAATGTTTGAGTTTTCATGGCAAACACAAAATTGTCTGGGTGACCCCAAACTTTTGAACGGTAGTGTATTTTCACTCCTCTTAAGTCTATCTGGGAGCACCTGGTTGTGGCCGATTTATAGTGAAATTATGCTCTTTGCACTTCCAGATTATAGCCCCAACAGTGTTCACTAAAAGTTTAAGGAGTTCAGAAAGTGCAACAAGGGTGGGTGAACAATGTATTCTATACTAAAAGTGTACAGTATCTATATTTTCTTAGTTGTAGTAAATATTGGAGGGTTTGACCCCCTCCACAGCTGAGCAGTCACCCATTTTTCCTAAAGTTTTAATTGAAAGCTATGCCTGGTTCACTTCTCACTCCTAATTCAGGTTGGTCTTGACATGAGTTCAGAGAAGGGAAATCTTAAAGCTTCATAATACCAAGATATTTTGGACAACTGTATGCCTCCAGCTTTGTGTTAACAGTTTGGGGAAGACGCCTTTCTTTTCCAGCCTAACTGTGCCCCAATGCACAAAACAAGGTCCCAAAAGGCATGACTATGAAAGTTTGGTGCAGAAGAATTTGATTGGCCATACACAGACGCATGACCTCAACCCGATAGAACACCTTTCATCACAATTTTTCTTATGGATGAATGGAAATAAAATGTCCACAGGCACATTTAAATATGGATCTAGTGTTGTCTCACTAAGAGGCCTATTATTCATTGTGTATCCTATGTCCTTTTTTTGAGGCTTTTAAAAGGTTTTGGAAATTTGAACCAAAGGAAATGATTGACCTACAATAGCAAAATAAGAGTCACCCATTGGGTCATTCCATGTCAAGTGATCCAAAAATGAATATTTTTTTTCCCTGACGTCCTCAGATTTTTTTTAATTTTTTTTCTATATGAAGAACAACTTTAGTTATTTACAAAAAAAAGTTTTGAATTTTTTTCTTTATCAGTTAATTTTTTACAGATTTTTAAAGTTTTAAAAAAGTGCAAATTTTGGCCTGGTATGGCTTTACATTTTCTATCATATCTTGGGCTAGAAATAAGATAGAGAAACAAAATAAACACCAATCTACTCAGAACTGTGCAGGCTTTCACCAGATATGTCACAAGAGGATCTTTGTTAATATTTTACCCATGTGATCGCAAGCGCAAAACTTTAAAACGCATTTCCGAAAAATTGGCGCGCTTTAAATATTTCAAAAACTGCCCATGTGTCTGCTATGCTCTTAGCCACATCTGTACCAAATTTCAAGTTGGGATCGCGATGGGATCATATTTTAAAATATTTTAATATTAATAGCGTCAATGGGTCATTCTATATCAAGTGATCTAAATATGAATATTTTTTTTTACCTGACGTCTTTAGATTTTTTTTATTCTTTTTCTTTATGAAGTACAACTTTAGTTAATTACAAATTAAAAGTTTAGAATTTTTTTATTCATCAGTTAATTTTTTACAGATTTTTAACGTTTAAAAAAAGGGTGAATTTTGGCCTGGTATGACTTTACATTTTTTTTTATCTCAGGCTAGAAATAAGATAATGAAGTGGGAGAGGCATCATTTTACTCAGAACGGTAACCACTTTCATTTGATATGTTACAAGACTATGTTTCTTTATATCAAATTCAAACTATTGACGGGCAATTGTGAAAAAATGACTGATTGTGTTCTTGGTTATATTTGTGCAGAGATTCAACTTGGGACCTGTCAAATTTATATATTTTTTATTTTATGGTTGTATGAGTTATCACAACTTATTGAATAAAACATTTATATGCAACAAAAAAGAAACACAAAAAACAAATCCCATAAGTGCCAGGATAAATACATCTTAATCATCAGAACACAACGCTCAGCATTTTCAACTTGAATGTATTGAACAAACCAAAAGAAGAAAGGTGATCATATCCTCAAGTTTGATTAAACAAGATTAAAAGAACCAAAAATGTTAACCCCTATTTATACATATAAATTTGTTTTCTATTCTATCACTAAACATGTGATTTATGAAGTGTTTAATAAGAATAGTACAGTAGTTAAATCATCGTTCTATAAATTATGAACTAATCAAACAATTAATAGTACGTTTTTAAAGTGGCATTTTATCAATTTGTCCCTTCTAGTGGGTGAAATGTAATCTTATCCATAAACGCTTACTAGCAATCGCCATTTCCTTGTGTGTCAAAGAGTATGTCCGGCCTGTCACAGTGTTAGGCTCCGCCTGAGTTAATATCTGATTTTTGTGCACTTTTAAAATGTCTGGCTTTCTTGGATACACAAAGGATGGCGCTGGACCAGAAGGATGCAATAAAGTCAATTCTACTTCTTCATTTTCACAATCTTTGGAGAGTACAGTAGCCAGCCACCAGCGCCAATCATATTCATATTTTTTCGAAAGGATTGCAACAGTGTCTATGATAAAATGCTGTTTCTTGAGAAGTAGCAGCCATTGCTGTGTGGGAAAAATACAGTTAATATTAAGTAAGGAAGATAGGTAATAAAAATAAAGATTTACAGTACACTTGAGATAGAACTGTATTACTATAAAGTGAGTTTTAGGGCTAGCGCGCACAGTTTTTTCTGTCTGCAGATACACGCTGCAGTTTTGGTAGCTTGTCTTTCTACCAATCTTTACCACATATGCGTTAGTTTTTTTAATCGCTAGTGAAAAAAATGGCAGCTTTTTTTATATAAATGATAAATGCTGCGTTTATTGCAGTGATTAAAAAGTAGTTCAAGCAGTGATTTACTCACTCTTGAGTGTTTCCAAAAACACTGCATGTTGTGAACCCCATAGAAATCAATGGGGCTGTTTTTCTGAATGATGATCCCTAAGAATAGCACTGTGTGTATTGGCCCTTAATAATAAAAGCATTAAACTATTAATATATTTACTCACCCATATTTTAGTACACAGCCTTGATGGCTTTGTACAGACTATTGTTTGTTCAGGAGTGAAGATATCCAGACATGTCAGGACATGAAAGGTCTGATCGAGCTGTCTTACTTCCTGAATTCAGTGGGTAGACACTTAACATGATTGACAGAGCTGTTGGCCTATCATCTGCTCTGCATTCACTGTCTATCCCTGTGCTTTCTCAGGTTGAGCCCTAACAAAGCTTTTTCCTATAGGTCCTCTCCTGCTTCTAAGCTGTAACATATCAAAATAATACAGTAATGTCTAAAAATAATGGATTTGATAAATATAGACCCCACGCTTTTAGACCACAGGTTGAACAGATCTGAATTCAAGATTTTTGAATTGACACTATAATAGTTAAATATTTTAAAATATGATCCCATCACGATCCCAACTTGAAATTTGGTACAGATGTGGCTAAGAGCATAAAAGACACATGGGCAGTTTTGGAAAATTTTTATTAAAACGTATTTTCGGAAATGCGTTTCAAAATGTTGCGTTTGCGTTCGCATGGGTAAAAAATTAAAATTAACAAATATATTCTTGTGACATATCTGGCAAAAGCCTGGACAGTTCTGAGTAGAATGGTGTTTATTTTGTTTCTCTATCTTATTTCTAGCCCAAGATAAAAAAATGTAAAGTCATACCAGGCCAAAATTCACACTTTTTTTAAACTTTAAAAATCTGTAAAAAATTAACTGATGAAGAAAAAAATTCTAAACTTTTAATTTGTAATTAACAAAAGTAGTACTTCATAAAGGAAAAAAAATAAAAAAAATCTAAAGACGTCAGGTAAAAAAAAATATTCATATTTAGATCCCTTGATATGGAATGACCCATTGACGCTATTAATAGTAAAATATTTTAAAATATGATCCCATCGCGATCCCAACTTGAAATTTGGTACAGATGTGGCTAAGAGCAAAGCAGACACATGGGCAGTTTTTTAAATATTTAAAGCGCGCCGATTTTTCGGAAATGCGTTTTAAAGTTTTGCGCTTGCGATCACATGGGTAAAATATTAACAAAGATCCTCTTGTGACATATGTGGTGAATGCCTGTATAGTTCTGAGTAGAATGGTGTTTATTTTGTCTCTCTATCTTATTCCTAGCCTTCGTTATGAGGAGAAACGTAAAGGCAGGCAACAGCGAAATTCGCACTTTTTCCGAACTTTGAAAATCATTTTTTAAAAAAAAATAAATTTTTAAAAAAAATTTTCTCTTCACATTTTGCATTGTCTGACATGCTATTATCAAATAACAAAATGTCAAAAGAATTAAAAATATAGAGGTAATAATCATTGGTTCACTTGACATGGAATGACCCCATTGTGTTTTCTGCAACTCCTCAGCACTGCTCTGGTGGTCTGGTCTGTTGTAAATTCTAAGCGCTGTCTACTACTTGATAAACCCTTTTTCACTGTTCCTAATGTATATAGTAATAAAAAAATACTTGTCTCCTGAGGGTGCTAGACTCTGAGTGCTATGTACATCACAATCTCACAATACCGTTATGTCATGTGAGCACTGTAGCATACCAGCAACTGCTGATACACTGCATCGCGTGGAGCAGTACCCGTCTGAGAGGTAGATATGCTTTTTTCCCCCTATTGTACACATTAGGGACATTGAAATTGGTTGTCAAGGAGTAGAGAAACGTTTTAACTGTATGGAATAATATCTTGACTGCTTCAAGCATCCTTTTACCTCAGAAGTTACTTTACAATTTCCTTATATGCAGATGAAGTCCATGGAGCCTCGGTTAAGAGTCTACAACATGGACACCAGCCAGTTATCCCACCAGGGAAGGACCTAGCCCAGGGTATTAGTAGCCCTTAAGTCACTATCCAGCCCTTGCGAGCTTGAAGATATGGCCAGGGGTTTACCATGGACTAGGTATCCAACCACAGACAGCTGTTTCGGGGTTGTTGCCCCTCATCAGTGTGGCGCAGGATTCTGGATGGGTGGGAGCAATGCTTGAATTTCCTTATATGGTCAAAGGCAGTTTAGCAATAGTGAGGAATTTTACTGCCAGCTGAGTGTAACTTCTGAGGATGCAATTGTGGCGATGCAAGCAATGTGTTTTTAGAAGAAACTTGCTTCTGTACTCTAGCGATTGCTAGTGGTAAAAAAATAAAAAAGACCGCACTTTACACAGAGAACTTGCTATATAAAGGCAGAGTTTATGCTACAGTGTGCTCCCCAAGCCAAAGACAAAGATAGTGGGGCCATTCTTCATCAAAGGAAACAACAATGCCACTATATATCTGAATCATGTAGCAATTTCAGAAATCCAGTGGCATTGAGGTTTCCATTGATGAAGAATGGCCCCACTATCTTTGTACCCCATATACCACACCATATCATCAATTTTTGTGTTCCAACAGTCTTGTAGGGATCTATCCACTGTGGGTTAGTGTCAGACCAATAGCGGTAGTTTTGATAACTTCACCTTTCACAAAAAAAGTTTGCCTCATCACTCCACTGAAGGCAATTGTCTATGCTGTGAAGATAAGAGATGTGCAGCATCTGAAACAATGGATACTGGAATCCTGTGCTAGCATTTCTTCTGCGGTGTTGCTATCAGTGTGTCAAGAGTGAGAGAAGAGGGTTGCATTGACAATCCAACACAATGGGCAGCACTTTGAACACATTTTATAAGTGGTCATAAACTTGTAAATAACTCATGAAAGTATAGAGTTACGTTAAAACCAAGCACACCATTGTTTCTTTTATGAAATTCTCAATAAGTTTGTCCTTCTTCCCATTGAAAAACAAAGTTGGATCCAAAATTGCTGACTTCAAAATGGCCACCATGGTCACCACCCATCTGGAAAGGTTTTCCCCCTCCCATATACTAATGTGCCACAAACAGGAAGTTGATATCACCATCCATTCCCATTTTATTTAGGTGCATCTATATAAATGGCCCACCCTGTATATACATAATATATTATACACACACACATTTGAGACTACTGTGTGCCAAATACACAATAGCTGTATATACAATAGAGAATACACAATAGAGACTGCTGCTAGCTGTATACACAATAGAGATGTCTGTGGGTCGTATACATAATGGTGACTGCTGCTGGCTATACACACAATAGAGAATACCCAATAGAGACTGCTGCTAGCTGTACACGATAGAGAATACACAATAGAGATGGCTGCAGGCCATATAGACAATGGAGACAACTGTGGGTTGTATAGTTAATGGAGATGACTGAGGGCTGTATGCACAATGGAGACTGCTGGTGGCTATATACACAATAGAGAATACACAATATAGACTGCTGCTGGCCGTACATGATAGTGAATACACGATAGAGATGGCTGTGGGCCATATAGACAATGGAGACAGCTGCGGGCCGCATAGGCTGGTTTCACACTGCAGTTTTTTACCTGATCAGGTTCCATCAGGTTTGTGTGCCAAAATCAGGAGAGTCTCCAAAACTCAGAACAGGTGTCAATCTTTCAATTATATTTTATCTCTGCAAGTTCCTCTCCTGGGTCCTCTCCTGGTTTTGGCACATAAACCGGATGGAACCTGATCAGGGAAAATACTGTAGTGTGAAACCAGCCATAGACAATGGAGACGGCTGCTGGCTATACACACAGTAGAGAATAAACAATAGAGACTGCTGCTGGCCGTATACACAATGGAGATGGCTACAGGACAAATACACAATGGACAGGATACTGGGCCGCTCAAGAGGTGAGGAGATTGGGGCCCACCCCCTCACTTCTACTCTGCGCCTGCATGAGTTCAGGTGGCCCTGCACACACACACAAACAGTAACACATATACTGATGTTCAGTGACACACATACTGACACACACACATACTGACATACAGTAACATACACATTGACACACACACACACACATACTGACATACAGTGAAACACATATTGACACACACACACACACACACACACATACTGACATACACTAACGCACACATAATGACACACACACTGACACACATACATACTGACATACACTAACACACATACTGACATATAGTGACATATGTTTATATACACTAACACACATACTGACACATACACATACTGACATACACTAACACTAACTGACACACATATACAACACACAATGACACACTCAGAAACTAGACAGATCAGCATTTAGTACATTATATAGAATGTGCACCCACAGTGAGAGGAACACAGCAGCAGGGAGTAGTGCATACATGGAGTTTCTCTGCTTTCAGCCAAGCAGAGTCGCAGACTGCGGGGTGACTGTACTTTCTCCCTCCAGACACCTGAGCTTCCTGTGTGAAGTAGGAAGCTCAGGCGGAGGCAGTGGATAAATTCTGTTGTGTATTGTATGGTGCTGTCCTAGTGCTGCAGGCAGCATACAATACACGATGATAGGGAGACAATTGCCAATCAGATCATCAACATGGCACAGCTCCCGGTGATGGACGGGAGACTGGGCCGATCAAGAGGGGAGGAAATTGGGGCCCGCCCCCTCACCTTTCCTCCAAGCCTACGTGACTTCCGGTTTGCGGCCGCAGTGATGATGGACAAGAGACAAGGACCGCTCAAGAGATGAGAAGGGCTGGACCTCGTGATGATTGACAATAGAGAGAGCCCATGCAACACATGAGGGGGCATGGCCTGGATGAGAACAGGGCTCACTCCCTCACATCTTGCATGCACCCCCCCTTTCCTGTCAGTCACTGCCGGGCCTCTGACAGCTGTCACACTAGTCAGGCCCTGAGGGTGTCCCTGCCTGTGAAGGTAATGAACTGCGCAGATACCACTCATTGCACTGAGCTGTTCAATCAGCTGCTCTCCGTATAATCACAGTGCTTGCTGTGAATACAAGTGGAGTGTCCCTCTTCCTTACAGCTGATTGCTCAGCTCAGTGCAATTAGTGTTCACATAGATGGAGGAGGCAGGCCTGCTGGAGTCTAGGTGTAACATACAGTTGTGACGTTACGACCAGGCCCCAAAACATTAAACCTGTAGTCGGGCGTGAGCAGCTCATCCACACACAGAATTGTAACCATGCAAAATCCTAACTGGGTGTAAATTACAAACTGTTAGCTTTTTGCTGCCTAGATACCCACATACATTATACAAAAAGCCTTCACAACCTCTTTAATTATCTGAATGTAAATTTATCCAGGATCAGTGGTTTGGGCAGTGCAAACTTTAAATGCAGCCCTACCTTAGGCCTAATATAGATGTATTAATTTTTCTTACATGCAAAAAACAGAGAGATTTTCTTTAGTGTTTGGTCAGTTTTACAGCTCAGATCAGTAGAGCCAGCAACATAGAGCAGCACACACAGTGCACTAAGAGTACCGGTGGCATGCAGAGACCAGCAGCACCCCTACAGTGACATCACGTCTGTGGGGCAACGTGTCTCTTAAGGTACCGTCACATGTGGAAACATCTCCAGCAACATCGCTGGCAAGTGACGGGACGCGCACGTTTTTGGCCGCTGGCCAAGATCGCTGCTGAGCAGTCAGACGAGGAGACATCGCCGGCAACGCAGCGGCAATGTTGAAAGCAACTATCGCTGCCAGGGTTAAATTCAACCCTGGCAGCGATCCTTAACATTGGACTCAATGGGGAAAGTTGCTAGCAACATCGCTGTTGCGATGTCAGACAGGGCAGTTCAGACAGATCGCCTGAGCAACATCGCCAGGTTTCAGGACATTGTCCTGAAACCAGGCAATGTTGCTGAAGCAACTATCGTCATTGATATCACCCTTTTACACAGGGCAACTCTTCAGCAATGTCGCTTCAAAATGGCAACGCCCCTCAGTTGCCGGCGATGTTGCCGGAGATGTTTCCCAGTGTAACGGTACATTTATGCTATGAGCCGGCAACAGGGTGGACGCTGTCACAGTGCAGGTCACACGATGCACATCAAGCATTGAGGGACACTTCAAGGACAGCGCAGCCTCTGACATGAGCGTCACTGATGACGCTTTGTTTTACGGAAGAGACAGAGGCTGTGACAGTGACCACAGTCTCTACCCCCTGCTTTTATGATGCTTTGTTTGAATATCTGAACATGCACTGGGATTCTCAAACAAAGTGTCATCAGACAGGAAGTAGGGAAAAAATATTAGTAGATAGTGTAGTCAGAGAAGGGTAGGAACGTTTTGATGGAGCTATATTAGAAATTAGTTTAGATTGAAAGATTAAATAGGGATTTAGACTGCAACTTCTTCAGCCTTCGAACGACCCCTATAAGGAAACCTTACTTCACAATCTTCACAATAACATTTTTTACAAAGAATGCATAATGCAAGATAAAAATACATAGGACCCTTCGTATAAATCTTTCTGGCCTTCTAGCCTGGTTCCTCTGATTCCTGATTCTTTTTTCATTTCTGTTGAATGGCAAATAGTTTCTTTGACTATCCTATTTACAATGTGCTTTAGTTGTTTGAAATAATCCCCCTACTCTCTGCTGGTCCATCCAAGAGCAAGGGGAGTTGTCTTTGCAACAGAAGCAAAGTGTACGTAGAGTAGTCTGAGAAGCTAGGTATTTTGCATTGAAGATTCCTCTTCCTCTTTTAACATTGTTCTTCTATATTTTTCACTTTTGGCTTCATTTGAAAACCATCATCAAGAATTGGACTAAACATTGCTCAACTAAATACAGTCTTAGGTAGAGACACACAGTCAGTATTTGGTCAGTATTTCACATCAGTATTTGTAAGCCAAAACCAGGAGTGGGTGAAAAATGCAGCAGTGGAGCACATGTTTCTATTATATGCTTCCTCAGACTGTTCCACTCCTGATTTTGGCTTACAAATACTGATGTGAAATACTGACCAAATACTGACTGTGTGTCTCTACCCTTAGGCCACTTTTACATGACCATAGATTGGACGCATTTCTATTTCAAATGAGGACCACAAATTCCAACATGACGCCATTATAAGTCCTCATTGTGCAGTTAGTTTTTGGTAATCACACTGAAATTAGCCTTAACACAATTGATCTCTCCTTCACCTCCTATATACAATCTCTTGCCCGCTCTTGTCGCTTGCACCTGAAGAACATCTCTAGAGTCTGTCACTTTCTCACTTTGGAAACAAGAAAAACCCTCACCGTGGCCCTGATCCATTCCCGCCTTGATTACTGAAATTCTCTATTAATTGGCCTTTCCCCTCTCCACTCCATCCTTAATGCAGCAGCCAGGATCATCTATCTAGCTAACCGTTACTGAGATGCCTCCGCTCTGTGCCATTCATTGCACTGACTGGCTATACACTACAAGATCCAATTCAAATTGCATTTTCTCA